>JAUYWG010000057.1:18296097-18312521 GCA_034779775.1 Enteromius afrohamiltoni
TTTATTGTGTGCCTTTGGTTGCGAGAGATCCACCGGTTTCTCTTTCCCACGCAGGGCGAGGCAGTTCATAGTTTATTATCTTTTTGGAGGTCTCAGCATTTTGTATGATTTCTTGGAAGGATTAAAGAAATTCAGATCCTACAATGGCCAGTGCCCAGTGAGGTGTGGGTAGCGAGGATGAGGGGTGTTCGTTCTGACTGGGGTACAAAACGTAGATGCTGGGGACAGCGTGGCGGATTGACAGGAGCTGGCTCTGACATGGCTCGAGGGGTATCCCATTGCATCGGATTAACAAAGAGGTTGGTTTGGGATGATGGGCTCGGGAACTTCCGATTCCTCTTCCTTAGCCTAGAGGCGAGAAAGCGCATCGGCGCGCACATTGTTGGAACCCAGACGGTAGGATTTGGTAAACTGAAAGAATAAAGAAAAATGATTCAACCTCTTGGCATCTCGAAGGTATTGCTAGTTTTTATGGTCAGTAAGCACAGTGAATGGATGCACAGCCCTCTCCAGCCAGTGTCAAGGCTCTTCAAGGCCTAGTTTGATGGCTAAAAGAAAATGCAGGAGCATTGTAGGCAAGTCGCAAATATCCTCACCTGTCTCAGAGATAAGCTTGCTCAAATAAGCTGTATTTCTGGAGCCAAGAATATGAAGTAAATTCAGGAAGAAGCAAGGACAGACCCTCATGGTTTCATGGCTGAAGTTAAACACTTTCCATGAAACACTCCACAAACTACAGAGCTCAGCCTCCTTAAAACCTTTATGGCACATACTGAATTACAGTCAATCAGTCTGCAGCAGTTGCAGGATTCAGTAGTAAATAAATGGTTCATTGATAAATCATCTTGTTTTAAACATTTTTTGGAAGCATAATGTGTGTCACTGCAAAAAAAATAAAAATAAATAATCATTATTTTTTGCATCTTTCAAACTAGGTGCATTTACTCAAATTATTATTTGGAGGTATTATTATTATTATTATTATTATTACCATAATTTTTTTTATTATTATCAGCATTTTTATTACAACAGTGTTCTCGTTGTGGTTTTTTCCCTTGATTTTTCTTACCCCAATAATTTTATTTTCACTTTTTTCATTTTCTCATTCTTTTTATTACTCTTTTATGTAGTTTTTATTGCTACTTTTAATGTTTATGTTATAAAAAAAACCTTTGTTTTTGTTTTATTTTTATTTTAAATGTATTATTATTATTATTTCTTACCCCAATTTTATTCATAATTCTTATTATTTATTTTTTATTTAATTTTTATAGATTTTTTTATTAAATATTTGTGCTTATTACAAAAAGCAATTTAAAATAATGTGAACGCGAAATAATGTTTGCCAGTTAAAAATAAACATCATCCAATATATTTACATATCCCCTTCTTCAGAAATGGTGCAAAATTTCTCAGGTCCATGTTATTAATATTCTGTGAGTTTTTTGTGTTGTTTTGTTTCACGTACCTGCGTGTTTAACTTTGCATGATGTGTTTCGTAATGGCTGATGTTACTGAGGCCAAGAGAGGAAAGCGGCTGAATCATGTAAAACTGTATAATTGTATAATTGCCTGAAGGAGGTATTTTTGCGGTCCTGCAGCTGTTGTTATTCTCATTATTTTGGGGCTTGACTCATTTCCTCTTGGTCGCCTCTTGACCCGCTGCTGTGGCTTTAATATCTGTGCTTCCTCTGCTCTCAATGCTGCTCTTCAACATCAACACACAATTCTTTCTTTCAGTCGGAGGATCTTGGAGCGTGTTCTCAGTTCGAGGCCAGTCGAAACGCTCGTAACATGATGCCCAGTGCGAGCTGCGGCGTCTTCCCAGAGTTCACACTCCGCAAACCGTCCTCTGAGACAGACATCGAGAACTGGGCATCCAAACACTTCAACAAGCACACCCAGGTACACCACAACACCCATGAAACCCTATAAACTCACTGCTCTTATGTCATCTCACTGCACACAAAATTACAACTAAAATTAAAATAGAAAATATAAAAATTTATGCTCATTCAAAATATGATTAAAACCAAACAAAGATTACGAAAATATAAAAATTAATTGCAAAATAAATAATGAAAATAACAGAATAAAAGTTTACTTAAAAGTAAAATTAAAATGTAAAATATAAAAATTAATTATAAATAATTATAAAAACAAATAAAATTACAAAAATACAGCAAAAGAACTAAAGCTAAAATTAAAAATATTAAGCAAAATAAAAAATTGTAATTGTAAAAACTGTAAAAATATAGAAAACAAAATGACTAAAACTAAAATGAAAAAAATAAGAATTAAAAATGTGAATAAAAACAACTTCTAAAAAGTTGCTCCTTTCTTCCAGGGTCTGTTCAGGAGGAAAGTGTCTATCGCCAACATGCTGGCATGGAGCAGTGAGCCAATCAAGAAGCCCATGATCATGACAACGGACAGGACAGTGAAGCGCGAGGCCGTGGAGCTCTTCAAGCTCATCCAGACCTACATGGGTGACCGGCGGGGCAAAGTGGAGCCGCTGGCTGTGGCTCTGGAGGTGGCCGTGAGGGGCTGGAGCTGCCAGGGCCTGCGGGACGAGCTCTACATCCAGCTGTGCCGACAGACCACCGAGAACTTCCGCTACGACAGTCTCCAGAGAGGCTGGGAGCTCATGGCCATCTGCCTGGCCTTCTTCCCCCCGACACCTCGCTTCCATAACTACCTGGAGGGCTACATCTACAGACACATGGACCCGCTCAACGACACCAAGGGTATGCAGAAACCCTGGAATTGGAAGTCTAAGCTAAGCTCTAGCAAAATAATGCAGGATTTAGTTTAGTTAATTTCTCAAATAAAAAGAAGGAAGCCGTACTTAATAACAAAAGCCTATATCCACATAAATTCAATTTCTTCAATTTCAGTCCTGTTACAGACATTCTTCTTACTTTGTTGTGTGGGAAGAGTAAACATGTTATTTTAGAATCACTGACTGATTTTTGTGCATATTTGGAATTGGATTAATTATTTTTAATTTCATTTTTTATTTATTTTTAATTATTTTTAAGTTTTAGTAATTTTGTTGTGTGCTTTTTTTTTTCCATTTTTATTAGGTCCTGTTTTTTAATGTCTGTTTATTATATTAAATGATAAATATATAAAATGTAATAATATAAAATGGAAAAATATAAATTATATATAAATTAATATTTTGAATTATGTTAAAATAATATTTTTCTCATTTTTAAAGTTTTTCGTTTTAAGTCATATTTAGTATTTAGTATATTTAGTATACATATTTATAGTATAATTTGAGTGTTTAAACGTGTGAGTGACATTTTACTGGCATGCTATTATAATGTCATTTTAATTAACTCATTCATGTTTATTAAATATATACACTACCGTTCAAAAATTTCGGGTCAGTAAGATATTTAAGCATACATTTTTCCAATTTTTATTTTTAGAAAAAATATTATATAACGCTGCAGTCCAGTAATGTTTTTCTCAGAATAAAATATACCAAAACCTTTGATCTAAAATATTAAGTATTTCAGTGATATTAGCAATGGTAAAACACAACAGATGTGTGTGCTAATTTGCAATGTTTTTAAATGAATGAATAGTAAGTCTCCACATTTTGTTTCATGCAACATGCAAACTGTTACAGCACTCTGACCGACAGTGGTTATTAAACTCTTAAGATGCTGAATATCTGAAGCTAAATCTGCATTATATTTGATGTCTGCTTGTTTTTCTGTGTTGCAGGAGTGGCGATTAGCAGCTATGCAAAATACTGTTACCGTAAACTACAGAAAGCTGCTCTCTCTGGAGCTAAGAAGGTGCGTGACTTCCCTCTGTCAGAACATAAACTCTAACAACATGACGCAGGAATTACTCTCAAAGTACTGTCACAAATAATGACAAAGACACAGCATATAAGACGTTGAATTCAAAATGAAGCTTTGGCAATATTATTTTAAAACTTTAAAATATTTGCTCGGTGTGTATTTGTCACCTCTTTCACCTTTTAATAAGAATTTAAAACATTTAGAACACAGTAAGTGAAAATGTAAATATTATATAATGTAATATTGTATAAAATAATATAGAAAATTTTGAATTTAAATGATAAATCACAATTAATCTCTACCAAAAAAAAAAGTTTACATGATATATGTGTGTGTACTGTGTATATTTACTATGCATTTATGTATACACACACATGCATGTATATATTTAAGTATGTTAGGTTTAAAATATTTTTTGTATTATCAATTATATGAATATAAACATACATGGAAATATTTTACTGTATGAGTGTGTATTTATATACAAATATTAACATACACTGTACTATATATTCAGTAATCAGCGACGTTTATTATTTGTATAACTTGTATAATGATATAAATTATATAAATATTTCAGTTGTATGCAATCAGTGAAGATGTGATTAATGCAATCAGTATTGTTTTATTGTTTTGTAAAAATATATTATTGTAAATATTATTTTAAAACAAATTGAATATATTTAAAACATTTAAAATGTAAACAGTCAGTGAAAATGTAAATAAATCAGTATAATTTAATCATTTTACTAATATTATTTTTTAACTAGTAAGTGATTGTAATGTAATTTCTTAATTAAAAGGCTCAAATTGACCGAAAGTTTGAGAAAAGCTTGAGTTTGTAGGTTGAAGGAATGCTTCTGTGTGTGTTTGTGCTGTAATGCGCTGCGGGTGTTAATTGGCTGTGAAGTGTCGTGGGGGTCTGGTTCTTCTGCTATTTAACAGTTTTAATTAACATTCAGTTTCTGGAATATGCCTGTTGCCCTGGAGACGTCGCCGTGACGACAGGCGGTGTGTTTCAGACAGTTTCGGACAGCACTAATGCATGATGGGTATCATTGCACACGTGTGATGGGACAATCCCGGTGTGAAGCACATGTATGTGTTTGGTGCGAGCTGTTCCGAGGCAGTGTCGTGTGGTGATTCCTGAGAGCTTGTATGTAAATGTGTGTTTGTGTCAGACGCTCGGCGGGTAATGCTTCAAAACTCGGCTCTGCTCCAAAACCCTAGTGTGCTGACTACATAGGCGTCATTCAAAGCACCATGCACACATGGATAACAGGTAAAAAATCAGGGATCCAAGTACGGAGAAGTGTGGGATTCAATTCGAAAAGGAAGGCAGAGTTGTTGTTTTTTTATTATTATTATTATTATTATTTAAGACTAATTTTCTTAAAATAAATAAATAAATTGTAAGTATTCTTCAAGTAATTTCTTTAAACAAATAAATAACAGATAATTCCATCAGTAAATTTATTAGTGGAACATATATTATTGTATGTCCTTGTATTATTTTAAAAAATAACATTTTCTAAAGAAATGTAATGACTGACAGTGCTATTTAGAAATAGAACATTATTTTATTTTCAAATGTATAATATAAATTCAAAATACTTTAAATGAACACACTCAGTAATCAGTTTGTGTAAGCTAAACGTTTGGCAGCATAATAACATATATATATATATATATATATGATATATAGGAGCTTGTCTGCAGACTCAGCAATCCCAGCATGCACTGTGGTGATAATCTGTGAGTTGTTTTCTGCTCTGTGTGTCTGCAGGGTTTGAACAAGCCTTCGATTGAGGAGATCGCTCACGCTCGTAACGCCATCTTTCGGCCCTCCATGTTCGGCTCGTCTCTGGAGGAAGTGATGTCGATGCAGAAGGACCGTTATCCTGACCGACAGCTTCCCTGGGTCCAGACGCGTCTGTCCGAGGAAGTGCTGAGCCTGAACGGAGACCAGACTGAGGGCATCTTCAGGTCAAACATCAGCATTCATCAGACACTTTTATCTTGTATATATATATATACAGTGAGGTCAATAAGTATTTGATCACTCTGTGATTCCTGCGAGTTCTCTTACTTAGAAATCATGGAGGGGGTCTATAATTTTCAGCATAGCTGCACTGTGAGAGACAGAATCTAAAAAGAAGAATCCGGAAATCACATTGTATGATTTTTTAACAAATTATTTGGGAATTACTGTGTCAAATAAGTAGTTGATCAATTGAGTCAAAAAAAAAACAAAAATTGGTACAGAAGCCTTTGTTAACAATTACAGAGGTCAAACGGTTCCTGTAGTTCTTCACCAGGTTTGCACACACTGCAGGAGAGATTTTGGCCCACTTCTCCATACAGGTCTTCTCTAGATCTGTCAGGTTTTGGGGCTGTCGCTGAGCAACATGGAGTTTCACCTCCCAATAGGATTTAGAGACTTTGGGAATATTTTTGATTGATGAAGTAAATGAAAAGTAGAATCAGAGTTTTGAACTGATTCGTTTAAACAGACAGATTGAACTGATTCACAAAATCGAATCAAATGTTCCAAACGAATCGAAAACGAAGTTTTCTTTGCTCAGAGAAGCTATTAAACATCTCCTAATGCTCTTATGCTTGTGAAAATAATGTAATGGCACACTGTGACATTTAATTACCAAAAGTAAATGTGCATTAAAATGACTGCAGTGTTCATGGTCACTTTAAATATACTGTGAATTTTCAGCCCTAATTAACCCCCATTAACCCGAGAGAATTAGCTCATAAAATCTGTCCATCCTTCAGTGTCTTGATTAGGACCAAACTATATCATAGTTAGATGGCTTGAAGTTGTTCAGGACGGTCCTGGTGACTGAGAATATTCGTCACTAAACATTTACTGTGGAAGATTCCTTATTCTTGTGATTTTGATTAAACATTACATGAATTCTGTGTGTTATTTGAGCAGTAAAGTGTCTGATATTCTTCTTGAAGTTGCTGTCCGTAGACATTAATCTTCTTTCAATTTTGTTTGCATTTTATTGTCTTACTGTTTTAATTTGTATATTCTTGCAATTTTAAAATCGTATTGTTTATTTCTTTTACTTTTATTGTCTAACTATTTACTTTTGCAGTTTATTGTCTTGTTTTAGTTTACATTTTTGCATTTTATTTTCTCATTATTTTTTGCATCTTCTTGTCACATTGCTTTTATTTATTATATCGTGTGTGACCTGAAGTACAAAACAAGTCAGAAATTTATTTTTTCTTTTTCTATTTTACATTGGATAAAATTTGGCTAAGATATAACTTAGCCAATATAATAATTTATAATATCTGGAGTCTAAGGGGAAGTTCTTAGCAGTGCATATTACTAATCAAAAAATCAGTTTTGATTTGTAATAATGTAATAAATGTCATCATAGAAAATGCAAAATAATTATTTCTGACATAAATGAAAAATAACCCATGCAATGAATTGTTGGCTATTACTACAAAATATACCTGTGCTACTTATGACTGCTTTTGTGCTTCAGGTTCAAATATAATTTATATAACAATATATATATATATATATATATATACACATATATGTATGTATATGTATGAGACTCACTGGTACAGTAAATAGGGTATATATAGAATGAATTGTTTTAAGATATAACAATATGTTAATCAATATAAATTTGGATAACTCTGTCTATATTAGAGAAATCTATATTTATTAAAGCTAAATCTGTGGTGTGTTTGTGTGTCTCAGGGTGCCTGGAGACATTGATGAAGTAAACGCTCTGAAACTACAGGTTGACCAATGGAAGGTGCCCACCGGCCTGGAGGACCCTCATATTCCAGGTATCCCACAATCCTTCAGTCTGATGCATGTATGAACAAGTGCCCAAGCAGTTAACATGGTTACATGAATTTAAATATACATCAGAAATAGTATGCCATCAGAGCACATTTGGTACATTGTGTTCAGCATGCTATTTCTATTTTTGGGAAAATGCACGCTGATTATCTAAAATATATTTTTACAGTGTGTATAGTGAAGATGGCAGTCATATTTCTACAAATCGGACAGCTGAGAAACAAATGTTCTCTGACTGGATTGGTGGATTATTTTTGCTGGATGCTTTGAGCGGCTGTTCATGATGCATTATTGATCAAGCTTATATTTGTAGCTGTTTTTGCAGTCAGACAGCAGTGAACAAGCAAGAGCAAAATGTTTCAAACATTTCATTAAATTATTAAATTAAAACTTAGATCATTTAATCTAATTGTTTTTTAGATCATTGCTAAAATAAAAATAAATGAATATTTTAATGAAAAACATGTTACTAACTATTAAAACATTTTTGTTAAATTAAATCATGCTGATATATGATCACATAGAAATTCTACTTCTATTTAAAACACATCTATTGGTCACATTTATTATTTTCCAAAGCAACAATTCTAAAATGTAAAAAACAAACCAAAAAAACCCCATTTCATAACTTAATTTTTTTGCTGTAATTAGTGTATTTCTGTAAGTCTAGCTCCAGGGTTATTTTTAGCAACTAAATTTAAACCTATTAAATTGTTGTTTGAAATAAAGCTGAGATAAAAAATAAAATATAAATAATATATAAATAATAGATTAAAAAAAAATATTTCAATTAGCTATTCTAATGTATATTAATATTTTAAAATAAACTAAAACTATAAACTATATATATATATATATATATATACATATAGACAACAAGGGAACTAAGTGCAAGCCCCGAAAGGTGGATTTATTAACAAAGCATGACATAACCCGGTCGATCCTTTCCCTCATCTCCGTCACGTGTTCGACTATGGTGTGATGGGCTGCCGGCTGCTGCTCCCAGGTGTCTCGGGCAATGTTGAGGAGGCCCCTGGGTTGACGTCTGAAGAGAAGCTCGAATGGAGTGAAGCTGGTGGAGGCCTGGTGAACCTCGCGGATGCCGAACAGCAGTTCTTGGGCGATAGCTTTAGAGGTGGCTTTTCTCAGGGGAATAGCCTGTGGGCAGCGGCCCCACGAGGTCCATCCCGATCCTTTTGAAGGGCACCCCGATGATGGGTAGTGGAATGAGTGGGCTGGGGGGAGGCTTCCGGGACGATGTCCGCTGGCAGGTCAGGCAGGCCTGGCAGAAGAGCTTGACTTCGTCGTCCATCCCGGGCCAGTAAAATCGATCACGGATGCGTTGAATGGTGTTGTGTGCTCCTAAATGACCTGCCAGCGGATGTGAGTGAGCCAGTTCAAGAATAATTTCTGTTTTGGACTTGGGAACAACCAGGACCTGTTCCACATCTCCTCTTCACTCCGCGACACAGTACAGCAGACCGTTTTTAATGATGAAATGCGGGAGAGGGTGAGGGCCGGGGTGAATTTCCTGGTCCTCCAGGACCCGAACCTGGTTCCAGCAGTTCTTTAATTGGTCATCCTCTCACTGGGCCACCCTGAAGGCACCCCCTCCCGTGACCTGTTGGAACACATCATAGAAAAGGTTAGTAGAAGGGGACTCACCATCTCTCCTACTATCCGTTGTGTCGAGGGCTGTCCGCTGGCGAGCACCCCGCGACGGCTGGCTGCGACGACGGCGTGGGGGTTGGGCTGGCTTTGTGGTGAAGGCCAGAGCTTCTTCAAACCCCGGCCAGTCTCGACCCCATGAGCACAGGTACAGGCAAATCATTTAGTGAACCTACTTCTAGTTTCCAGGTTTTCCCTCCTTTCCTAAGTGAAACGAGGAAGGTGGGAACCCGCTTCATATCTCCATGGACACAGGTAATTGGTAGTTCTCCTTTCGCGACTGGCCGGGGTCCCAATACTTTAGGCTGGAGCAAAGTGATGGCACTGCCCGAGTTCAGCAGGGCAGTATAGTTTCGGCCCTGTATGTTGATTCGTGTGTGGGGCCCGGCTCTGGGTGCCTCCTGGTTGACCACACAGTCAGCCATCCAGGCTTACGACGGTGAGGATGGAGGCTCAGTAGGCATGGACTCGTTGCAGGGGCTGCACGGTCGCTGTACTGGTCGTTGGGTGCCCTCCGGTGGCCGTCGCTTCTGGACCACCCTTTGGGGAAAAGGCGACGAGGTCCTTCAACGAGGTCCTGCATTGAACGGGGCTTTCTTATTCCAACCGCTTGTTTTACCGCTCGAGGGAGTGATCGCAAGAGCCAGTCAACCGCCACCCTCTCCGCCACCTGTCTAGCCGGCGGGTCGTCTTCCAGTAACCAGTGCTCTGTCAGTAAATCAGCAGCTTGGGCATGGGCTGGCTGGCTGGGCTTGAATTCCCATTCGTGAAACTGTTGAGTGGCGGCGATCGGTGACAGCCCCAAACGGCCCAGCATTTCTCCCTTCAATGCATCATAATCATTTAACTCCTCGGGGCTCAATGAGAAATAAGCTATCTGAGCCTCCCTGGTACGCAAGGGTGCCAGCGCCGCAGCCCAAGTGTCTTGTGGCCAATCTTCTGTGTACGCCACAGATTGAAACATTTTGAAAAAACATTCTACATCATCATCGGCTGATAACTTAGGGATAGGGCGGGTGGTGGCAGCTCGGGGATCCGGCAGCAGGACAGCATGAGCAGCCGATAGCCTTATTTCATTAACTGTTCCTCAAATCTCTCCTGACTCTCCGCGTGGCGTTCCACACAGGCTTGCTAACAGGACACTAACCTTGGTGAGGCGCCGTAACAATTCCTCTATCTCGCCAGGGGCAGGAGCGCTTGCCAGTGAGAGAGAGAGAGAAGAAGTGGGGTGCACAACAGCAGTGAATTTCTTCGTCCCTTGCTGGTGACTTTGCACCGGTTTAATTTGCCCTCATTCTCCACCAGATGTCGCCATCGGGCAAAGACAACGCAACAAGGGAACTGAGTGCATAAATTTATTGTTAATAAATTTATTAACAAAGTGTGAACAGAATAACGTAAGTAAGTGATGGTGCTGAGTGGCTGACGGTCGGTGCAGTGGTGCTCTCCTTCCTCTTCCCAGTGTTCTGGTGATCCATTAAGCCACGGTGATCCAGGTGAGTGGTGCAGCGAGGCCAAGCGGTCACAGGCTGAGTTCTGTAAGGGCAAATAGACAAGTGTAAACGTCAACTTGTGGTTGGCTTGGAGTCAGTGCTCAGTTTACCAGTCTTCTCGGGCTGTATTTAAGTCTGGCTTTCCCGTGACCAATTGGCCCGCGGTGATGAGCTACGATGAGCTACGTGGTTTCCCACCGCAATATATATATATATATTTAAACTATATTATATTACGATATCATACTAAACAGTAAAAATAAATAAAATAAAAATAAAACTGAACTATAAACATATACATATATGTGATGAGGAGGGGTGCAGGAACGAGCAGGTTTTGGTAGCGTGTGAAAGGCCGAGCTTGCCTCTCCTCGGGAGACCGGCTCCACGTGTGCTCGTGGGCCCAGGAATGGTGCGTTGAGGGACAGCTGTCAGGCAAGGATGTTGGGCCATTGAATTCCCTTCTAAGTGCCATGAGGTTGAAGTAGGATGAAGCCACTAAAGAAGCTGCTGCCTCTCGTGCCCCCGGATCTGAGAGGGGGACAAAAGTAACTCAAATTAAAATAAAAACTGAGAGTATAGAAAATAATAAAAAATAATTAATGAAGAATAAAATAAGCGTGTCCAGTGGTGTAATGCTATTTCACGCACTCCCCACACTCGCACACACCTGTAGCCTAAGGCGTTCTGCAGTGCTCCATTTCTCTCAGAATATAAATAGCTCAAACCCACACACAGTGGGAGGATCGACAACTCTTACTGCAGCAGTACAACAGGATACAAACACAGGAGACCACAGCCATAATCTGATTTCAATTAGATGCGTTTGACAGAACTCAAATGAATAAGTAATCCTTCAGATCTGCACTACCTGTATGTGTAATAAATAAATAAAACAGCATGTTCTCTGGTCTCTCAGACATTGGGTCTGTGTGTCTCCGGCCGGTCTTCATTAGATCTGTGATATCCCAGGTTCTTGCAGTTCCCAGAAACGGGTGCCTATCATTTACAAAACTGCTTTCATTCATTGACCCATATTCATAAAGTGTCTCCCCTCGGACCTGTTTCTGGAAATCAAGTAGTGTCAGAAATAATGAAGCCATTAGCTGCTAACACACTGCTGACATGCTTAAACTGGTTCAGGAGTACCAGTCGTACTGACCTACTGAACTACAGCACTGCCAGTTCACAAAATCATTGTATTATATTTGCATTATTTGCATTTTAATAAATGTTACAAATATAATAATAAATAAATAAAAAACAAACATAATAATAATAATGTTACAAAAGATTTCTAACATCTATGAATCTTGAAAAATAAATGTATCAAAGTTTCCACAAAGACATTGGACTCTTTTCAACATTAAGAATAATCAGAAATGTTTCTTGAGCAGCAAATCATCATACTAGAATGATTTCTAAAGGATCATGCGACACTGTAGACTGGCGTAATGATGCTGAAAATTCAGCTGCGATTCAAATAAAAAAATAAATGACATTTTACTATATATTAACATACAAAAGTGTTATTTTAAATTTGAATAATATTTCACATTTTTTACTGTATTTTCATCAAATGAATGCAGCCTTGGTGAGCAGAAGAGACAATCTCCCACAAAATACTGCAAATGACTAAGCTTATTTATAGCACTATGCCATGCATATTTAAATTGATCCATTGTCATTCTTTTTGGGGCAAATACGATTCCTTTACATACAAATGAGGCTGATTATAGAATGTGCTGGATTTACAAATGAATTTGTTCAGTTGCAGTGATTTGCGCTTTTTCTGCTCACTGAAAGCTGATGTTACTCTGTTGAGATGCACAATGCAGTCGAGTGTATTTGCTGAAATAACCTGATACTGTATGTATAACCGCTGAATGAACTGGGTGCTGAAACTACAGCAACAGCATGTCGGGGCAGTCGTGGCCTAATGGATAGGGAGTTGGAGTTGTAACCAAAGGTTGTGGGTTTGAGTCCCAGGTCTGGCAGGGATTGAAGGTGAGATGAGATCCTTAAGCACGTTGAGCGTGTTGGATGGGTTAAGTGCAGAGCACAAATTCCACGTATGGGTCACCATAACAAGTCACTTCACTTTAAAGGGGCAGTTGTGGCCTAATGTATAGGGATTGTGGGTGGGGTTAGGGATTGGACTGTGAGCGCTGGTTATTGAATAACCTGATACTGTAAGTCTCTCCACGACTAAGGTGAGCACCCATTCCCCAACTTGATTTTGGCACTGACATTTGACCGCAGACATAAGACATTTAATCAAAATTATTGGTAGGATCATGTAAAAAAGTCTCTGTTAAATTCTACACACTGGAAAAGCATAGCAAGCAATGTCAGACTTTATAAACACTTCTTAAATATGAAGAGCTTAATCAACAGATTGACGAGTTCATCTAAATTTCACAAAAAGGTTTTAGACTAAGTCAGACACTGAAGTGAGTTGCTCTTTTTGTTTCTTCTGAGGATTCATTCATGTGTTTGGCTTCAAGTATTGCAAGGAACACTGGTAGGGACAAGTCATGGTGTCTCTACTAAATTCTACACCCTTGTGTGCTGTGACCTCTGACCTCAACTGTCTCTGTCTCCCTAGCATCACTGCTGAAGCTCTGGTACAGAGAGCTGGAGGAGCCGGTGATTCCTCATGAGTTTTATGAGCAGTGTGTCATTAACTACGACAGTCCTGCGGCTGCTGTTAACGTCGTCCTCAACCTCCCTCACATAAACAAACTGGTGCTCTGCTACCTCATCCGCTTCCTACAGGTCTGTCTGAACACATGTCTATCTGACTGTCTATCTATCTATCTATCTAGTCATCAGTCAGTGAGCAGTTTGTTTGTCATGTCTGCCAAAGCGATACTAAGAGACATGTAGAGATCCGTATGATTTCCCTAACAGGTATTTGCTCAAGCCTCTAGCGTGTCCCTGACTAAGATGGATGTCAGTAATCTGGCGATGGTGATGGCGCCCAACTGCCTGCGCTGCCAGTCGGATGACCCGCGCGTCATCTTCGAGAACACCAGGAAAGAGATGAGCTTCATCCGCGTTCTGATCCAGCACCTCGACACCAGCTTCATGGACGGGGTGCTATAGCACAAACACACACGTTAGCATTCACACCTAACACACATGAATCACCCGGCAAACCACCTCGACAAGCCTCTTCCTGTACACCACACATTTGCGCTCGCCTTCCACAGCGTTTCTGTCAGATCCACCATCCCCATGATTTCTGAATGTTTCTGAATACAGTAGATAAACCATCCGTCCTCACATGATAGTGACTATCCTGCTTTGGTTTCTAGCGTGCATGTACGTGCCGAATGTGTCTGTTTCTGTTTTCTAACTCGACTGACTTGTAGAGCGGTCCGTCTGATTTTATATGATTAATTTATTTGTTATTTATTTGAATAAGGGTTTGTAAGTATTGTACTGCCTTTTGAAATAGAAAACATCTGTCCTCACTGATCACATGCATCAATCTGTGTATGTGGTGTGTGTGTGTGAGTGAGCAAGTATGTGCGTGTGTGTATGAGTTCATTTATCACAGTTGTTTTATACACTATTGTGTACGTCTCACTGAAATGGTACAACACAAGTGCCCCTCATAGTGAACTACCTGCGGTAAAGGTGAAGTGTGTAAATTATGTGTCAAAATGCACTTTCTGAACTCACACACGCTGAACTTTAATAGCTAATTGTTGAGTTGGAAAGTGTTTAACATCCAGATTATTACGCGCTTCGCCGTTAAATTATCACATATGCTCACACACAAGCATCCGAACTGCCTCATTTACACACACACACACACTGATTTGGTTTGGTGCTTGTAATGATCTATATCACACTGCCAAACACACAATATTGAAACTCAGTGCCCATTCCTGCCTCCAGGAGGCGTATCGGTGAGAAACGAGAGGGACAGACAATGGAGGGAGAGATAAACAGAGAGATTCTCACGAAGAAGTGGCCGGGTTATATTTCACCACAGAATCTAAATAAATAAAGGAAACCAAAATGTGAAAAACTAAGGGTTAAAACATAATGTCATAAAATTAAAAAAATATATATTTAAAAAATGAACTTAAAAGAAAATAAAGGGCCATTTATATTTCAAATATATATAAAAATGACCATGGAAATACCTATATATTATTTAGAAAATTTTCATTAGATTTTCAGGGTAGAACATAATGTAAAAATAGCTTTAAAATTACCCTAAAGGCCCAGATATTATTTTTTATATTTTAAATGGGAATTTAAGTGTTGAGCATATTGTCATGATATTAATAAAAACGAAACAAATAAATTTACATTAATTTGCCCAAATATTGTTTTAAATATTTTATTTGGATTCTGAGAGTTGAACGTTATTGTGATATAAAAAAAAAACTTAAAATGGCAATTTTAATATATAAAAGCCACATAAAAAATACTATTTTAAGATATATATGGCCCTTCATTTTTTTTTATATTTATATTTTTAATTGGATTTTGTGGTGAAATTTGAGCTGGATGTGCTCTTGACAGACAAAGATGTTTGTATGTTTGGCTTCTGCTCATCTCTGCACACTCTGATCTGTCATGGCCACACGTTCACGTCCTCATCTGTACAGAACAATGTGTAAAAAAAATACAAATAAAAAGCTAAAACGAAAGAAAAGAAGGTAATAAAATAGTTACTACAGTATTTGACAGCAGGAGCATTTAGGTTTGGATCTACAAAACTCATCCATTAGCAAAAACTTAGATTAAAAAAAAAAATAAAAAAGCAGATATGTTATGAAATATGATTCTATGTCTGATGAAAAGGGAAGAAAATCCATGAGCAGAGCACTGTGACCTGCGTCCTGAGGCCGAAACACACATGTGACAGAGAGGATTATGGGAGATTGTGCTGTATGCAGAGATGTTTCTTGTCACAGGTTTACGCTCATGGTCTTATTACTGTATTTATTGAGTCATATTAATAAACCTCCTCTCCCTCCTTTTGTTCTGAGGTCAAAGGTTACTCTGGACATTACGGTCGAGCTGAACATTGTTTATTAAACAGTTGAAAGGATTCTTTGACTGCTGTCATCTTTTCACACACACACATGAACAATCATGTGCAAAACGGCAATGTTTGCTTTAAGGTCTTAGCAGATTACTTATGAGTACAAAACAAATTTGGATAAATGATTGATAGAAATATTGCTTTTCATATATTGGTTTTAAAAATTATAACTATAATGCATATTAATATTCAGTAATGTAAAATATGATTAAATCTGCCCCCTTCCCTCTCCACTAAAGAACTGAAGAAAAATATTTTAAAATTAATATATGTATATGTAATAATAATAATAATAATAATAATAAAATGTTACAATAGGTTAGGTATTGTGAAATGTAGTTTTTGTAAAATACCAAATTGCTACATAAATGTGTGCCTGAGTAACCTAGAAGTACAGTACAACAGTACAAAAACAACAACAAAAAAGAGCATATTTCAAGTAAAGTGTTTTAATACAAAAAAAGTCAACCTTCAAATAATTATGTTCAGTTATGCACTCAATACTTGGTCGGGAATCC
>JAUYWG010000057.1:18322550-18334730 GCA_034779775.1 Enteromius afrohamiltoni
CGGGTAGAAACTAGTACTCCGGGGAAGGTTCCCGCTGCTGGCGGGCGGAGAGGGCCACAGAGGAGCGATTCGTGACAACTACATCACGAATTGCCGTGACTCCTGGGGACATTGTAATGACTCACAGGATTTTTGCGGATCCATTAGCAACAGTTTAATAGAATTGGTCGGA
Organism: Enteromius afrohamiltoni; assembly: GCA_034779775.1. Taxonomy (NCBI): domain Eukaryota; kingdom Metazoa; phylum Chordata; class Actinopteri; order Cypriniformes; family Cyprinidae; genus Enteromius; species Enteromius afrohamiltoni. Next base: position 18,322,723 of record JAUYWG010000057.1, read on the forward strand.
CAGGCGAAAGTCGGTACTTAGTAAGACAGGAATAGTAGGGAACAGGCAATACTCAGAGTCGATAAACAGGCAATAAGTCAGGGCAGGCAGCAAATGGCGGAAAACAAAACACAGGCAGAAATCAAACACGGGTAGATACAACAGAAGATACTAGGAAAACGCTTAGTAACGATAGCCGGGGCAAATCGAGACTTCGCAACCTCTAGTGGCAAAAGTCCAAGCTTAAATAGTCTGTGGAGCAGTACAAACGGCGCAAAGCCTGCCAAGGTACCTGGTTAAAAGATGTCCGGGTGGACCCCTAATACTCGGGTGAAGGTTCCCGCTGCCGATGGCCGGAGAGGGCCGGAGAGGGCCACAGAGGAGCGGTCCGTGACAGAGCCCCCCCCCTGCGAGCGGCTCCTGAAGCGAGACTGGATGCGACGTTGGGGCCTCCCACGGGGTCTGGGGGCCGGCTTCTCAGGGTGGTCCTGGTGGAAACGCTCCAGGATGTCCTGGGCGTTAACCCATGATCTTTCCTCTGGGCCGAAGCCCTCCCAGTCAATAAGGTACTGGAGGTTCCTACCCCGACGTCTGGAGTTCAGGATCTCGTGGACCTGGTAAATCCCCTCATTGTCCTGGAGCGGGGGGGTGCCTCTGGTGCCGCCTCCTCGTCCTGGTCCTCCTCCCCGACCGGGGCAGCAATGGCCTTCAACAACGAAGAGTGAAAGGTGGGTGTGATACGGTAACTGGGAGGCAATGCTAAACGATAAGATACAGGAGAAATTTGTCTGACTATCTTAAAAGGACCCACATACCTCGGACAGAGGGCGGAGGCGAAGGCGGAGGTCCCTTGACAAGAGCCAGACCCACTGACCAGGCTCGTAAGCAGGGTGCGGGCACCGGTGACGATCGGCCTGGGCGGCGGTCCTCCGGATGGCTTGCTGGAGCTGTACATGAGCTGCCTCCCAGGTTTGTTCGCTGCGTCTGAGCCAGTGGTCCACGGAGGGCAGATCCGTAGGCTCGCCGGACCATGGGAAGAGGGGAGGCTTGAACCCCAGAATGCACTGGAATGGCGTCATGCTGGTGGCTTGTTTACAGAGCGAGTTCTGGGCATACTCGGCCCACAGAAGATACTGGCTTCAGTCCTTCTGGTTTCGGTGGCAGTAGGAGCGCAGAAAGCGTGTGAGCTCCTGGTTTAAACGCTCCACTTGTCCATTGGACTCGGGGGTGGTAGCCAGAAGTAAGACTGATGTTAATGTTCAACTGGGAACAGAAGGCCAGTTGAAGGTAAATTGGGGACCACGGTCTGAAACGATGTCCTCGGGAAGGCCATAATAGCGGAACACGTGTTCTAAGATGAGCTGGGCTGTCTCCCAGGCGGTGGGCAACTTGGGCAGGGGAATGAGGCAACATGCCTTTGAAAAGCGGTCGATGACGCTTAGGATGGCAGTGTGCTGCTCGGAGGGTGGCAGGTCGGTGATGAAGTCGACCGCGATGTGTGACCAGGGCCTCTGAGGACTAGGCAGTGGTTGAAGCAGACCGGCGGGTCTCTGATGTGAGGCTTTAGACATCTGACAAGCCACACAGCGGGTGATGAAACTGGATGATCTTAAGGTGATCTTAAACTGGAAGCGGGTGAAGAACAGCGACCATCGGGCCTGCCGAGCATTAAGTCTCTTAGCTGTTCTGAGATACTCCAGACCTGCCGATGGCCGGAGAGGGCCACAGAGGAGCGGTCCATGACAGACATAAATAGAGAGCCTGACATAAATAATACTACTATTATTTGTTAGATGCACATACATATGTGTGTGTGTGTGTGTGTTGTACTTAGCAAAGGGTGGTTTACATTTTGCCATGAAGGTGGTGCTATAAAAGCAGGCGTGTAATGCTAGTCGCATGAAAGTATTTATAATGTTGATGTAAATGTTTTTCCTTATTTCCACAGAACAAGCCACAACGAGCAAGAGGCAAACGACACATCAAATAACAGGTAACTTACAGGTTTTGATTTGGTTCTAATATACGAGTAGTTATGTAATGTGAATGTTTGCTCTGTTCAGATCCTGGCAGCTGTTGTTCTATAGCCTACATTATTTGGAAGTTGATTCTTTATGGTAGGTTAATAATTCTTCATGATTAGGTTTTTATTACATGTATATATCTCACATGAAAGTTAGCCTTAAAAGTAGTGAGTTTCAATATTGTAGCTTATAATACTCCGTTAAATGAACAACAGCGTTATTTCTAAAAATAACGCTATGCATGATAATTAGGCTACTTTTGCGTTCGTTTTTGTGAACGGAGTTGGGCTTGCTTATTTTTGGTAAAAGTGTATTTGGCCGTTTTTGTTTTTTTGTTTTTTGTTTTTTTTTTGCAAAACAATTTATTTTTAAATCCTACACATCCTAAAAAAATCGAGCCAATGCTAAGATCATTCTGCAAATGCACGAGCCAGCAACCGAGTTCACACTTCAGGTAAGTTGACCTAAAATGTTATTTTTAGACTAGATCTACGGACAAAAAACGAATCCGATATTTTTTTATATATAGCCTATACAGCAGCTTCAAAAAAGGCATATGTATATATTAAATATATATTATATTTAATATTATATATATTTAATTGGACTGGATTGGGTGCAACTGTTATTAGTAATATACTAATGCCAACTGCCAGACGCGACTGTTATAAAGTAATATAATTTATGAAAAAAAAAAAAGATTTTACAATTTACAATAAGTAAATCTATTTCGACACGGGCACACGCGAAGTTGATAACCTCCCCATGCAGACTTGCATGAAGGGCCGTGCACAGACCTTTTAAGGGGCATGTGCTGAAAAAAACGGACAAACAGACGTAAAGCAGGGGCGGACTTACCCATTAGGCAAAGGTAGGCAACTGTGTGGGGCCCCCAAAATGTTTTTCACGAGATGCGCATTAAGCACGGACACGCGAATGTTTATTATCACGAACGTCTGTGTGTCGGAGTTGCCCGCTGAGCGTGTGTAAGGCTAGGGTAGACTTGGGAGAAAAAAATGGACAAAAATGCCCCAGCTCAAACAAATTCAATCTATTACGTCTGTTGCCAACAAAGTGAAAACGAATAGACAGTGTTGATTTTGACATTAAGATTGCTCACGTTGCACCGTGTATTAGGGTATATTAGGCGTTTTTTCAGTATTGCGCATAGGGACGTTCGTTTTAACCGCTTAACCAACCGGCAAGAATTTTGATCTATTATACAATCAGTTATATATATATATATATATACGATACACATATAATATTTTTTCAATCTATTTAATTAATGCATCTAATTATGTAAACGTTTTTTTGCATGGTTAAAATAGTGACTCATAGTATTTTAGAGGGGGGAAATCTAAAATAAACACTGTAAATATAGGCAATTTTAATTTCTTCCACTCCACAACAAATCCTTTCAATTTATCAGTATTTAGAAAACAAATATAAGAAGTTATAGCTATATAAAAACAAGCCAAAACGAATTATTTTAGCCTAAAACGAAACTGAAACTAACGTTGGGTGTCTCATTCCACACAAAATCAATAGATATAAAACAGTTCAAGCATATGGCATTGTTAGTTTAAATGTTTAAGCTACATAAATGTGAGCTGTTAGATGGACATCAACAGAAGCTGAAGCGCGCTCTTCAAGACAAAGAGGCGCCAACGTCATCGCTTTAAAATTACTATTTTAAAATGGAATTTTTTACGGCTGATTCAGTTGGCAAAAATACAGGACACACGGGCCTATAACTTAGGGTCCTGCTGCAATCCCTTTTTTCTTCTGACATTAAACAAGGCTACTTCTTTTAAAGATGAGGTTGCTTTCGTCTCCTTTCGTACAGCACAAAAATAAAACTAAACTCTGCATACTAGGCTACATGTTGCCGTTTTTATTTTGTTCTTTCAGTTTTGGTTATTGATTTATTATTTAAGTAAAATTATAATTGTCGTTTAGGGCTATATTTATCCTTTATAATGTTTTTTTTTTCTCTTCGCTCGGAGAAGCACTAGTGCGTGATGTGATAAGACCATGTGAATCCTGGTGTTTTCTACCTTTAAGATGAGTCCATGAAAAACATATTAGTAATTTTAATTCCAATTTAGTCTAAATTAAAATAATCTTGTTGGTTAAGGGTTAATCGGTGGAGCGTCAATTGTCGGTTATATCCGTAATTGCGCAATCGAATTTTTTTATTATTATTATCATTAGCTCTATTATTTATTTGTATTTATTTATTTTTGAGAGTGTTCGCGATAGATCAAAGCTAGTGATAATATCACATTCTATATAGAATTAATTCGCCGTTTGAATAACCATGGAAAAGAAACGTTATAAAAAATCAATTTATAATTATTATTTTTAATTGCAATCACGTTCAATACAAATTCTGTACCATTAAACGTGTTTTATTAGCCTACATTACCCCTATTATTGGTTCTTGCTTAAAAAAACGAGTATACGATGTTAAATACATTTGGCTGTTTTTAGCCTTACCCTGGAGTTGGTTCACCCTCCGCCTGTGCCCGGGTAAGACACCTCTAACGTTGTCTGTGGTTTAGGAGCGGTTTAACAAGAGGAGAACAACAATTGTAGCCTAATTCCTTGACACGTCTTTGTGTGGTGGCTCTTGATGCCTTGACCCCAGTCTCAGTCCATTCCTTGTGAAGTTCACCCTAATTCTTGAATCTATTTTGCTTGACATCCTACCTGCGGTAATCTCAGTTGGTTGTGCAACTTTTTTCTTTCATGCTTGGATACAGCGCCCTGTGAACACCCAGCTTCTTTGGTAATGAATTCTTTGGGTTTGTGGCTTACCCTCCCTGTGAAGCATAGAAATGTGTAGCATAGATGGATACAAATCTGTTGGTCAGGAGAAGCGCCTGTTTAATTGCATATTGCTGTATTTGACAAAATAAGTTTACCATTTTTATATAGTCGCAAAGACTTATCGCCATACTGTCATGTAAATTTAATAATATCACTCCAAAGTTTGGAAACAGTTGATGGAATTTTAGGATCTTAGGATTACCTAGGTTTTATTGTTTGCTTGTTCATTTGTGTCATATGGACTGTAAATATCTTTACATGTGCTGCTTTAGGAGTGCTGACGAGACAAGGGCAGTCTTTCAGAAACATCGTCCAACGCATGTCATTCATTTGGCTGCAATGGTGGGTGGACTTTTCAGAAACATGAGACAGAACCTGGACTTCTGGGTAAGTATTAACGTTAAAAAACATGTAAATATAAAAATGTTAGACATATATTAGTGTAGAGTAATTAAACGGTGTACTAACCATATTTGTTTGTTGTTTTCAGAGAAATAATGTGTTTATTAATGACAACGTGATGCAGGCAGCTCACGAGTTTGGCGTAGTGAAGGTCGTTTCTTGCCTTTCCACATGTATCTTTCCGGATAAAACATCTTACCCTATAGATGAGACCATGGTAAATTCTCACACACACACACACACACACAGATATACTAAGCAGATACTGGGATTGTTTACATTAAGCATTCTTTTAAAGGGCAAAGTTCCTTGTGAAACAATGCTGTGACACAAACTTTTCTGCAGAAAAATTAGAAACCAGTAGATCAAGTTTATTTCATCAAGATCTTCAGTTTCTGTTATATGATTTGAAAGAGATAATTAGCCGTGTTTTTCTTTCTTTCTGTTTCAGGTCCACAACGGTCCGCCCCATGAGTCAAATTTTGGTTATGCCTATGCCAAACGCATGATTGATGTCCAGAATAAGTCAGTGTCCATGTCAAAGTTCATATGTCATGAGTTTTTTTTGTGTATCCCGTTAAAGAATGTCTGGATCACATTTTAGAAGAGATTTAATTTTTATCATCAGGTGTTATGAAAAGCATTTTTAAAATGCATTTACTGCATTTTTACTAAAACAGCTGCCAATATGAACTAATGCTGGAAAGTGTTAATTATATTAATTATGTAATTTTAATCGGAACTACTCTCAATGCATTAAAGGTTTAAGTGCTGCACTGGAGCCAAACACGGTCCAACCTCCTTATTGCATCTCGATTTTGCCGTCTCATACTTGCGTCATACACAGTGGAAACAATGTTTATGAGAGACTCGTTGATTTTATAATGGAAGCTTTGCACTAAAAAGTATGAGACACATTATAATTATATAAGACATATAATCACAATGTAGATAACCGGTTTTTACACAACTGACAGGAACAGTGTGTGAACAAGTTGGAGTAACTGACAGAATGATGGACTTCCTCAGAACGCACAAAGAGTTGATAGTCACTCTTTGGCTTGAAACATCAAGAACATTTTGACCCCAAATTCTCATTGCTTAGACAGTAAAAATACTAAAAAATAAATATATTTAATTATAACTCGAATGCAGGACACCATAAGTAATATTTAGCATTTTAAATGTTTCCTTTTCAATGTATGTCATTTTACTGTAGTAATAATATTTTGTGATGAGTGTGAATCATTTTCATGATAATATTTATTATATTTTAGTTACAGGGGAAATGTTTGTTTAAAAACCAGTTTCTGTGTGTGTTTCTGTGTATTAGAGCGTACTTTAAGCAATACGGTCGGCGATACACATCCGTCATCCCCACAAATGTATTCGGACCCCATGACAACTATAACATTGAGGACGGCCATGTCCTGCCGGGACTGATCCACAAGACATACTTGGCAAAGCGTAAGACACGTTTAACTTGTGGATATACAGCCTTATTTAAGTTCTGTTCCCAGGGTAAAGGATGTGTGTGTGTGTGTGTGTTGTAGAGGAAGGTAAACCTCTGCAGGTCTGGGGTTCAGGACGTGCTCTGCGGCAGTTCATCTATTCTCTGGACCTGGCTCGTCTGTTTCTGTGGGTTCTGAGGGAGTACGACGAGGTGGAGCCCATCATTCTGTCAGGTACTCCAGCTGGGTTTGACGTGTTCCCACAGGTTCTTTAAATATTCGGTTTGATTTAAGGTCTTAAATTACATAGCTAACTCTTAAAGATAATTAAAGGGCTTACATTTGGGGAAAGAAAACAGAACCTTGATGCATTTATTGCAACTACATTTAATCTTTTTTCTTATACAGCCAGATTAATGTATAGCTCCAGATAGACAGAGATGCACCAAAGCAGCACATTTTGCTGTTCAGATTCTTTTTCAAAGCAAAGGCTTTTTGACCTTTTGTTCTATACCGTAACTGACAGGTCTGTCTACACTGGACATGATAAAGCGATTATTGAAAATCATTTTAAATTTGTGTCAGTACACCATAAATAGAATTTAGCAGCAGTTTTTGCCACGCCGATCGTGTCCAGTGTAGACAGCATAGATTTTACTAGTACTGGCACTAGTATTTTACTAGTAATGTTTATTGAATTTCTTTAAAAGCATTATTGTTATATCAGTAGAATTTATTTCGTATATATTGATATGAACCAGCTTTAGATACATATGCATATATTGAATAAAATCCTGAGAGTTTTTCTTTGTCTTTGTTTGTTTATCTCTAGTGGGAGAGGAGGATGAATTATCCATCAAGTTTGCTGCAGACACTGTGGTTGAAGCGTTGGGATTTAAAGGTGAAGTAATCGTATCCTTCCACACACGTAAGCAGGAGTCCTTAAATGGATTTTTATTTTGAGGTAAGCAAACTCTCTAAGAGATGCACCTTAACTTAGCTTTCTCAGTATGACACCAATAAAGCAGACGGTCAGTTCAAGAAAACCGCCAGTAATGCCAAACTACGCAAATACCTACCAGATTTCAAGTTTACGCCATTCAAACAAGGTAATCATTCGCACACATGCAATTACTAAATATTTTTCCGAAAGTAGTTAAAAAAAAAAATCTTTATAGAAGCTTTGCTTTTTTCCAGCCATCAAGGAGACGTGTGATTGGTTTGTGGCCAATTACGACTCCGCCCGTAAATGAAGATCTTCACATCTCATTGGCTGTGGAGAGTTTTAAAGCTGTTCAATGCTGGAAACATTGACTCCTTGAACAACACTTAATCATTTTACGAAGACGAACACATGGAACACTGCCGTCTAACCCCTCTTTTATATACCCATTTAAAAGTTTTTCATAAAATATGTTAATTTTCCAGGGATGCAGTTACTAAAACTGCACAATGCTGGGTTTTTAAAAGCATAAACTGCTTTAGACTAGCTAGCGCACTAGCTAGCGTCACCATCTAGTAACTCGTATCTCAAACAAGGTTTTAGATTAACTTAAAAAACTAAAAACCCACATTGGTAAGTGTTTTAAAATGTGTACAAATTTTATTTTATGGTTAATGCATGGTTGTGGGAAAGTAGTGCAGTTATCAAATCGCAAAAGCTGGGTTAAATAGAAAAATTTAAATCTTTTTTAACTAGAACATGAGCAAAACGCTGCTTAATTTAAGTTTCATGGTTTCAACAAAGGAGACTTTGTTACGTCATACATAACGCCAAAACATTACAAAATTCGCAGCTAGATGGTGATCACGGGAACTAATGAAGGAGTTTTTCGTTTTTTATGCTTTATGCTATACGTTGATTTCTAATTAATTTAATATATTTCTGCATGTATAATGTTATTTAGGAAAATGATACCTAAGGGTAGGGTAGGTGTTTTCAGAAAGGCAAGGAATAGCAAGCTATCTTTGAAAGCGTAATATCCCTTCCTGCGTAATCAGTCTCCGAAGCCATGCTTTCAAGAGGCTAACCATTGACGATGAGAGACAGCATTGGTTGAATGCAACGATGTCGAATTACCTCATGTGTCATTCACCAGTGAGAAAACAGTACAGTATGAAGTGCAATGTGCTAATATTATATACTCGCTCATTCTGCAAGAGCATAGTGTAACCCACTTAAAGTGCCCTTATTATGCTATTTTTAAGCCAACACATAGACATATAAATACCTAGACGCCTCATTGGCCACTTTGAGAAATTATGAAAGCTCACACTCCTGTTGATTTGGTTTGTTAACAATTATAACATTAATGTAGGCTAGTAAAACTGTAATTTTAATAAATACTTTAAAATAATTTTGATGTACATTAAATTAAGCTTTTTTCATTGCTTTTTTTGACCTAGCCTAGGTCAGAACGCTCATTCATTCCCTTTAGAAAGCTCTTTTTTATATATATATATATATAAATATATATATATAATACACCTTTAAGTACTAATAATTTGATATAATTTGAAAACACAGTGACAGTCTGCTAGTCTGCTTCCTATTTACATGACAAAATCGAATGTAGCTAAATGATAATCCAGTGAAACTTCTAGTGATAAAATATACACTGATACAGTGCACAGTAAAATAGTAAAAGTGATAATAAAAAGTATATAGTACAGGATGTAGTAATGTAATAAAATACAAGTGATATAATAGATTTATATTAGCAACAATTATATGTACAATAACAATAGATCAATTATAGCAAATAGAATGTAATATCAAAGATGGAATAATACAGAATAAATGATGAAGAATAAATATAATAGATTATAAAGTAAATTAAATAATAGTGAAAAGGCGTCTAGGAAATGCAGAACAGGCTTTCTTCAGGTTTCTTTAAGGCTTGTGTGCTCCTGTTTGCAACTGGACTGAAAATGAACAAATATGTATAATCAGTCCAGAGTTTATAATAAGGTATTAAATCCTTATAATCTATGATCTTTGTAAATGAGTAGTGAAATTAAAGAGAGATGCTTTAGCTCCTTAATCCTGACAGTCACTGTGCAAATTATGCTCAAAGCACAATTTACTTCATGATATAAACTACAAGACAAGTTAAAACTTAATAAGAATCCATTTAAAAGTTCAGCTTTCACAGCTAAATAGAAATATCGCTATAATTATTAAACGTATACACTGGAGGCTAATTAGGATGGCAACATAATGACCATAAACAACTGTTTTACCGGTAAAAGGTAAAACCTTAAGATCTGTTTTTATTCTTGTGCGACGGTCTGTAGATCCTCAAACTGACGGGTCCGGTACACTTTCTCGATATGACAGTTAAGAAGTGTTGCCCGGACCAACATGGCGGCGACGTTGACGTGCGGTCGAGCGGCCAATGAGGCGTCTACGTATTTATGTCTTTGAGCAAAATTACGTGTTTGTGGGCGTGGGCAAGATGTTAACAGTTTATACAACATAGACGGAAATTATGCAAGGTATTTGAATTATTAACGACTCATTTAGGCTATGGAGTCGATTCTTTATTTTGGGAAACTACATTACACACCGAACGAAAGGTAATATTGGATATGTCACAATAGGCGCACTTTAAGACACACAAAAAAAATGTTTTTAAACCGATTAACCTACCCTGCCTTTAAAAGTGTTTCTAAATTGACCAGGCGTTGCGTAACAACACAAACAAAAGAAACGGACTGAACCTTACATTTAACGGTAATTTATTATTTGCCTTAATGTAAACCTTTGCAGTTCGTTGTAAAAAGAAATGCATTTTTGGCCTGCGTTTTCACCGTTTGGCCAGCAGACGACGCCGCCGTTTAGCTCTGGACGAAGCGAGTCATTTTACGGAACATTTGACTCATTTGAATCAAGCTTCGAAAGGCTTCGTTTCTTAGGACCGCCTTCTCAGGGAGAGATGGCCGTAGTCAATACGGAAGTGAAATGAGCGAAATTAAATTATTTTTACGTAGTGGATCACGTGATTCACGCTATGCTTAATTGAATGTGATTTTAAATTCTTGTTTCATGTTAAAGTAAATATGGCAAGGCCTGAAGTACCGGTGTTTATTTTCATTTTAAAGGAATGCTTTACAAAGCGTAGTTAGAAACATATAAAAAGACATTATGTATAAACATTATGATTAAATTGCATAACGGACGGCCTAGATGAATGATCGCGTTTTATTTGAACTCTGTATATTGTTTGGTGCTCAGCACTTTCTCTGCTGCTGATCTGTCAGGGTGTTTTCTCTTGTAACGACATGTACTGTATTGTTAATGAGACGCTTGTAACGATGCTTTTCTGTATGAAGGAGTTTTGGACTCTTTACCTTGTCCGAATCACACAGAAACCATCCTCAGTGTTCAATGGTCAAGACCAGTCAGGACCGAGTTTGGACAGCCCTGGTCAAGACTGTTCGCTCAAATTATTCAAAAATAAATAAAAAAATAAACTGTAAATTGCGTAATGATGTTATTTGTTGTACTGAACTTGGTTTTTATTAAAATATGGTGGAATATCACCCGGAAGTTACCCAACAGGTAAATGTATGCAAAGAAACTTGAACTGTAGGTGTGTGTGTCTCCATAAACCAGTCAGCTGAGAGCCCTGTAATCCTGAAGGAGAAGTTGTTCCCTCTTTCTAACTCAAAGCGAGCCAGAGACCACACACGCCAGAGAGCAGGTAACTTACTGGTTTCTTCAGCTATTAACAGATTTAACACAGTGATCTGTGGCCGGTGATTGATAGACCCTACAAGTTCCCGATTTTTTTTTTTTTTTTTAACAAAAAAAACCCAAGTTAATTAGGGCTAGGAGTTGTATTTCAGGTCGCGTTTTTATTCATCTTTAACTTTGGCACTAATAGGGTCTCCATAACGCGTCCAGATCAACAATCACGATCAGGATTATGCATTAAATTTCGATTTCTTCCTTTTACCGACCCTATCGAGTACCCCCCAGACGGCTTGTGTCGCATTCTGTGACAAATATGCGTTTAAAAATCATAATTTGTGGTGCAAATACAAAAAAAAAAAACAAGAAAGGGCACAATGCATAGCACCACCAAATTTTAATATTTGGGTGAAGCAGGATCTCTACACTGCGCGAAGTCATTGAGAATGACTTCATTGATATGCAAATACATTTTTAAGGAACGACGTGTCTATATTCCGCACGACTATATTATTGGTGGTTTGAATTTATTCCTCTTTTATTTATTTATTTTGTATGTTTTTGGTATGAACATATGCATAAGTTGATACCTCATTAGTGATGTTGTAGTGTTGGTTTACA
>JAUYWG010000057.1:18342439-18361736 GCA_034779775.1 Enteromius afrohamiltoni
TGTCTGAATTTTGAACGCGTAAAGGATATAAGTCTAGAGGAGATTGCTGTTCCTTTGCTGTAAGCAAAACTTCATAATCCTACATAGCCATATAATGTTAATGATAAATCCTGTGTGACCTTTTTACTGGCTACTATATACAGGCCACCATGGGGCCAGCGTTTGCTGATTTTAGTGATGGCTGCAGATAGAAGATAGAAGTCCTTATAAAAGATGCATTGAGATCAGCATTTATAGACATTTTCTATCAATTCAATTTTGTAAAAATTCGAAACTTTCCCATCTCAAATATGTCTAAATTACATACACTCTCAATATCAAATGCAGAAACATTTAATTAATGTGTTCATGACCTCAAGGTTAGATTACAGTAATGCACTATTGGGTGGTTGTTCTGCACACTTAATAAACAAACTCCATCTGGTATAAAATGCAGCAGCCCGGGCGGAGCCCGAGGGAACTCCAGCTGAAAATCATAACACATCATAAGCAGCTCTTAAATATGAACATATATACAGTATGTAGTGAATTTTGCTTTTCGCCAACCTTGTGATGCTTGGATCACGTGTCACTTAGGGTGAGGTTATGAGACAGAAGAAAGATTGGTGGGATCTCTAGCAAAGGTGCTTTGGAGTGAGCGTTTGCTCACCGGCGCTTAACCTTGTTGCAAATGTCTATATGTCTTCTGCCTCTCTGGGCTAGAGACTCAGAACTTGGTCGATCCGCTTCGTCTCGCTAGACGAAGACTCTGAATAAAGTCTGAACACAGATTATCCCTTAACTCAGAGGCTGGAGGCTAAGAACGTGGTTGTATCTGTCGCTGCCTCAAAGCTGGTTACTCAGGACTTGGTATCTGTATTTGCCTCTTTCCTCACGGGCCAGAGGTTAAAAACGCTGGTTCTCCATTTTCATGCTGTGATTGGCTGATGGCCCACCCTTCTTTCCTCCTGTGGAACTTATTTGCATAGTCCAAACACAAAAAAGAAAAGTGTCACTAAAGTTTTACTGGTGCATTTCTCACTTACCAAACCATTACCAGAATACATTTGGCAATGTCACAAATGCATTAAGTCCAAACATGATGGGAGAAGATTGAACTGTCATGCATTAATTAATTTGTCCATTACCACTGAGCTTGTGTAAGATGTTGCACTAAATGTCGCTTTATATTGCAGTCAAAGGCCAAAACCCTTTATGTCCTTCCCTGGCTTTGTACCAAAGATCTTCTTCTTGTCCTCAAATAGGTATCTGGCCGTTGTCTTGGCATCTTTATCTGATGCTGTTGGACATTTGCTTATGTTAGTCCACCAAGATCCAATCAAAATGTAGCAAACCTATGTACACTCCATATACTGGGCCCCTGGAATGTGCTGTACGCTACATATAGAAGGTGCTCCGTGTCATTCACACAAACACATCAGGGCTAGACTCATTAAACTGAAATATGCAACATTAATTTAACAACATTACTTGTAACATACAACCCTAATAAACATAAAAACTATAAGCAGAACCACAGTAATATTGAAGAAAAACAGAAATTTACAGGGTTTTTCCTGTATATTTTACAGGTATTTACTGTTAACCATTTAACAGGTTTTTACTGTAGCATGTTTTTTTTTCTGTTCTGCAAATTTCTATGAATTCTCAGAATAAATATACACATGTGTTTTTAAAGTCCAAACACAACTTGGGTGTTTTTATATCAGTATACTGATACAATCATTTCTGAACAACAGAGAAACAAGATCTGGACCTCATAGTGATTTAAAATGCATAATATGAGAAATTGAAATTAGTGGAGGACTGATTGGATTCATGAGCCTGTTTGCATGAATTGTGTAAAAAACCTTTCTGTGTCTCTTTGTTTGTCAGATGCACAACAGTGTCCCCCATTAGTCTAATTACAGTTATCCCTACTGCAAACGCATGACTGACATCCACAACAGGTCGGTTCTGTTCTCTTTGTATCAAAGTTCACGGCCCTTGGCTGTATTTCAAGCTTAGAGAAAAATATCTTACTTTTAGAACCATTTGGGTTTTGTCTGTAAGGGTGTAGCTTGACATTTGGCCTGGGGGCTCCAGACCATAATACTGGGTATTCAGTTTCTAGGTTTCACATTGGACATTCATGCAACCTGTTTAAACAGGTTTGTCTCACTCTTGCAAATCAGTTGTGCTTATGTGAATGTGGTAGTTTGTCCATGGTGGTTTAAAGCAGTTAAAACAATGTACAGGTTGCTATAGTAATCATGAATATGCATAAATATGAATTATTTACAGGTTGTGGTTTACTATATCAGGGATTGACATATGTATAAAAATGTATAATCAGAAATGTACAAATGCATATGTGCAGTGGATATGTACATTTACAAGTGGGTATGTACAGTGTAGTGCAATGATTATGTGCAAAATTAAATTGTGCAATGGTTATGGGGACAGTGAATGGGGGGAGGGCAGTTTTGCGCTGGGCAGTTTTCACCACCTGCTGCAGTGCCTTACGCTCATCAACACTGAGATACAGTTGGTTAGGATACTCTCTATTGTAGTGCAGGGGAAGTTCACCAGGATGGCTGAGGACAGCTGGTTCGTCTTTAGTGTTCTCAAAAAGAAGAGGCACTGATGAGCCTTCTTGACCAGGCTGGAGGTGTTGGTGGTCCAGGACAGGTCCTCCGAGCTGTGGGTCCCCAGGAACTTGAAGGATGAAACAGGCTCAACAGCCATCCCGTTAATGTGGATGGGATCATGTGGGCCTTTTCTCTCTCCTTCCTGAAGTCCACAATGAATTCTTTGGTCTTGGTGCTGTTAAGGAGCAGAATATTGTCCATGCACCAAGTGGCCAAATGCTGGACCTCCTCGCTGTAGGAAGTATCATCGCTGTTGATAATGAGACTGATCACCATATTATCTGCAAACGTGGTGATAGAGTTGGATCAATATACAGGTCTGCAGTCAGTCACGGGTGAACAGGGAGTAGAGGAGGTGTGGAGTGTGATTGGGGTGGAGCAGATGTGGCCTGAAATGCTGTGGTCTGTTGGACAGAAAGTCCATAATCCAGTTGCAAAGTGATGTATTAAAGTCCCTAAGTTTAGTGATAAACTTAGAGGGTATGACAGTGTTGAGCTGAAGTCAACAAACAGCATCCGTGCATAAGTGTTTTTATTGTCCAGGTGTGTGAGTACAGTGCTATGGAGACTGCATCCTCTGTGCTTCTATTGCTGCCATAAGCAATTGGTGTGGGTCCAGAGACGATGGGAGAGAGTCCTTCAGATGTGTCAGGACTAACCGCTCGAAGCACTTCATGATGATGGGTGTGGGTGCTACAGGGTGGTAGTCGTTCAGGCATGTTTGGCTACAGTGTTTCAGCACTGGCACAATAGAGGTGGATTTAAAGCATGTTGGAACAGCTGCTTGGGCAGGTGACATGTTAAAAATATCTGTAAATACCCCAGCGAGCTACTCTGCAAACATCTGAGAGGGTCAGTATGATGGGTGAGTGGTTGGTTGAGGGGGAGGTCCTAATAGAGGGTTGTTTGTTGTCTCTTTCAAAGCGAGCATAAAAGTCATTAAGCTCATTCAGTAAGAGGACATTTGTAGTTGTGAGAGTGGAGTTGCTGGATTTGTGGTCTGTAATGGCCTGAGTGCCCTGCCACATGTGTCGAGGGTCAGCGTTGGAAAAGTGCTCCTCTAGCTTTTATTTGAAGCAGTGCTTGGCCTTTTTGATGCCCTGGAAGTGCTGTAGGCCTGTGCATCATTTGACCTGAAGGCAGAGTTCCATCCCTTCAGCAGAAAATGTTGTCTTTTCTAGTCAAGAGTTGATATAGTATGCTATGCCTCCCCATTTCCATGCAGTGACTGATTGTGAATGTGACAGTTAAATAGGGAGTGTGAGTGGGTGAAACAACAGCTGTAGGTGATAATTGCTGAATGTGAGCAGGTGTGGATGTGCAGTGTATGCTGGGATATGGAGCCCAGTTCAGTTAGAGAGCTCTCCAGCAAATTTGAAAGTGATAAATTCACACTCACAGTGTAAAAATGAACAGTGTTCAGTGTTGATATAGGTCCAATAGATTTAAAGTAACACTTTAAATAGTGTTTTTAACAACAACAACATAAAACTACACATACATGTGCATATTCAATATCAGCAAACATCATTTTCAACCTTTATTTTCAAAAACTTAAGAACACTTAAAACAAAGATAAAAAAATTCAATATGAACTCTGTACAACTTCAGAATGCTGGCTGTTAGAAGTACTCTTATCTTAAAATATCCTTGTAATTAAAATCCATGATGCACTGAAAAAGTTTGTCAATGCTTTCCATGCAACTGACTGGTACAACCAACATCAATGTTGTAGAGTGTTGCCGGAAGACAGAGTCACTGAAAAGGACCTATTCAAAAAAAAAGGTTGGACTTCAGAAAGGATAAGAAGCTTTCTCGGCCACATAAAATAACATGATTCTGCTCTTGAGCCTTCTCAATACCAGTGGCTGGTGGTCCTCCCTCTGACTGAGACGGTGCATGTGCAGTTAACAGCAAAACTAGTGACTTTTAATGATGAAATGTACTTTAAAGTGTTAGTTCACCGAAAATAACAATCATTTACTCCCCAATCTGCCTAAACGCATGTGTTCATGCAAATCATTTGTGACTCAGCTTCATCTACAGGAGTATAACACTAAGTGAGTATATGAATCTTTGCAAATCGCTTTTCCTAATAGTGTGCAAGTAACCAAGTTTCACGGCTACACTATAAAGCCTGCTCTTCACTCCATGGAATCTAGGGGCGTTAGCATTTAAAGCAACATGGACTAGAATGGCTAGATGAAAACAGAGCTGATTTTACAGGTTAAAGAAGATGTTTTTTAAACTACCACTGAGAAATTTTGAACAAAGTATGTTACAGACTGTTATTTAAGACGAAAGAGGAAAATGGGCATCCAATGACCCCTTTAAACCATAAATGTAGATGCCTTCAATTTGTGTCCTCTTCTAAATGAATGTCTGTGAAAAGTATTTTAATCATTTATTTATTTTTTTGCATATTTAAGTAAAATCTCAGTGATTTAAAAGCAAAACTTTGAAACCTGGAAACAAGCCATGTGGAAATTTTAAGTATCGGTTTAAGCATGTTTAGTAGGACTGGTTTTAATTTGTCAATTCAAAGCGGTCGCACTTACCTTCATTGAATCAGCATTAATCAGCAGCTATAAAATGTTTTGTAGATTTTGTACTAAGTATAAACAGAAATAATGTTATAACACGCCATCAATGTTGTGATTAAAACACATATTACATTTTAATTATATTTGAATAAATGTGATATGAGCTAATAAAACAGCAATCGATCTTCTGTGAAAAATAGTCCACGACAGAATGAACTAATCATCAAAGCGTTCACAAAGACTTAAAGATGAACCTTAACTAAGCTGTCTCAGTATAACACTAGTAGATCAGACGGTCAGATCAAGAAAACTGTCAGTAATGCCAAACTATGCAAAAACCTACAAGACTTCAAGTTCACGCGGTTCAAGAAAGGTGATCAAGCACAAAAGATTCAGTATTTATGTTTTTCTAATAATAGTAAAAAAACTCTTAGGCCCGGTTCCACAAACGGGGCTTAGCTTAAGACAGGACTAGGCATTAGTTAAATTAAGATATTTAAGCAACTTTTACAAAAATGCCTTACAAGAAAATATTACAGGTGTGCATCTTAACACAGAACAATGACACTGACATGTTTTAAGATATGTCAGAGCAAGATGTTTTCATCTGAGACAGCTCAAACATGCAGTTTAGTTTGGGACAAGCTTAAGCCTTGTCTGTGAAACTGGGGGTTAATAGATGTTTTTCTCTTTTTATCAGCCATACAGGAGAATGGTGATTGGTTTGCAGACAATTTGTCTTTAAGGTGAGAAGCTTAACTTTAAATTTGAAACATTAGGCTATTAAAAGAACATATAAAATAGTTTGATGTATTTTAAAATGAATTTAATTCAAACCTATTTTAGAATCCACTGGTTTAATCCAGCAGGTGGAGACATTTCAGCATCTTTATTGACAGAATATGTAGCTTTAATAAAATTTTTAATAAAACACCCCCCCCACACCCAGTTTTATTTTTTTTATGTGCATTACCAGTCAATAGTGGACAGGCCAACTTTTTCCTTTTATTAATGTTTTCTACATTTTTAAATGAATGTCAAAGTCTTCATAAAACTGCAATTACACAAATGTCTGGGAATGATTGTAGTAAAAGCATATTAGAACAAAATCAACAGATTTACATTTATTTAAACACTGCATTAGTTACATTACAAAGGTAGCATTATTGTAACATTCTACCTATAACGATAGCAATAATAATATGAACCATGTGTCTACAAAACTAGTTTTAGAGCAAACAGTTTTATTCCATCTGTGTGCCCATCCGGGTTCAAGTCCTCCTCGCTGCAGACTGTAGCGTGGTGACATCAGGTACATACCTTGACGTACGTGTACGTGTATGTGTTTACCGCGCGGGTAAATCGCATTCATAATTACTATATTTGCATTAACAGTAAGGGTTGGTTTAGGTTTGTTTGAGGCGTAGACATTAATAAAACAGGTAGCATTTTCTGATATCAAATTGTGCTACTTATTTTTTCATAGGAGGTAGCAAAATCTGATAAGGTAGGATGAATCGTGTTATAGACATACACATACGTCAGATACCTACGTCAGGTATGTACCTGACGTCACCACGCTACAGTCTGCAGCGAGGGGTGTCTCTCCGGGTTTGGAACCGATTTATGTACGATCCATGAATCCAGTCCAGCAGGTGGCAGTGTATCTGTTTGTAGTTCTGTAAATCTAAGTAAAGAAGCACGTGTTCTCCGTGTGACACGAAGCCGAATCTGATTCACGCAGAGCTGCATTAAACGAACAATGAATCTATCAGAGAGCGCCTCGCGAGAGCTTCAGCCTGTGAGTAACTTTAACTGCTGTTAACTGCGACGGATGCCAGCAGCGTCACATAACGCGAATTAACGTGAAGTAATGTTTGCTTTGAGTTCAGGATGTGTCTCAGCTAAAGATCGGCTTCATCGGAGCCGGAAACATGGCGTTTGGAATAGCGCAGGGCATCATCGCGTCAGGTGCGTTTGAGATTGCGTCATTCTAAATTTGCATGACGTCATTATGAATTCTGGCAGCTTTCAAGATCCTGTCACTTGCCAGTATTGTGAAGCTGCAGACCCGGAGACCCTACTGCACTCTCAGAGCTGCACATCCAGACCTGTCGCTCTTTCGGACAGTGCCACCTGCTGTTTGGATGAACATTTGTTTAGTAGCGTGTGTGCCGTAATGTTGTAAAAATTTCCAACATTATAAAATTTTGTCAAGCAGAAACATCGGACAAGGTTATTCATTTTATTAAAGCAATTCCTGCAAATCCAGGTTTCTTTTTGGCATAGATCAATGCGACATCTAATTACACTGACAAACGAATATCCTTTGAAACAAATATTTTAGTATTTAATTATAGTTTCTATTTATAGTTAGGCTAAATTTTACGTTATTTAATCAGTAATTATTTATTTTTATTATAATTTTTTTTTTTTTTTCAAAAAAAAATTTCACCATTTTTCTGCATTGTTTTTCAGCTCGATGACTTGCAGGACCTTTGGTGTGAGAACATGACTAAAGCACGATGATTTTGCATGTAAATATAGGGGATAGGGTGTTCATCCCCTAACTCAATACTAAAGAATGTAATAAATCCTTAATAACAAGGAAAACTAAATGAATATGAACAATTTCTATTTACAAATACAATTATTATAAATCAACAAGACTTAATGCATTAAATCATAACCTATGTGTAATATTTTATATTGTAGTGCACAGACTTTATAATTATGGGGAAACTGTTGTTATTGTGTTGCACCAGCAAGGATAGAGTTAATGCGGGGGAGTTCAAGTCAAGAAAACCCAGAAGTGAGAGACAGTTTAGTTCGGTTGGCGGTGCGTCTGTAAACAGTTGCTCTTTGTTTCCAATTAAAACACAGGATACACAAACCGTCTTTTGTCTCTCTTTTACCCGCCATTGCAATATGCACTCAATCACAGTGTAATATTTTACAGTAGAAACATAGTGTAAGTTGCAATTTAATTCAGGTTAAGTAATCATTCAAACAGCAGGTGGCACTGTCTGAAAGAGCGACAGGTCTGAGAGTGCAGTTGGGTCTCCGGGTCTGCAGCTTCATGTTACTCGTCAACTGCACAGATAAAAATGAGGCTGTTTTACAATAGCCTATATATTGGAGGTTTTGTTGTTGTTACAAATATGCTGAATTACAGCGTACAATTATGCAGCCACCTAAATCAGTGTTAAGGAGTGTTCGCTAATCTTAAAGAGTTAACTTTATTAAAACAAGTTAAAGCATGAAAAGTAATAAAATGAGTTTCTGTGCTTTTTACTGACGTGTTGTATTTTTGTGTTATAGGGAAGGTTCCACCAAGTAACATAATTATTAGCGCTCCGTCCATGAACAATCTTCCTCGCTTTCAGGTACGACATGTGACTTTATTAACTATTTAAAGGAATAGTTCACCAAAAATAATAATAATGGCTTATTTTACTCACCCCAAAGGATCCTAAGTGTATTCGGCTTTCTTCATTCAGACACAGTCTGAGGTTATGCTGGCTCCTCTAAACTTGGTAACGCTGTTGGATAGTGGCTGTTATTTTGATCAGATAATCTGATATATCTGCAAGTACTGTGTCTTAAAACTAACCTATAGGCCTCTGGGGGGGGGGGGGGGTTATCACATGTTCTCTTAAGCAGATCGATGGGATTTTTTAAAAAAAGAGACTGCATCTTGGCTGATCTCTGACTCGACGTATGATGTATGAAGCTTCAAAATATTGGCCGCTATCCACCTGCATTACCTAGAAGATCCAGGATCATTTTTTTAAAAACTCTGTGTTCATCTGAAAGAAGAAAGTCATATACACCTAGGATGGTTTGGGGGTAAAATATGACGTAAATTAATATTTTGGGGTGAACTATTCCTTTAATTATGCAGTTCCATTAAAAAGACATGTAACAATAAATAAATAAATAAACAAACTATGCTAATATTATTGTAGTATTGTTATTTAAATGCAGTTATAATTTTACAGAATGTTTTAAAATAAAAATATTCATCATAAATGCATATTTTCGTAAAAGATTTAGGATACCTAAAAAAAAAACATAATAAAAAGAAATATAAATTAACAGAATTTAAAACTTGTGTTAAGTAATAATTTTTGATAAAATATTGAATTGCATTTTAAATGCTCGATTGTCCCTAACGTTTCTTACTGGATTGCTTTCTAAGTAGATGATACGCAACTGAATTCTCATAAGAAGCTAGTAATGGAATGCATTTGTAGTGATAGTGTTTCTCCTTTATTCCCAGCGTGAGAACTGGATTAGATGATGGACAGCTCAACTCGTCATTTCTGTGATAGGTTTGTGTGAATGTTCTGACAGGAGAGAGGAGTTTCAGTCACTCACTCGAATGACGAGGTCGTCAGTCGCTCTCGCTTAGTCTTTCTGGCCGTCAAACCTCACCTGATCCCAAAGGTGCTGAATGGAATCTCCGGGAGGGTCACTCAGGAACATGTCATCGTTTCCATGGCAGCCGGAATCACCATAAAAACACTTGAGGAGGTGAGGATTTACCCAGCTAGCTATTCTGATTTCCCAGAACATCCCCAAAAGGTTTTTAAATGTAGCATATTATAGCAGCCAGGGGCAACACAAAGAGAAAGAGAGATAAAATTATAATGCGATAGAAAGAAAAAAGAATTACATAAAAAATGGAAACGTTTACATACATGAATACACTTGACAGCTTGACAGAAACAGTGGTTTATAGCTGCCATATTTGTATTTATGTATACTAAACCTTGCTAGCAAAAGTAATAAATTGATCAAATAATATTCGGACTGATCAAAAGACCTTCTTGGTTGGAAGTTAAAACTATATTAGACAACCAGTTTTCTAAATGCAGTGTTTTAGATTTATATAAAATCTACTTATTGTTCCATATAAAAAAATATATTAATTGAGTTTATAAATTATATCCCAAGAGGGAAGCATTTGTTTGTAAGGGTTTAGAAATGCTGTAGTTACAAAGCAAAAGAAAATGAATACCTCCAACTTACTAAAAATATACAGTGATGAATAATGTTTCCTTTACTAGTGTTTTTTTATTATTGTTCAGTCCAGTTTACTTTAAAAGTACCATTAAGAGTAAAATCTAAGAAGTTCAAACCTTGATATTCAGTTGTGCTCATAACCATAGATTTCTTTATATCATGGGTTTTATTGTTGCTTAAAAAATTGATGAGAACATTATCAACAGTCTTAGAAATACAATTGTTGACTGCCAGGGAAGGAGCCTTGAGATACCCTCTGCTTTTGTAACCAATACTCTCCCCTCAAAGATAAATCTCTCAGTAACCATTGATTTGATTTAATTTTTATTGGCTTTCCAAGTTACTCTTAACTCAGGCTTAATCTTCAAGTAAAAAATTAAAAATATATGATTAACGTGTTTTGATCTCATTTCTAGATTTGATTAAATGCTGTATTAAACTACGTTCAGAGCTTAGGCCGTTACATAAAACATCTTTGCTATATCTGCAGGTTAGTTGGTTATATAACCATTTGGATATGTTCGGAGTTATTTTTAGGTTATTTAAAAATAATCACCCTGCAGCGTTCTGAGAACGTTATGTTTGCAACAACAAATGAATATGTTAGGGGTACTTTCTGTGTTTGCTGGATACATGCACTTTATCATTAAATTACTCTTAAGTCCAAAACTATGTCTTGGTGATCAACATTATGGCTAGGATTGCCAGGTCTTTTCAGCAAAACCTGCCCCATTGCTACTCAAAACCAGCCTGTTTTCAAGGGGGATTGCTGGATTTTTGGCAGGGTTCACATGATTGGAGTAGCCTCAACCCACGGACATGAGAAACGTTGCACAGCACTCATAATATGTATATAGCATAATATGTGTTCGCTGTGACCAGAGATGCTTCCGTGTCAGCCCTCCACTGTCCTATCCATTAAAGGCATAAAAGTCCAATATAAGACGTACTTATTTTATTAGATTTTTTTCAGGTTTTGGGTTTTTTTATGACAAGCATTAGATTTCATTGCTGTCTGTTTTCATAGCTGTTGCCTGCTGGGACGCCTGTGATTCGTATGATGCCGAATCTTCCCTGCATGCTCCTGGAAGGGGCGCTGCTCATCGCTTGTGGCTCGTGTGCGGGACAGCAGGAGGAGACTCTGCTGAAGACCCTGCTTGGCCCGTGCGGATTGGTGGAGGCAGGGCCTGAACCCTGGATCGATGCCCATGTGGGCTTGAGTGGCAGTGGCGTCGCATTCGTGAGTGACAGGCCTCGTCCGATTAAAAGCAGCTAGTCTAAACAGGTTTGAGTGTTTGTGTAGTGATCATCAGTGTTTGTGGAGGGGCAACATGTCTTGTCTCATATAGGTGTATGTGTTTGCGGAGGCGCTGGCAGATGGTGCTGTTAAAATGGGGATGCCCAGTGCTCTGGCTCAACGAATCGCAGCACAGACAATACTGGTAAGTGTCTGCGCATGACACACTTCCTAAAACAAGACATAAGAAATTACGCTCTTAACGCTCAGAAATTGTGGATTGTCCACCCTGTCATGTCAAATAAAGTGATGATATTTCACCATGTCTACACTTTAAACCTTAATTTGTGACTTTGTTTATTGGAAATTGTAAAATGTTTATTTCCATGCAGTTTAAAACCGGATTTGTTTTTCAATTTTTTTTTTTTGATTGTCAAACAAAATACGTCATTATGAGAGTTTCCCATAAACTAAAGAAAAAATAAAGAAATGATGTTTGAGCGATGACTTTTTACAAAACTTTTACAGTAGCTGTGTTGAATACCAATGCTTACATTAAACCTTGTAATAAACTATAACCGCAGATTGGCAGAAAGTGCTTAAACCTGTGTTTCAGGGTGCTGGCGTTTTACTGCGTGATTCTGGGAAGTTCCCGGCGGAGCTAAAGGCCGAGGTTTGCACACCGGGAGGGACCACGATTCACGGGATCCATGCGCTGGAGAAGGGAGGATTCAGAGCGGCAACGATGGGAGCCGTAGAGGCGGCGACCGAAAGAGCCAGGGAACTCGGAAAGAAGTAGAGTGGGAATCGTGTTGTGATACCTGATAGTAAATCGGGTAACAGGAGGGATGATAAACTTAACACCTTAAAGTCTTACGTCATGCTCCAAGCATATCCAGTAGACAGTGTTTCCTGATTGTTGAATACCGAAGCATTGTTAAAGAACTGAAATGTGCTTCTTAAAGTACAAATGAATGAGGATGAGAATTTCTTGTGCATTTTTAGGGAATAAAACGCATACAGACAATGAAACCTATGTTGGCTGTTAGTAAGTAATATGTTTGTTACATGTCTGTATGATTTTTACAGCACTTGACAAAACACGGGAATTCAGAAACCAAAGCAACTCTCAAATGGGGACCTTTTTACATAAGAATGTGCTAGATCTATTTACTTGCTTTCTGCACATGAGACGTTTACATAAAGAGTGTGGGAAAAAAGCATATTAAATGTATAATAAATGAATCTTTAAGAAATTCACTTTGTTCTTTGTCGTCTGACTTTTGCTTACATTTTTTAAAGCCTTATTTAACAGCACTGTGCATACTGCAAGTAATAAACATTACACAGTAATAAACAGTAAGCGCATTGGTGTTTTTTAAACCCTTTGTTTCAATACAGCGATTCGCAAGATTTGAACTGTACTAAAAAAAGGATATATGAAGGACTAAAGTTTGCATTTGTTATTATACATCATAAAACAACAGATCTAACGTTTTAAAGAAATGCTTGTGAATGTTGAACTTTATATATGGACATAAAAATATTAAAATGTTGCAACAAAATGAATTCACGCGTACTTTTGTTTGTACAAACCATATACTAGCCTACTTCATCTGTAGTCCTTTCACTCTCGTTTCCACAAAAGAATAAAATGGGCCTTTCCCATCATTTGATGACGTCACATACGTAGTCGCGCTGGGAAACGGTGACAGAATGTACCATGTAGATAGAAATGTGATGACAAAACATCTTCTGTAGAATATTTGTGTGTTACACCTATATGTATACAAACATGAAACGGGATCAAATATATTTAAACCGCATCAGGGTAATGTTTGGTGTTTTCGTGGCGGTTTTTTTAGGCAACGATCTCCCCCGCACGTGAGCAGGAATGGTTCGCGCGGCTCTCGCTCGCTCCTTCTGTTCCGTGAACGCGCGGCGAGCAGCAGCGATTCATTCAACGCCAGCTAAAGCTCTTAAAGTGAGTATTTGTGTGGGGGAAAAATGGCGTTTTACAGTCTCATATGCTTATTTATTGTTTTTCCTGGTATTAACGAATATATAATGACGTCCTGTAAATATACGGGGTGTCTATCGCGCGCAAAAGCCGGTTAGACGTCTTTCTTATGTTTATTCATTAATATAATAATAATGAATACGCGATCGTTACATGACAGAAAGCTCATGCTTTCGTTACAGTCACTGTCATAATGAAAATGCGTTTTATTTGTAGAAATATCCAGTGTGTTGTTTGATGGGCCTGACACCTCCATGTGCAGGAAGTCCAGATTATCATAAATAATGACGCATTCTTATGTTTAATCGGCTGATCTTAGGGTAAACCGATTTATACAGATTTATTGATTTCATGATCTTTAGATAACGCCTGTTTCTTCTCTGAATCAGCAAAATGAGTCATTAGGATATTAAAATACTGTTTTATCTCATAATTGTACATTCAGATCTACTTATCTTGACAATCCTCTAAAAGTGATGATAAAATTGATATTCATGATATTTATTTACAGTAGCCTGATGGGCATTTAAGTTAATTGACCTTAATCATAAAATCATGTTAATCATGTTATATTAGCAAAGTATTAACAGAGAAATCATATTGTGCACATGCCACGATGATAATAGCATATTTATTTGACGTCCATAGTATTGCTGTTTTCACCATGGTATATCTTTGTGAGGGCATGTATGAGAGAAGTCCTCTCATTCTGTGAGATTCAATATAAACACAAATACTTTTCTGAATTGCACTTTATGGTTTTATTGCTTGCCTTCGTTTGGATGAGAAGAGCGTTCAGCTACATACTTTTTGTTTGGTCACTTTTCGTGTTTGCTGAAGGTGAGTTTGGACATGTTTATGTTATTTGACACATCATGGATTTGTGTGTGTGTTCATCCTGAATTTGATTGTCCTTTTCGGTTCTCCATCGCACTTTCAGTATGTCCTTTTTTATTCGTTTTCTGCTCAACGTCATTGCAGAGTGCAGTGTATTTCAAGTTCGAATCTAATGCAACTATAGAATGTTTTGTTTGTGTACATGTCTGTCTTTAAAGCCGAAGTGTGTATTTTTTTCTTAACCGAGGCTGCGTTTGCATGACAAATGGGAAAGTTTTGCATACGGACGACATTGTCAAAATAATCCTTTAGATCTGTTCCCATAAAACACTGCATTACAGATACCAGGCCAGTAGTTGGTGATACCACTTTGTGAAGAAACACTGTCATTATCACAAATTTGCTTTTACGTGGAGAAAGATGTAGGCCTAGTTTTCTAAAGCTCCCACATTTAAACTCATGTTCAAAGGTTTGTAGTTTCAGCTCCACAAAACGCTGTTGTAACATGTAAACTGTATAACAATTAAGTCGAATAATGATCATCAGGTTTCTCAGTATAGAAACTTATTTGCACCACAGGAAAAAAATATAAAAAAGTCATTGCAACTTTTAATCTCGCAATTCAGACTTCGTAGAATCACAAATGCAAGTTACTAATTTATGAAGAAATAAATTGTGTGATTTTAAATTTGTAACTTGCGCAATGTGAATCGTAAATTTAACTTGCCGTAATATGCACTTGAACAATGAATTGCTTTGTTTCTAGCAACATACAGTTTACACACTTCATGTTTAATGTTATCCTACTGCTGTGTGACTAATTCTCCAGTTCCCTGTCACTCTCCCTTTCCTCTTTTTTCGTTTATTTATCAATCCTCTTCTACCTCTGTATGTCTGGACACAAGAAAATGCGCAAAAGAAGCCATAGGAATTCTTCTAATCCTTCCAGTTCTTCTGAACGGCAGCCGGACCAATCCAACGGAGGCGCCGAGGGATGTTTGTCCAGCGCGGCGTTGGAGGGTTTGAGATCGGAGTGTTCGATGGTGTGGTTTGACCGCGTTGCGTACGAAAGAGCAGAGAGTCTTTACTATGCGCGACAACTGCAGCAGCAAAACGGCACAAACGCTCCTGCGAGTTCATCAAGAAACAAGCAAGAAATTTGCCAGCATGGAGCGCAAGAAGCCTGTCATCATGTCGTTCAAACCGTGTGGGTAAATAAACCAAACTTTGACCAAGCCGAGAGCAAGTTTGTGGGTCGCATTCGCAACCAACCCAGATCTCTTCAGCTGCTGCCAACCAGCTGCGATGAGGGCTACCAATCGCAAACCCCGACTCCGCCCACACCAGCTTCCAGACCAAGCAACGGCCTCCCTTCCTTACCCCCGCCTCCAATGGGGGTGTGGCTTCAAAAGCCTCTTTTTGATAAAGCAGAGGCGACTTTCTATCAGAACCTGTGCGGCAGAAGCTCACCACCAAGAAAATCGGAAACCAACGCCGATGAGGCCAACTCCAAGCGGCAAAAAAAGCCTGTGGTTTGCAATCGGCGGGAATCCGACAAAATCACCGCCAATCAGGGAGCGGCGTCCTGCTACTTCCTGCACGCCGACAGCGAGAGGGTGTGGCTAGATCGCGGTCGCTATGGGGAGGCGGAGACTCGTTTCTATGAAGATGCTGCGGCGAGATCTGTCAAAACGTCTAAAAACCATTCTAGCCATAAGCAGAAGTATGACTCGATACTCGGGAAAATGCACTTTCCTCACACACACACACACACACTAGTCAGTTCGTTCACCATCAAATTAAAGTTCTGTCATTTTCAACAGTTCTGTTGCTCCAAATCTGCATTACTTTTGTTTTTTGAACCTTTGACGAATCGCAGTCTTAAGTGTTTCATGGGCGAAAAAGTCATGCGGTTTTGGAACGACAAAAAGGTCCGTCAACGACAGAATTGGTGAAATATGACTTTAAAATGAGCTTTTACTCTCCGCTAACCATCAGTCTCATCCCTCTCACATGCAAACTGTTAACAACCTTTTATTTCTTTTGCGCACCATTTTCATGTCATCGTGCATTATATCTTTTGCTCTCTTTTGACATGCTCATTCTTGCTGTGTTTGTTTGTTGTGTTGACTTGAAGGAGTCATTTGTCTGAATTCATTTTCGTATCGTTTGGGTTTCTTCATTTGTTTGATGTTGTTTTTGTTGTTTGTTAGTTTTGCATGGTTGTAAACATATTAGTTGCATTTCTTATGTCAGTGCACAAGTTTTGGGGAGTAACTTGTTTTAGTATCACAAGATACTATTATAGTCTTTTTAATAAATAATATTATTTTTATTTTTAAATGTTATACCACTGAGCTTTTATTTTTAATATAGTTATCATTATCATTTCAACCATTTTTGTTGTTTTAATTGTTTTTATTTTTCTTTAATATCTATGTTTTATCATTTTTATTTTTTATTCATTGTTTAGTTTTATTTAGTACATCAAGTTTAACTAAAATAAAATCAAATGAAATTGATCAAAATGAATCATGAAAAAATAATAATTAATAATTTTTTCAAATTAAAAATTAAGAGTATTATTGTAAAGTATAATTGTAAAATTTGACAGTAAAATTAGTAAGAGGATTATTTTTATTAAGAAATTGATACTTGCTATTATTTATTATGTCCATTTTGTATATCCATATAGTTTTTATTATCTTTTTTTCTCTCTCTCTCTCTTTTTATCTTTCATTTGATGTTATTATTTTAGCACACCAAGTTAAACTTAATAAATATAAGAAATGCTGCTATGGCAAATAACTTGTATAAAATAAGTCATTTTTAAAAAATTATTATTTTAGCTTTATTTAAATAACTGTTAGCATATAAACTCCCCAACACTTCTGTGCATCGAGGTTTAGCCTGAAGCATCCTTTCATTTTCAATTTTTCATCAAGGTACAAACAGATCACATCACATCCCGTCTTTCATCAGTTCACTGACGGTGTTTGTTGAGTGAGGTTGTTACAGGTCTCGTGTGTGTTTTGCAGGATGACTGCAGCAGAGTGTTTGGCTCAGGAGAGGATCTGGTTCGATAAGCCACGTTACGATGAAGCGGAGCGTCAATTTTATGAGCGGGTGAACGGACCCACGCAGCCCAAACAAGTAATAAATATATCACTTTTAACTATAACATCAATATTTCCAGATTGTGCTGTTATTTGATGTTATTTTTGAAAGATTGGTAGGTTCATTCGAAATGTACATTTACTGCACTTCATTTCATGCATTTTATCCAGAGAGACTTAGCGTGTATTCATTCCCACAGTTCCAGGGAGCTGAACCCATGCTATGTTTCACTGTTTAAAGCTGCAGAAACCGTTTATACCATCACACACACGCACTGAAGTTTGTCTCTTGTTTCTTGTCTCAGGACACTGGAGCTAACAGCATCCTTCAGGACATTGCAAGAGCACGAGAAAACATCCAGAAGTCTCTCGCTGGAGTGAGTCGAGCAAAAATCCACACCATTACTCTTCGAACTTTGCAAGCTATCTCTCTTTTAGGGCTGCACGATTTCTGGGACAAAATCAGATTTTATATATATATATATTTTTTAAAAGCTACAGATTTGAAGAGTTTGTACAATTTGAATAAAAAAAAAATATAATTATATATCAGTATGACTAATAATTACAAAAATAAAAATATTGAATATATATATATATATATATATATATATATATTTATTTATTTATATGTGTGTGTATCACTCACTAATGTAAACTGTAATATTACAATGGAAAAATATCTGTCTAAAAATATAGTAATAAATGTTGTTTTTGGTCATTACTAAATAAAAATAAATAAATAAATAAATAAATTCCCAAACATTTGTCATTACATATCAGTAATTATATGTTAATCATTATTAATATTATTATTGTTGCTGTTGTCATTAATACATAATATATATAAAATGAGAAATACAACTATTGTAATCTACAGTAAAAAAGAGCATTTAAGAAAACATATTAAATTATTAATATGTTTATTTTTACTTTACTACAGGTATTCCCTGCCTTAAAATGTATTTCTTTTTTTTCATAAGGTTTTAAACATTAAGCTTTTATTGGCAGAAAAACCCAAGAAGC
Source organism: Enteromius afrohamiltoni (assembly GCA_034779775.1). Taxonomy (NCBI): domain Eukaryota; kingdom Metazoa; phylum Chordata; class Actinopteri; order Cypriniformes; family Cyprinidae; genus Enteromius; species Enteromius afrohamiltoni. The sequence continues at coordinate 18,360,877 of JAUYWG010000057.1, forward strand.
CTATAAAGATTTAGTTTTCTTTTCACCAGCCAGTATTATTGTTTTTATTTTAATAAATCGTGCAGCTCTACTCTTGTTCTTTTACCCTAGTGAGTTGTCTTTCTGTCTGCTGCCTACATAGGGAGAAAGTGCTGTGAATGTGTGTCTGATATTCTGTGTAGGCAGCTCTATAGCTTTTAGAACATAGCCCAGTTTATATGAAGTCATCTGTTCTCTTCCTTCATCTGCACTTTCCTCAAATGATCTCTCCTGTAGCTGAAGACTACCTTGCAGCCAAGTAGAGGCTCTGCCCCTAAAAAATCAAACCACTCCCACCGCTCGTCTCCTGTAAGTGTGTGTGCGACACACACTAAAGCAGCTCACGCCCGAGTTGGTCAGCGTGTGCATGTTTGCATGCATGTTGCTGTAGAAATCTGTGATGCATGCATTTATTGTAAATGTTTCGATGAGACAATCAACAAAAGTAACTCTTGCATTAGTGTTATTTTATTGTACTATAATAGTTTTTATTAATGTTATCAGGGGGTTTACAACATCTTAGCACACTTTAAACCTAAAATAATAAATGTCTGCTGAAATAAAAAAAACAACAACATTTCAGTTACTATCTAACAGGTAATGAATAACACTTTTAATAGTTAAAATAATCATCAAAAATAAGAACAAGAAAGAATTGATGTAATTAAGTGTAATTGCACCGATGCTGATTTCTAAACTGGAGTTAATTGAAACCAAATTAATTAATTCTAAATAATAATAATTTAAATAAATAATTTTAAAATTAAAATTAAACATCAAAAAAAGTGATTCAAGTAATTGTTAGGTAAACAAAAAATATTTAGTATGTGTGTATATATATA
>JAUYWG010000057.1:18382489-18394565 GCA_034779775.1 Enteromius afrohamiltoni
AGGCTTGTAAATGATCTCTTGCCTGAAAACTCGGATAACAAAAAGTGTTGGGAAACCAAACCTCTGGCCATTTCGTTCGGTCGTATTTGGTCAGTCACAGATACCACACTGACAGTCCGACCCAATATGGCTCAGTTTGTGACGTACCGTGTTCCGTTGAACGGCAGAAATTATTTTATGTACACTGCGCTGGGTCAACACGATGCTTTTCCAATGAGGCGCCGACTCCGCCCACACAGCTATGATGCAATATCCACCAGGTCAATTGCTGCAGGTACCGGCAAACGGAAAAAGAGAAGGCATAGATAGTAGCAGAAACGTAAACAAAGCAATGGTCGAATACCGGCAATCAGTCCTTAGGATGCGGCAGAGAGAATGTCCAGAAACAGGCAAAGATCGGCAGAGAATAAATCCAAATGACAAAACACACTAGAAACAAAGACACGAATGAAATCCAGAAACCAGGTTGACGATGTATAATGAATCATGACAATAACAACCACAGAGGGGCTTGTATGCTAGAGGAAATCCGAGTTGGTACTTTATTAATCATTTATTGTGAGTCTGTGTGTATATATAAATAAAGCTGTATTTTCAGCATCATTACTCCAGTTTTCAGTGTCACATGACCCTTCAGAAATCATTCTAATATACTATTTTGCTTCTCATTTTTGGTTCTTTTCATAAAACTTATTTTTCCAAACTTCTGAAATGCAAACATGATCCCGTTGTCTCTCTGTGCTCCAGTGTCATTCTCAGAGGTCCATTCATCTGGAGAAACTGTGGCATGTTTCTCGGATCTCGTCCCAAAGCCATCTCAAGTCCCGCCCTCTGTGAAGGCCATGCCGTTGCCTAGTGACAGCGCTGACATCACTCACGTGAGGCCGTCGTCGCTGAAGCAGCCTCCTGCCTTACCGCCGAAGCCATACAGCCGTATCCCCAACCACCTGACAGGTGAGGCCTGCTGCTCCTTGTATCCCATGAACCCCGGTGCAGGGAGCTAAACTCGGTGTGTTCTTCCCTCCAGAGACGCTGGCCAGACTCTCTCCGCCTCTGCCTCCAAAGAAAGTGATGATCTGTGAACCGACACCCTCGTTTCCGCTCAAATGCCTGCCGTCCCAGGGCTCGCACACACACTCACATACGCTCACACACACACACCCACAGCAGTACGCCACACTGCCGCTGTCGCTGCACCCGCCCAGCCGCATCATCGAGGAGCTCAACAAAACACTGGCGCTAACCATGCAGAGACTCGAGAGGTGAGGACACACACACACAGGATGTCAATATGATCAAAAAGTGCATAAAGTGCATAAACCAAATTGAATTTCCTGATCTTGTACATCATTTTCTACCCTCTCCCTCCTTCATTTTTTAGAGTTTGACATCAACTTACTTCGTATTCCTTAATCTATTAATTATAAACAAAAATGTTTTCTGGTATTTGTTTTTTTTTTTGTAATGTATAGATATGTAAATGTGTTTATTTTGTTTCTCACACAGCAATATTTACATATCTGATGACTCATACATGCAATGCAGTGTTGCTCCTCGAGGTGGCACTGTTTGATACACAATGATGACGTGATCATTTTTGCAATATTTTTTAAATGTTTTTTTTTTTTTCTTAGGAAAAGTTCTAGTAATCTTGTTGTTGTTTTTGTTAGTCAGTATACATTTGATTTAATTATTAGTTTTTGTTTAAATAGTTTAGGTATTTTGGTACTTCTGGTTAAATTAAAATAGAAAAAATTAAAGTTGAAATAAGTCAAATATAACTTGTATTAAAAACTAAGGTAACTTGTTGAAGCACTAAAAACTCAACTGAAAATGCATTAAAATAAAATGATGAACAATACTAAACCTCAAATAAAAATAAATATAACATAAGAGTATTGCTGTCAAATGATTAATCCCATCCAAAATAAAAGTCAGGAGGGCCAAATTTAATAAGTAAATCATTAAATACATAATTAAATAACTAAATACATAAATAAAGGCAGAAATAAATGCAGACATGTATAAATATTTATTTATTCATTCATTCGTTCATTTGGAGAGAAGTTAGAGAAGTAAATGTTTTTAGTATTTATAATATTAGACCTATAGGTTTCTTAATGTTTGGTTTATTTATCTGTATTTATTTCTGCTAAATAAATACATGTTTAAAAAATCAACAAATAAATTAAACAATAAATTAATTAATTAAATTGTAAAAAATTTGTGTCTGCCTTTATTTCTACATTTATGTATTTAATTTTGAGTCATTTGGCCCTCCATATAAAAGTTTTGTTTTACATTATTTGTGTGTGCGTGTGTGTGTGTATATATATATATATTTACAGTATTTATGTGTGCATATGCATGTATACTTTATATTTCAGAAACGTTTGGTTATATATTGCATGTATTTATATAAAACTTTATATTAATTTAAATATATACATGTACTTAATTTCAAAATATGTACTGTATGCATATTTATTGATTCATAATAAATCTAAAAAGTATACATATTATGTAAACAAAAACTTAATCTATATAAATATAACTAGAATGGAATTTAAAACAGAAAACATAAAAATACAAGCTAATTCAAAATACTAGACCTGTAGTGGTATATAAATAATACTAAAATAAGTCTGTGTGTGTGTGTGTGTGCAGCTCTGTACTGCAGGCGGTGCCATCTGTCCTGATGGAGACGGAAGAAGAGAAGGAGAACAGAGATTCAATGCACCAAACTCCCGCCAACACACACACACTCATCACACACACCTTCAGCACGCACGAGGAAGAGGACGAGGAAGAGGAGGATGACGACGACTCACTGTTTACAAGTACAAGATCTGGCAGGAAATTCAGGGTGTGACATGTTTGTTTGTGTGTGTGTTTATGTGAAATTAATCTGTGTGTGTGTGTGTGTGCAGGTACACTTGCTTTAAGGATCTTACGGAAAGATTCGCTGGCGATCAAACTGAGCAATCGCCCATCAAAGAGAGAACTGGAGGATAAAAACATCCTACCCATGATGACTGATCAGGAGCGGCTGGAGTCCAGACAGCAGATCGGCACCAAACTCACCCGGTGAGGAGACACACACACACACACACACACACACACACACTCCAGTGAATAGAGACTAATGTAAAACTCCAACCATACAGAAATTAATGTTAATAAAAAAGAAAAAATATTTTAATATTGTAAATAAAAACGTCAATATTAAATTAAATTAAAAACTAATTTCAAATATTAATAAATTGATTAATAAATAATGATTAAATCATATTATTAATTCATTTCTAAATGAATTATATTAAAATGAATTTAACACCGCATTTGCATGCTGGCACCTCTCTAAAGTTGGTCTTTTTTGGCTAGAGTTAAAACTAGAGAGACTTTCATATCTGAAAATAGGTCATTAATTGTTTTTGCTCATGAATGCATTATACATGGGTGTTTTGTTTTGTAATCGACTGTTTGACTTAATCACAGCCAATCAGAACATACCTGCTTAATATGCACCTGTTGAGGGCAATTTGAACCAATGTTCAAGTGTCTGACTGTGGGCGGAGTTACCTTCTTTAAATGAAAGCAAACTAAACAGCAAAATACTACAATGTCGTGGAGTATTAAATAGCTTTATTTTCAGGTTAGTGCTGTATTTTAATGATCTAAGAGGAATGTCTTGCGTCTGTCTTCAGTCGTCTGAGCCAGAGGCCGTCAGCAGAGGAGCTGGAGCAGAGGAACATCCTCAAACGTACGTCTCACACACTCCAGTAAGAGTATGACGAGGACATGTTGTGAGTAAATGTGTCTGATTCTGTGTGTTCAGCGCGGAACGAGCAGGAGGAGCTGGAGGAGAAGCGTGAGCTGAAGAAACGCCTCTCCAGGAAGGTGAGAAAGCACCCAAAACACAGCTTTTTTGGCTTTTCCTGGATTCTGTTCCTATAGCAACCAACCATTCTGGGTCACAGCACACATTACATTCGAGTTACGCAACGTCTTCAGGAGTGTGTTTCTGTGTGTGTGTTTAGTTGAGTCAGAGGCCCACCGTAGAGGAGCTCAGAGAGGCCAAAATTCTCATCCGCTTCAGCGATTACGTGGAAGTGGCAGAAGCTCAGGATTACGACCGGCGCGCAGACAAACCCTGGACCAGACTTACTGCTGCAGACAAGGTACAAACATTAACGAAATATATGTATTGATTACATTTAAAAAATAAAATATATATACATACACACATGGGTGTGTGCGCTGTGTATTTATGATGTAACCAAAAACTTTTATTTTGGATATGAATAATTGCTGTTAATCATTTGACAGCACTGTAAAATATACATTACACCTAAATATTTTAGGGTTGAATTGTTCAGCCTTTCAAAATAACAAATTTAAAAAAAAAAATTTGTTGGGTTTTTTTCCCATGAAAAGTTCAGCCCTGGGTAAAACACACTTACATTCAGGATAGATTTTGCTTGAATATAAGCTTTTAGTTTAGGGTTAGGGTGAATATGATAAGGCGTTTGGTTCTGTTTAAACATGGACAGAGGTTCAGATTCACGGCTGGTGTGTTTTGTCTCTCTCAGGCTGCCATACGCAAAGAGCTCAACGAGTTCAAAAGCACAGAGATGGAGGTGCACGAGTCCAGTCGACATCTAACCAGGTGAAGACAATATTTTTAGCTGATTCCTAGTGAAAAGATAGCAAGATTTTTATGCACTTTTTGTTTATTTCCAGCAGTTGTTTTAATGTAAATCCTCATTTTAATTAAATATAAATATACAGGAAAACTACTATTTTAATTTTTGTGTGTTTTTAACTTTTTAAAGAACACCTTGTGTTTTCTATCTAAAAATAAATGTTTTTAAATAAAAGTTAATACATATTTTTTAGAAATTAATACATTTATTCAACAAGGATGCATTAAATGGTGTAAAGGTGACGCATCTATTCCAACATTTTATATATTGTTTACAAAATGTCATTCATCTATTATTTATCCTGAAAAATAAAATGTATATTAGAGTTTCCACAAAATATTGGGCAACACAGCTGTTTTCAGTATCGATAATAACCAAGCGGCACAATTCAGCTGTGCATCACATGCATTACAATTTAACAGATATCTATATAGAAAACAGCTGTTTTAAATACATAGTAATATATATTTTAAATAAATATTATATAAATACTAAATTCAGCCTTAATTAACATGTGAAAAAAAACAACTTCAAAACAGTAGTGTAGACATATATATTTTTAAATATACATACAATAAAATGTTGTATAAAAATATTTTAATATTTTATAAACATTTAAAATTGTACGAAAATCTGACCACGCTAGTCACATTCATGTGTATGATGTCTCAGTCTGTAGATTTCACTCTTGGCACTCCAGCTGTTAAAAATGCAGTGGATATGTTCTTCTGGTTCTATGATACGACCAAGTGAAGCATTGCATTGTGGGATGGGCATCCTACTGTACTATTCTCGTGTTCTCTGCAGGTTTCATCGGCCGTAGAGCTCTCTCTCTGTCTCTGGTTTGGAGCCGTTGGTCTCTAATAGCCCCTGAACAGACTCTCTGCTGCTGGTTTTGATCAGGAATCACTCGCAGCAGATCTGAGCTGATCCTGCTGGACTCTCAGCGGCGGCCCGGCGGATACCAGCGAGCTGACGATCTGTCTGTGTGCCGACCTTTCTGTATATTTTGACACAAACTGATCTATTACGCGCTCTTCGCCATGAATTCCTTTTTTTCTTTTTTTGTCCAGGCGATGGTTTAATTCAGCAGACGATGTAGTTGATTTTCTACTTGTACCTGATAAACTATTCCAGTCCTTTTTAGTTTTCAAAAACGGAGAACACAAAGGAAACAACTTTTCTACTGAGCGCAAACCACATTATCACACGCTAAATTTAAAGAAATACTTCAGCCTAAAAGGAAAATTAGCTGGAAATGTGCTCACCCTCAAGTTACTTAAGATTAGGATGAGTTTGTTTCTTCCTCAGATCTGGAGAAATGTGTCTCTGCATCAGTGTCTCAGTAATGGGTGCCGTCAAGACTTAATATATTCATATTTTGTTTCATATTCATATGAAAATAACTTTTTCAATGCAGGAAGCGTTATTGTGGCTGGAGCCTGATTTATTTAGTCTCCTCCAGATGTTAACTGATGGACTGGTGTGGATTATTGTGACGTTTTCATCAGCGGATTCGACTCTCATTCTGACGGCACCCATTCACTGCAGAGACAGTGATGCAGCTCTACAAATCTGATGAAGAGCCTGGCATCTGGGGGCGGTGTCATTTTCAGCAAATTATTCAGTTTTGGATTAACTATTACTTTAAGTCCACATTTCCTGCTTATTTTTAACTTGTATGCATCTGCTAGACACTTTTATCCACTGCTATTTAATATTTATTTTTATCAGTTCGTTCATTCCCTTGGCGTCAAACCCATGATGTCGGCTGCTGTTTGTGATGCAAGTCATAAAGCCCAAGAACATCTTTAACCAACAACAAAAAAGCACCGTCTGCCACGCCCACACTACTGACCAATCACAGGAGGCGATGCGGTTGAGTGACAGGACAGAGCAATAACGTGTTAAGAGTGACTGATTGTTCACGAGTCCTGTTGAGTGTTTTCAGACCGGGTTTTGTTCCTCTTTCATCTCATTTTGTGCTCATCGGTGCTCAGCTGTCATGTGATCGAGTGTCGACTTTATAGGGCATCGCGTTGCCAAAATAAAACCAAAACGGTGAAGGGAATCACAATACTCAGTGTTACGTTCGTTTTCTTTTTGCATTTTATTCACAGTGGTCATACAGAAATAGCAACAGGAACGTTCACGCTAAGGTCTCGTTTGTCAGCATTAATGTATCAACTAACGAGTATTATTACGACATGTTACAAGTTGAAATTAACATTAAGCGCATTACAAAGAATTATTTCATAATATTATATATTATTCCATGAACAGCAGTAACTTATTTTATTGTAACAATAATGATAATAATAACAAAATGTTAATAAATACAACCTTTCATTTTAATACATTTTTATTTGTTAACATTAATACAGCTATTAGAATAAAATATGAAATATTAAAATAAGTGTTTACTAGTAAATATTGCAAACTTGTTTTATTATTTACATTTTAGAACTATTATTAACAAACTAATATTAACATTTATTTTTAATAATACGTTTCTATTAAAGTTGAAATGAACAAGAAATGTTAATTTATTACTGCAATATTACTATATTAACTAACTACATTTAATTATTTTGGTAATTATGATTAACAAGGAATGACTTCAGTTAATAATAATACAATTCAACAAAAAATAAATCATTCCTTATTAAAAAATAAATTAATCACGTAGTAGCATTAATAGGAATAATAGATTAGATAATAATTCCTTGTAATGCGATAACATTTAACGTACCGTAAACATGAATAACGGTCAACAGTGTTTTTATTAAACACTGAGAAAGATGATTAAATGCTGTACAAGTACTCACTGTTCGTTCATAAATAAGGAAATGAGACCTTACTGTTTGAGATGTTTTTATGTTCATTTATTACTTATAAATATTTTTAACTGACTTTGATACTGAACACATTGGCGGGGCATTAAAGGAAAAGTTCACCAAAAAATATCTATACAGTATATATATATATATATATATATATATATATATATTTCTGACTTTATCTATCACCCTCATTTGTTCCAAACCTACATGTTTAGTTTTGTTTGTTTCGTGTGGCTCATTTAAAGGGATTTTTGAGACTTGAAGCACTTTTCCTGATCTTACATATGAACACATACAGCATGAGGGTTGAACTGTATTTTTGGCCGATGGGTGACACACACTCACAGAAGAGCAGACGCCATCATGTTTTGAATGACTGATGTGTTTGTGTTTCCGGTCTCTCTTCCGCTGCTGCTATTGGCTCAGAGAGCGCAGGAAGAGAGCGGGGGGGGCATGTCCTGTACCGTACTGTCACTCCTGAATGATGTATGCAGATTCTCATGTCAACCAATCCAATAAAAGAGCGAGCACACACACAGCTGACGTCCCTGTCGTCCAGCTCTGAGCGCTTCTACGTAGAAATGATGATTTATACAGAGTGCATGGGTGTCCCGCAGTGCTTGTGCCACAGATCGATGGCTTTAGTGACGATGGCGTCTGTGTTCTCCTGCGGCATCTGTACAGAGACACCAAGAGAAAGGAATTTCCTGGATGTAATATTCTATTCAATATCATCTGTGGCAAAATGTTATTTAATATGATTAATAAAATAAAACGAATAATATCAAATTAAATAACTGCTCAATAATAATATGTATAACTGTAAAAACAAACATACATTTATATATGAATTACATTTTTTTACAAGATACAAGATATTACAAGTAATATCTTGTTCCAAATGTATAATAAAAATTGTATTTAAATGTAAATATATAAATATACATTTATAAATGTACAAATAAATATGAATTTATACGCGAATTCGAAATGCGAAAGTAATTCGAATGCGAAAGTAATACCTTGTTCCTAATATTAAGAAATAAAAATTTATAATTTTTTTATTTAATATAAATTGTAATTATATAAATGTGAAAATAAATATATATAAAAACTTATATAAATGTATATATGAGCCAAAATTAAAACAAAGTAATACCATGTTCCTCAATTAAAAGAACAGTGCCTTACATAACAATTAATAATAAAATGCGGTTAAATGCATAAAAAAATAAAACAAAAAATACTTAACTTTATCATTATTTTTTTTGTGTTCCTGGTTAAAAAAAATTATATTTCATATAATATTAATAATAATAGTAGTACTTAATGTGATAAATAAAAATAACATAATACTTAATTCCTTGTTCCTCAATTAAAACATTAGTTTAAATATAACAGCTTATGCAGAAGACTATATTAATAAAATAAAAATATAAATCAAATAAAAAAGTAATTACTTGTTTAATTAAAAACAGGCATGTACTAATGATAATGATGGCACTCAATTGAATTAATAAAATAACACTAATAAAAAATATTTGTTGTCCCTCAATTTAATAATAATATAATAAAATAAATAAAATACTGTTATTTTAAAACATTGAGTGGTTGATGTAATTATAAGTGGAAGAAGAGTCAACTAAATTATGTCATAATTTCTACATATCATTCAAGTCTATGGGACTACTGGAGGGTTTAAAAAATGTGTATAATAAAATAATGAACATGTTTTGCACCCAGAACATTTCTTTACAGTAAACAAACCCACTCATGATATGGAACTGAAAGTGTGATGTTTGCGGCTCACATTAGACAGGAAGTTGTAAACTCCATTCGGGTCATTCATTCCCATCAGCATGATCTTATGGCTGAGCAGAATCTCCACGGCAACAAACACCAGGATCTTACAGGAGCCGCTGATGACTTTGTCCCAAACCCTTCATCAGAGTCCATCATCAGCCAATCACACAAGAGCACAAAAACAATGATCATTTTCAATACTGAGAATGATTTATTAAGCAGTGAATCAGTATATTAGAATGATATCAGTGTGACACTGAAGACTGGAGTAAAACTCAGCTGCGCATCACAGATATAAATGACAATTTATGAACTAGTAAAAATATTTCAGCTTCTCCTGTATTTTGAGAGGAACCAGTAAGCTGGCATGGACGTCTCTGACCTCTGTAGGCTGGACTCTGGTGGTAAACAGCCAGCGAAGCAGCGTCTGAACCAGAGACTGTATGGCAGCGTGTGCAGAGCTCCAGACATCTTCAGATGAGCCAGAAGAGCCGCATCCTCCTGAGACAGGAAGTGCTCCAAACTCTTAGGCTGCAAAAAAGAATCAGAGAAACTTTACATCAGTGTGCAGTGCACTGTCCTCTTGCTGTCGTGACAAAACTACTTTCCCACTAAAGGTCTATCTTATCTGAAGAGCACAAACCATTTCTGGTTCCATTTCCATTCAAAACATTGAATACTGTTGTTATTCATTAATGGTTAAAAGGAAAACAAGTAAAATGATTAAACACTTGAACATTAAAATCCTACAAAAGCACTATAAGAACAGCTGTTACCATTTATTAATATGTCAAAAAAAACAAACAAACAAATCTTATATCAACATAAAAAAATAAAAAAAAATATGTTCATAAAATATACTTTCTACAGGTTAAAAAAAAAGAGTTTTGGGTGCTGAACACTTAAACCTAAGATCTTAAAAATTAAAATAAATAAGTAATAATAACTGTTATTATTAAATGTGTCAAAACTTAGAAAACAAAATGTAAAAACTTGTTCTGGATGGATGATAAATTCATAAACCAAAATGAAAAATGCATAAAAACAAAATAAATAATCTTAAAAATAATACCGGTAATTATTTATTGTAGTGATGCAAGAAAAAAGTAAAACACTTAAGTTCAAAAATCATATTAAAAAAACAATGATAATATATACTTTTTATTGTGTCAAAAATAAAAGGCAAAAAATTGTTCTGGATGGGTATTGAACACGTAAACCCACAAAATATTATTTATATTTAAAATATTTTTTATTATTAAAATGATAATAAACTGATATTAAAGCATCAAATAAAAAAAAAATATCTGCATGGTTATTAACTCCTAAACCAAAAAAAAAAAAATTAAAATCAACATTAATAATCATTTTAAAAATGATATAACAACATTGCGAAAGTACAAATATGTGTTACTTATTTTTCTGGTTAATTATCTCCAAGGTTATTGAACACAAAACAATTGTTAACATTAATAATTATAAAAATAATAAAACATTATTCTATTTATAATTATTGTTATTTTTGAAACAGTGAAAAACATTATTATTAATAAATAATATTAAAGGTAAAATAGCAGGTAAATACATACCAGGTGAGGGATGGAGTCTCCAAACTTGATCTTGAACTGGTTGACGAAGCACCTGATGAGCCAATAGCAGTCGACCGAGTCATCAACAATCTCCTCCATCGCTCTGCTGATAGCCAGGAAGTTTTCATCCTCGTCGTCCTGAAAGAAAACCAGCAAAGCTGAGAAAAATGGCCAGTGCTAACTTCACAAGGCATTCACCATCAACACTTGCTTCTCTGCATGACATTATATAAAGCACCATTACTTCAAATCAATTGTACTTGAAACTGACCTCTGTGAAATACTTAGACAAACTTCCCTTTACCTTCTAGATGCGACTCATGTTTATTAAAGTCAAGTCACCTTTATCTACAGTATGTAGCGCTTTTAACAAAACAGATTTCATCACAGCAGCTAAACACTAATCTCAGGGGAAGCTGCGTTGACATCATCTGCATAACCCTGGACCTCTTTTATTTGTTTTTAAATGTGTCTGCTAAATGACTAACCTGTGTGACTCATGACTTGTTTTGTGTTCCGGGCTCACATATAAATAACAGTGCCTTGACTTGACCTGGCCTGAGGTTCTGATTACCCACAATCCCAGAGCTGCTCACCGGTGGCCTGAGCTCGCTCCTGCGGGGAAGCTGTCTGCTCTCCAGCTGATACATGCGCAGGTAGACCTCCGTGGCCGGGGTGGACGAGTGGATAAAGCGCATGGCTGTCAGAGCGCCGCTGACATCATCAAACTGCTCGAGACGATAGCGAGACACCAGAGCGTGAGAGTCAGTGTGGGGCGGCAGGATACCTGCAGACAACGGAACCACATCCAGATGCATTACTGTTATTGTTATTTAAATGTTTCTGTTCTGTTCTGTTAACATTTAAACCAGTATTACACTTATTATTTTTTTGGTTAAACCCTTTTTCGTTTTTGATACATGTATACAGTGTGTACAGAAAGTATTCAGACCCCCTTATATTTTTCACTGTTTGTTATATTGCAGCCGTTTGCTAAAATCATTTAAGTTAATTTTTCCCTCATTAATGTACACACAGCACCCCATATTGACAGAATTCACAGAATTGTTGACATTTTTGCAGATTTATTAAAAAAGAAAAACTGAAATGTCACATGGTCCTAAGTATTCAGACC
>JAUYWG010000057.1:18395510-18410979 GCA_034779775.1 Enteromius afrohamiltoni
ACCTCATCAGACATGAATAAAATCACAACTAAATGCAAAAATACCCCAAAACATATGTATGCATAAGTTTAAGACTTATGAATCTACACTGCATATAAAAAGCATTTTAGTTTTTAGTAGGTTTGTCAGTGTGTCAGTTAAGTTTTATATTATATATATGTAGGTTTCTACATTTTGCCATTAACTGTAATAATCCAGTGAGATTTTTGTGCTCCACGCAGAGATCTGATCTGATCATCATCCAGTCGGTCTGGAAGCACATGAAGAAACACGACAAACTGAGACTAAATCCAGAAAAACTGGAGAAAAATGTCTCTAAGATGCTTCAAGACAGCTACCTGCAAAGCTACAGTACTGTTAAAAATTTCAGACACTTGTCAAAAACAAAATGTGAAGAAAAATATATATATATTATGATAAATATATTTTCTTTATCAGTTTACCTCTTTTAACATTTGTTGTGAGCATCCTTTGAGTTTAAAGCAGCTTTTGTCCTCGGTGCACTTTTCTCAAGAGCTTTCTTGAAGCGTCTTGGAGACACAATTCTTCTAGATTGAGTCTCAGTTTGTTGTGTTTCTTCATGTCGTTCCAGACAGACTGGATGATGTGTGGAGCACAACAATCTCACAACATTATTACAAGTAATGGCAAAATGAATGTTTGGAAACGTAAGCTGATATTTCATACTGACACGCTCCCGCAGATGATATTTATGTTCTCACCCAGCAGGACTTTCCACACGTGTATCCGGTACATGGAGGGCAGAGGAAACCTCTGACTGAAGGTGCTCAACTTCTCCACATCTGAAAACCACAGCAACAAAACACTGATCGTCTGTCAGCTTATATCACAGCCATTCATCCTCATCTCAACTGAGAGATACATAGCAGTTATAAACAGTTATAATCCTAAAGATGACAATAAATACTAATGTATATAATAATAATAATAATAATAGTAATAATAATGAGAAAAAGAAAATATTACTATTGTTAATGATCTGATATGCATGTTATCGAACATTAACACCAATATTTAAAAATAAAATAACAAAAACTGTTATTTCTATAGAGTCAAAAGAAAAATACAAAATGATTAATGATGAAATTAAATTGAATTTAATTATTATTATTAATTATTATTGTGTTGAAAAAGGTCAATCTATTCTATATGATTAATGGACATTCAAGCGAACAATAAAAATAATTAATAATATATTAATGTATTGTTATAATTTAGAATATTGTTTTTAGTAAAGTGTCAACAAAATCGGTTCTGCATGTTTACTGAACACACAAAAAGTTATTTTATGGTCTCTAAATGTTACACCTTTCTTATTATTAATACCTTTAACAATAATAATAATAATAATAATTATTATTATTATTTACTGTGTTGAAAAATTACATATCTATTTCCATGATTACTGAACACTAACATTAAAGACTAACATTAAATAATTATTAATTAATTAACAACAACAGCAACAATAACATATATTTTTTTTATTCTTTTAAGGTATAATCAATTAATACAAAATAAAACATTTATTTTGTTTTATTTATATTTAATATATTTTCTAAATGGTAATTTTTTTTTTAAAACAACAAAATGCATAAAATTAATAATGTAAATAAATATTAATAATTGTTATTATTATAGGTTCATAAGAAAAGATATGCACAAATTGATTATGCATGTTCACCAAACACTTAGGCCAACATTAAAATGCAATATAAAATAATAACAAATAGCTGTTGTTTTTATTATTAAATAAATAAATATCTAAATAAATTTGAAAACAAAACAAGACCAAGGACACCGAGTCGGTAGAGGGAGTATTGTATTATAGGACACCTAAATGTGACTCTTACCCAGCGGATTGTCCTTCAGCAGGATCTCAAGCGACTTCTTCTCCTCCACTCCTCGGAAACCCACTTTCTCATAATACGCCGAGCGGAAGTTTCTCTGAGGATCATCAGCCATGATCACTGATGTGAAGCTGAAATAGAAAAACAACATGGTTTACCCATATCAACCATCTGACTGTAAATAACCCTGTTAGATCACAGTTTATATAAAAACAACAAAGCTATTAAAATATTTAAGTGCTCAGGACTGCATTGATACTAAATGATTAACATATTTACACACCTTGGTATTTGCATACCTTCAAAGAATACCAAGACATGTGTCCATAAATGATATAATAAATATTTACAACGCTCTGCTAATGAAAGTGAACTGATCGACTCTGTACTATAGTATACCTTTTATTAATAATGTACCCAATGGTTGTAGAAAACGCAGCACATTATAAGCTCATTTGTTTATATCACTATAGTTGTTATAGTACCACAGCAACTGTAGAATTACTACAGCAAATTAATTCAAGTACTTTATTAATTAGTTCAAAACCACTGTAGTATTTACTATAAAATTACCATAGTATTTTAATGTACTTATTTTGATTAACATTTTCAAAAAATACAACAAAAGTTACAACAGCTATTATTGCAACAGAAGAACACGGTAAGTTTATGTAAGGCATATTTGGTGTGTTGATCATAAACAATGTTTTAAATATTACAAAATACCTTAGAGAGCAGATCTCAGCGGGCCTCCGCGGTTTTCCTCGGACTCTTCAAAAGCTTTATCAATCAAACACCTGGCTGCAATTCATGATCAATACATACATGTGAGATTATTATCCTTAAGTGAAATACTGCAAATGTGTACGTCTGTAAATGCAGCTGTCTGCAGTCCTGTGACCCCGGAAGTAATTCACGTCCTCGTGTTGTTGTACTTCCGTGCGTGTCCAGCAGGAGGCGCGCACACAGGTCAGCTTCAACTAGATTGGACAACGTACATTTGCTTTCTTAACTTTCACAATACATTCAAAACTGAATTAAAGTCATGACTGCTCAAAATTTGTGAGGCCTTGATCTACAGCTCTTCCGGGATATTTGACCAAAATTCGCTATATTATTTTCAGATCCCTAACCATTTTAACATGTTAAGGTGAATTTAAAAGGCCTTTAAAATTACGTAAAAATGTTTATATGGTTATTTCTTGGTAGCCTGAATACATTGAATTGTACGCGATTAATGTTGCACCACAGCGCACGCATTACACAATAAAACAACTTTAATCCTGGACTTTTCCAGGATTAAAACGAAAAGGTAAAAAAAAGACCCACGTGTTCCTAAAACACCGTTTTCAATGCAAAATATCGTCCCACAGTGCTTTAAAGTACTTTACTCTACTTCTTTCTTACTTTTTCCTGACATAAAATCATAGAAATTCTAATGGTTTCCATTAAAATACCATTATGAGCCATTAACTTTTTCCATCAAAAAAAATCCTTTTTGAAATGGGCATTTTTCATATACCAGAGTCCATCACAGACCAGTAGATACCACTATACATTTTTTGAAAATGTTAATATTACAAATCAAAATAATTATTAAAATCAACACAATTCGTTTTATAAACATTAAACATTTGTTGTTTTTTCAGCAGGGTTGACCAGATGTCAAAAACTAAATTATTTTTCAATGTAAAGTACAAACATTGTTGACGTCAACTTATATAGAGAGCTAGAGTCACGATAATTATTTGTGAGTGTCCTTTTAATGATTTATTATTTGAAGAGTTCAAACTAAGCAATCTTCGAATTAATATAATTGTCCAATCTTCCAATTAATAGTGTAATAACTAGCCTACTATTGAATAACTACTGAGCGATTGTGAGATTTTGATCATCTGCTGTTTTGGTTAGCTTGAAGCTGGTAAGCATAGGTCAGACAGGGTGCTAGTTAACACTTTTTGTTATTATTAGGTTTCTTTAATATTAATCATACAAATAATAACAATAACATGATGTCAGTAGTCGTGAAATAACCTTGAATCTTCATAATACAGGATCCTGGATTAGATTGTTTAGTCATGAAATAACTCCTAAAAATAACATTTTCATACATAAAATCAAAACATAGTAATAATTATTCATAGGAGTCATGCATTTGATGAAGTCTGTCTTTATTTGATCAATAAAACAGTAAGAAATATGTCAGATACAGTGTTAGAGTAACAAAGTAACTAAGGCTAATACAAAGGTAAAGTGAAGGCACTGAAACTTTTAGGAATAACTACAGCAATTCAACAGTATTAGTGTAAAAACAAATCAGTAAAAAGTTACATCTTTACCCAAAATGTAGTGTTATAAACAACTTTTATCTGTTAATTAAATTCAAAAGCAGAAAAAAACCCATAATGTGAATAAGCAGTCAAAAACTGTATTTATTTTTTATTAGCTAATACATTCAATATAGATTTAAGGAACACTAAATGCTCCAAAAAAGGTGGTAAAAAATGCTGATTAGTTTAGAACAATCCACATTTCCAATAATAAATGTTACTTTTTTTCTCATATTGTCATCTTAAAATACTTTGATGGATAATTGTGTTGTATAACATTGCACAGTACACAATGATTGTTTAAGAGAGCGATCTGGAGCTGAAAGAGGTTCTGCTGTAGCTAAAGCTGCTGTATCTGGAAGACGAAGAGGGGGATAAGCTGTAGTCTACGCTGCCCCTTCGGGATCCGCTTCGAGAGCCTGAGGCAGATCCAGGGTTTGAGAGGTTGTAAGGGCTGCTGATACCACGTGATGAAACCGTGGAGGCGGGAAGCATGCGGACACCCGTGTTCTCCTCTGTCATGCAACCTTCCAGAGCCTCCTTGTAGGATATCCTCAGCTTGGTCTTGGGGCAGGTGAGGGTCTTGGGGTGGTGGCGGGTGTCCTGGAGCTTCTGAGCCGATCTCATGTCCAGCCAGCCGAGCTGCAAAGCCTCCTCAAGCGAACGTCTGCATCCAAGCTCTGGGTCGAACAGCCCGCCGGTCAAATATTGGAATTCAAGGAAGCGCTGGCCAGCTTCGTACGGCAGCCATTTTTCCTTGACGGCCTCAGCAGCAGACATCTTACGCTTGGATTTCACATCTTCGAACCCAATATATGCTTTCTGGGCAGGTTTTATCCTGTTAGCCATTTCGTCATCAAGGACACCAAGACGAGTTGCTTCTTGAATAGAAATACGGCGGCCATTTTCAGGGCTCACAATCCCTCCGGTGCAAGCCTGAGCCTCCAGGAGCCGCTGCGCTGTGATGGAATCAATGATTCCTCGCTTTAGAGCATCACATATGCTAATCTTCTCCAACTTCTCTGTGTCAAAAACTGCTCCAACTGGATTCTGTTCCTCAATCGATTCTACTAACGGGGTCAGTTTGATTGACATGCTGGAGATATGCTTGGAGGTGTTTGTTGAGGATGGATCTTGAACGATTTCTTGAGTGGAGATACTCTCAACTGTTTTAACAGTTTCAGTTTTAATTATCTGGCTTTTCATTGTCGCCTGGGATGTAAAAGATGACGAGGTGACAGAGGAGCTGAGCGGTTTGCTGAGGGTCTTCGTCTTGTTGGTGATCATATCTGCAAGCTCTGTAAGGCTGAGATTTCCTGAGTGATACCTATCAAGGACATCTTGGCTAATCACTCCCTTAGCTAGCAGTTCTTTCAAGTCGTATTGAATGCCTGTTTGCATGTCCATTATAGCTTTACTGGTCGAGCCATCTGAGGCAGTGATAACCATTTCTTCCCACTCACATTCTTGCTGAGACAATTCCAAAAAGGTTTCGTAGTCTATGAGTTTCTTCTCATAGGCTTCACGCACAGTCATCTCTTTATTACTTTCAGGATCAACAATCAATACTCGTCTCTTCCTCGTGGAGTTCTTCTGCTGCATCTTTTTCTTGTCATAAAGGGGCAGAAGTACAAGTTCTGTCTTCTTATCTGGAAGACAACGGCTCTTTAGCTGTAGGTAGGTTAGATTGTCCTCTGTGTTTGGGTCAAAGAAACCCTTTGTATCATCACCTTCATCTTTTAGAATCTGGTTCATCTCTTCATCAAAGTAGCCCCTTTGGTACGCCACATCAACATCAATTCGGTGACTGTGTTTAGGATCAATGATGCCACCACTTGCAATCTGAGCCTCCAGCAGGCGAATGCCATGACCTTTCTCTATGAGACCACGTTCAATGGCTTCAAAAAGAGAGATCATCTTGTTGGTGCCTGGGTCTTTGTACCCAGTTACCGCTCTCTCTGCAGACAGAAGCTTGTCTTTGAACTCCACACCTACCAATTCTTTCTTGCAAGCCTCCTCGACGGTGTAGTACTCATTGTGAATGGGATCAATAATGAAGCCTGAGGCGGCCTGGGCCTCCAGAAGCTCCAAGGTAGTACCTGGTCGCAGAAGCCCATCCTTCATGGCCTGATAGATAGGCAATACACAGTCATTGGCCTCGTCATAAATCCCAGCGATGCAGGTTGACCCTCTGAGATAAGACCGAAGCCTGTGTTCAATATCTTGGCTGGTAATTTTGCCCTCTCTCAGATGATCTATGTCCGTAGGTTGCAGCAATTTTGCATCCACCAGATCTGATACGCTAACTTCTTGGCGAAGTCCCTGGACAGTCATGGGTTTCTCAGGAGCTGGAAGCAGGAGCAAACTAGTATTGAGGTCAGCCTTGCATCGCTTCTTGAGGGTAACGTAGCTGGCACGTAAATCACTGTCGGGATCAATATAGCAATCTGGTCTGGCATTTAGAGCTTGATAAAGATCCTCATCGACCAGGTCACGGTCCATGGCAGTATCTTTGGAAAGATAGACGCTGAGAATGGGATCAAGAATGCCTCCCGCCGCCTCTTGTGCCTGCAGGAGACGCAGAGCTGTTTCCCGGTTAACCAATCCTTTCCTCGTGGCTTGGCTTACTGGCAAGAGTTTACCAGTTTTGGGATCCCTGAACCCAATGCAAGCGGCCTCTGCAGTCAACAGCTGCTTCTTGTCAGATTCATCCATAAGTCCATTCAGACAAGCCTCCTCAACAGTCATCCTCACATTTGCTCTGGGATCTATGATGTACCCTGTGGCAGCTTGAGCCTCAAGCAACATGTTTGCACTCTCGTCTGAAATCAACTTTTGTTTTTTAGCCTCTGTAAAGGTCATTTTGCCTTTAGGTCCTGCTGCCAGCCCTGCAATGGCTCCTGTGCCTTTAAGATTGAGCCTGATGTCAACAGATACATCCTCTACAGTCCGCTGGCCATTCATCAACTGATCAAATGTCACCTTGTCAATTACACCACAGTCATGCAGCTGCTGGGCCGTGACCTTCTTACGGACACCTTCGAAAACCAGCGAGGAGGCGTCCATTAGGTCTGTCTGAGTGTATCTGTTAGCACCATCAGGTTTCCGCTGCAGTTTCAGCAGCTCATTCTGCTGAGAGTCTCGAAGCGCCTGCATATCCGCCCTCTCTCGTTCCATGTTCTGCGAGAGCAGCCTGTAGCGTTCTTCGGTTTCCTTCAGCTGCTTTCTTAGCCTCTCCATCTCGACCTTGAAAGAATTAAACTGGCTCTCCAGGCTGGAGCGCTCTGAGTTGTGCTGTCGAATCTGCTCTTCATGAGTCGCGCATTTAGTCTTCCATTGTGTAAAATCCTTCTTGATCCTATCATTGTCCTCTTGCAGCTGAGATTTGAGTCGCAGTTCCGATTCCAGTGAGAGTTTGATACGGGTTAGCTCTTCTTCCAGCTTTTTCAAACGCATCATATCCTGTTCCATTGTGGCCATTTTCTTGAGGAGGTCATCCCGCTCTTGCTCCAGACTGCTGCACTGATATTGGGATGTTTGGATCACAGAGGAAGTCTGCAAAAAAAGGAGCAAAGAGAAGATTAGTGTTTTATCATTTACGGTGATCATTCAGATTTTTTCAGATAGGACAGTGATTGGTTATTATATGGCAATGATTTATTATTCAATAACAATTATAAAACAGGAATGATTGGTTTTCAAGCTAATTACATAGTCAACCCTGCTCCTGGAGGGACTACCTTCCAGCAGATATTAGTTCTATCCCCACTCCAAAACACTTTATTTTGTTTTCAGATAATCCTGAACAGGTAATCCTTGATTAGCTGGATCAGTTTGTTTGATTAGGGTTGGAGCTAAAACCCAGGACAGTAGCCCACAAGATGCAGGGTCTGCTATGCCTATTCTAAAGTATCAAAATCACAGAGGGTACCATGAACAGTAGAGGTCAGATTAATATGTCTTGAACATGTGAGTTGATCATGTATGCAATGGATACTGCTGTGCAAAACAAGCAAGCAACATGACAGCTCGCAAAAGACAAACTACAGAAGTGTGTATTAAGATGCAAATCTGCAAGGTGTGGTGTGGAAGTAGGTCAAACATGCACATTGAGACATGCAAAAATATGGCAGTTTGCTATAGTGACATATTTTGCATGTCAAGACAGTAACTATTTATAGCATGCCACATGAGAGTGATGCATGCAGCTGGCTAAATCTACGCATTTTAACTTGAGAACTCTAGTTTCTAGTTATCCTAGTACCTCTCTGGCTTGTTTTTGTACATTTTCTATCTCCACTTGCAGTTTTTCTCTCTCTCGTGATAGCTGTCGCATAAGCCTGTCATGCTCTGCACCGGCACGCTGACTGGACTCAAGCTGTTTCTGCAAAGCTGCAATTTGCTCAGTCAGTTCCCGATCACCACGCTTTTTGTTTTTGAGCAATTCATCATGTTCTTGACGCACGGAGCGCAACTCCTCCTCCAGGCGGAGGCGATCTTTGGTCAGAGTTTCATTGAGCCTTTGCAGACGCTCAGTTTCAGCCATGCTTATATTTAATGCACAAGTCTTCTCTTCCATGCTGCGATTAAGGGCCTCAAAGCGCTGGTTGGAGTCTCGGACGTGCCCCTGCTCCTGAGTCAGCTGTAGTTTCAAAGTGTTTATCTCGGCTTTCAAGGCTGCCAGGCTCTGAGAAGACACTTTGTGATCCTTCAAGGCACGGTCTAGGGCCTCCTTCAGGTGCTTGCATTCTTCATCCACATGCTTGGACTCAAGATGGGTCTCTTCCTGGCTCTTACGCAGGGTGGTGATTGTAGTGGTGTACTCCCGCATGGCCTGGCTACTCTTTTCAAGTTGCGCCTCTGTTCTCCGGCGCTTGCTGGCCTCCTCTTCCACCACTTGCCGCTGCTTCTCCAATTCACTTTCCAGTCGCTTCAGCTCCTCTTGGAGCTCCTGAATGCGGCTTTGTAGGCGCGTAATAGTCTGTTCAGACCGGCCCTTCTCAAGGGCATGGGCCTCCAGCTCCACCCGGATAAGGCTCAACTCCTGGTGAGAAGAGCGTAGTTGCACCAACTCCACATTACAGTTTTCATTCTTAGTTTTGAGGTCTGCCACCTCCCCTTCTAGTCGCCTGGTCTCGGCCTCTAAAGATCTTTTTAGACGTCGCTCCTCCTCAAGACAGCGTGTCAGACGGTTGATCTCACTACTCTTTTCTTGTAGCACCCGACTGGAGCTCTCCTGTATCTCCCTCGTTTTGTTGTCTGCTTCACGTTTCTGGCTAGATAACAGCTGTACTTGAGAATCCAGCTCATGCCTCTTTCGACCTTCCTCAGTACTTACAGCACTCCATTTCTTGATGTCTTCTTCCAGGTGCTTCCTCTGGGCCTCCTCCTGGCTCAGGGAGATACGAAGCCTTTGTAGCTCCTCCTTCAACTCCCTAGATTCTCCCTCTAATCTTTCAAACTCCAGACTCATGGAAGCAGCATCGCTTTCCTTCTGCAGCGAAAGCTTCTGTATGTTGGTCTGAGTAACGAGGATTTGGGACTCGTAGGTCTGTTTCACCTCTCGTATCTCTGTGTTGTGCTCCTGCCTTACCTTTGCCAGTTCTGCCTGTGCTTCCTTGACACGCCGACCCTCGTCTTCCAACTCCCTTCGCAGACGCTCCAGCTCTCGGGTCCTTTCAGACACCGTCTTTTCCAACTCCATCTTGGCCCAGCTGGCCTGCTCCAGTTCCTTGAGTTTTTTGCGCATAGTTTCATCGTGTTCTTCCTGCAAAAATGTGTAGCGCTCTTCCACGACTTTCTTCTTTCTCTCCATTTCATCCAACTGTAGTTTGAGGCGACGTACTTCATCTGTAAGTTCTTGAAGGCGGTTGGTAGAAGAGTCCAGGCTCTCTTGTGTGGCCATGCACTTCATAGTCTCAGTCCTCTTCACCTCTTCCAGAGATAGCAGGTGTGTCTGTGATTCATTCAGCTCCTGCTGGTAGTTCAGAAGAGCTTCCTGCAAAGAGGCATTCGTTGCGGTGTGATCCTTGATAGCATCTCGCAGCTGCTGAAGTTCCTCCTCTAGAAGCTCAATCCTGGTATTCCGGATCTGCAAAAAATCATTTTAAAATACATTATTTTATGTTACACAACGATACATTTACCAGGTATGTCCTTTCAAAGTAAAAACTAGCATAGATTATGCTTTTAGATTAACATAACCAATGCTGGGTAGATAACTGCCAAATTTTAATCTCTTACTCATTCCAAATTACATGACAAAACTGTAATTACTAATGTAATCTATTACATTACACATGAAAGTAATGAAATCAGACTACTTTTTGGTTACTTTTAGATTGCTTATGACAAAATGTGTTAATCGCATTTAAATTTGATTAATTAAATTATAAAATATAAAATTAAAATCAATTAAACAGCAAAATCAAAATAAACACACAAAGTAAAAGATGATATATTTAAATTCTTATAACATGTAATCGAAAAATAACTAATCTGATTACAAGTATTTTAAAATGTAACATACTCTAATTAATATAATTATAATCTAATTATCTAATTAAAATAATATATTTTTTATAAAATGATTACCAGATTACTGAATATGATTGTAAAAAATAAAAAGAATAATACATATATAACAAAATGTAATATTACTATTTTAATATTTCACTGTAAAAGTGTCAAAGTGTCCTTATATACCTTCAGTTCCTCCATGTTCTTCTGGGAAGCCGTAAGAATTTTGTAGTAATCACTTGAACGGGTGAGCAGTTCTAAGTAGTGTGCATTTAAAGAAGAGACCTGACAGGCAAAGACAAGTACGGAAAAAATATTGTTATAATAATACAACACTGCAATAACAGTAATGCTTGTGTGTTGACCGGGAAAGTTTGTGTTTGTAGGTGTACCTCTTCTGAAATAGAGGATGATGGTGACTGCAGCACTGTCCTCTTAATGGGAATGTTGAGCAAAGTTTCCAGTCCAGCGCTGTAAGCTGCTAACTCAAGCTCATAGTTCTACAGAGACATGGGTCAGGTTATTAATTTACCTGAAATTAGATATTAGTACATCTGCAAACTATAGCAGTAGCCTAAAACAATGAAGCCAAGTGAAAAGT
This sequence comes from Enteromius afrohamiltoni, assembly GCA_034779775.1. Lineage (NCBI taxonomy): Eukaryota > Metazoa > Chordata > Actinopteri > Cypriniformes > Cyprinidae > Enteromius > Enteromius afrohamiltoni. The sequence goes on from JAUYWG010000057.1 coordinate 18,406,832, forward strand.
GCTATGCAAAAACAGATGTAGTCAAAGTAGCTTTACAGAAAGTCATGATGCAATTATAAAGCAAAAAGATTATATATACAGTATATATAATCAATTATATATAATAAATTGTCTTTTAAAATGTCTTATAATCACTGTTTAGATCAGGGATAATGTAGTTTGCATTTTACAGTGATGTTTTGTAATATTAATCTTCACATTTTACAATAAAGTCCCATTAGTTAATGCATGAACTTATATCACCTAACAATCAGCAATATATTTGTTACAGTATTTAATAATATATTATATATTTGTTAATATTAGTGATATTTTAGTAACCCTGAGATAATATGATATTTTTTGTTAATATCTCAATCACTTTTTGTAAACATTTTCCATTTTTATTTTCATTTTAGTTAACGTTTTGGTAATTTTGTTGGGGTTTTAGCTTTGGTATATGAACTAAAATGAATGTTGCAACCATCTGAAATATTAAAAAAAACTTACATATATATTAACAATTTTATTTCAGGTAACAACTGTTGTTGTAATTATTTTAATTTTGTTTCTAGTTAACTAATAACCCTGAACCTAACAATATTTAATAAAATCACAATTGCTCATTGTTAGATATATTGAATAATACTAATAATAATAATATAATGATATGAAAATATAAAGGCATTAAATAATATTAAGAGACACCACTTTTGATTTCAATAACGTATTATGTAGCAAATGTTAAAAATAAAGAACTAAAATTAATAAAAGTTTCATTACTAGCATAAACAACTGAAACCTGATTGTAAAGTGTTAATCAGACATGGCCTAGGTTTCATAAGCTGAAAGGAATGTTAATTGGTTTGTTTTTTTTCCAAGTATCAAATCCTCACTGATTGGGACTTGCGCTACAAAACAGCACATTAATAGAAACTGAAGGTTAAATACCTTGATGGTGTTTATGCAGGTTTCTCCATCTTTCTGCACAGTCTCCAACAGCTCTCTCTTTGCCTTTATATCGGAGTTTAACGCCTGCACATGTTAGAAAAGAGCAATATGAAAGTCTGAAAAGCAGTTTGAAAGTGATTGTTTAAGTGATTAGTTTTCCAGACTCACTTTCTGTTGGTTGAGGAGTTGTGTGTAAACTGTGTTGTCATCTGTCTTAACGGCCTGCTGAGACTCGATCTGTCGCTGGGTTTGGTCAATCCAGCTGCTTAGATGAGAACTAGACTGCAGGTATCGTTGCAGATGAGGCAGGTAAGCGTCCAGATCATCCAGCCTGAAAAAACACCCTCGTTAGTGCACTCATTCAGGCCTACAGCTGAAAAAAACAGCTGCTCTCTTAGGCTGATGACATATGGGGCATCTTTTTTTTGAGCAATGTTGTTTGGGCACTTCCCCACTTAGATGAGTCTCACCTGGCTGCCCACTGATGGCAACATTAACCCTCTGGTGCTGTTCTGTCACTTTAGACTGGGAAAATATCTATTTTTATAATTTTTAAAAATCACTACTTGATCAGAATGGTACGAAACTTGGTACCTCCAAAGACAGCAGATCCAGAACATTGGTAAACAGTCCATGTAAAATCAGTGGCCCAACTTCAGTTTTGAGATGCACAAAGAATACAAAAATAACATAATTTACTCAACGTTTTCATTCAATGTAAGTGTATGCTTTCCTCTAGGTGTAAACAACAGCAGATTACGTTTGTGCGTGCTTTCCCCTGGATGTAAACAAGGCTGATTACATAAAATACGTCAAAGGCATATGTATGTGCTGTTTTGTGATCCTCTCTAAAATGGCAGAAGACGAAAGTCGGAGAAGAATGGTTGAGTATTTTTATTTTCGTTGTGCAAAAAAAAAAAATTCTCCCAGCATCGCAAAACTGAAGTTGAGCCACTGATGTCACATGGACTGTTTTACTGGTGTTTTATTATGTTTCTGGATCTGGGATCATTTCAGTTGTGTTGCTGTCTATGGAGGGGCAGACAGCTCTCTGATATCATCAAAAATATCTTAATTTGTGTTCTGAAGATGAACAAAGGTCTTCTGGGTTTAAAACGACATGAGGGTGAATGATTACAAATTTCATTTTGGGGTGAACTAGCCCTTTAACAGATTAACAAAAGAAAAAAAAAACTGCAACAACTAGGCTAGACTAGTTTTTGCATTTTACACTCTTAAAGCATTTTATTTATTTTCTTTATGCCTTTATTTGATTTAATACACCTGATCGCACAGAAGCCATGCACAAACACACACAGCGCTGCCTGACATTATTTATTCATCATAAAACTAAAATGCAATCAACCAAACACTGTTTATTTTAAAAGGTCCACTATAAAATCAGTGTGCAGTGCCCAAACAAACATTTTGGCACATATGAAGGGAAGCAGTGTCTGACCTGTTGTTGATCTGTATCTGGATGCGTTTCCAGCGGTCTGAGAGCTGGTTGACGTGCTCGGCGTACTGCGAGAGGTTGATGATGCACCTGTAACGGCCCTGATCTGCCTGTTCGTTATACTGCTGGAGTTTATTCAAATCGACGAGCAGTGAATTCAGCAAATCCTTCTTCTGCTCCAAATCACTGCGCATACTCTGGGTTTGGAGAAAAAGCACAGGTTAAAAATCATATTGTAGAGCTAACTGCACTTCAAGACTTGTAAAAATAATTAATTAATTAATTTTATAATATTAAATAATTAATAAAAAAATCACTAATAAAATTAAATCAATAAACAAATAAAATGAAATACAAATGAAAAATATTTGTGGCATTTTTTGCCTTATTTTCCAGAAATATACAAACATAATTACCTGAAGCACTCTTTGGTATTTTTGCACCTCAGCCGGGTCGACCGACGCCGTCTCTTTCTCTGTGAGCCGAGCTTCATAAACCTTCACCACATCTTCAGCCTTCAGCAGATCTTTCAGCAGAGACTTCAGTGAACTCAACCTGAAACACAGAACCAGTAAGAAACACTAAGGACGCCTGTAAATTTTAATATTTAATAGGCGTTCACACCAGCTGAAATTTTAGCTCATGCATTCAATACAATTCCATTCATGTTCATTACAGTGGTATTAAATTTTACATATAACATAAACAAATAGAAATCAATAGAACATTTTAAATAGTAATTTTATTATAATATCTGAAAATATATTTAAAAACGTATACTTATATTAATAATTATAACTCTAAATGACGGGACAGGGAACCCGCTGTCTGCTCCTCCCACCCCCAAACAGACCAGAACCAGAAACACACACACACACACATTACAAATGATCACTTCTTTATTTGCTGCTAAGAAGAAACCCCAGAAGATATGTGAAGTATAGCTCCATTGTTGTTCAAAGTAAAAGAAAAGGGGGGGAAAAACAAGGTCATATTATGTTAGTTTTAATAAATAAAAAAGTGAAAAAAAAAAAAAAATCCTTTTTTTTTTTTTTATTGTATTTTTGCCGTATCGAAAACATACCGAACCATGACACTACTGTATCGTATCGAACCGAACCGTGATTTTTGTGAACCGTTACACCCCTAATATATATACATAAATAATATTTCTGGACACAGCATCGTGCCATTACAGTGAAATTCATCTTCTGTGTTAGTGTGGTGTACCTGTGCAGGTGAGTAGTAGTGTAGTTCTCCAGCTGAACTAGTCTCTGGTTGATGAGGTCCAGCTCTGCCCGCAGGTATCTGGCTTTATCGCTGTCAGTGGCGTCTTTCAGTTCGGTCTGAACATTGTCTCTCAGGCTCTGAAACTCGGCCTTCAGCATCTGTACATCCTTCTGAAAGACCTGCACACGAACACTCAGCTGTCAGATGTTGCTCCCTCCAATCAAAACACTACATAGTACAGTCAAATTATGGTTTACTAATATCTGAAACTACTCCAACCCTCAACATACAGTTGTTACGACTCGTTCAGGGTTGTTGCATTATTTTTCTTATGCATATGCATACATAAGAGATCACAAGACTATGTTAATTCATTTAATGGTCATCAGCATTGTAAGTCCTCAAAGATTTATTTATTTTTTTAAATGCATGTACATCTATAATGTCTAGGTTAGGAACGTAACCCACGTTCCCTGAAGGAGGGAACGGAGACGTTACATATGGGAACTCGCCAGAGAGACCTATCTGCTTT
>JAUYWG010000057.1:18421396-18439874 GCA_034779775.1 Enteromius afrohamiltoni
ATATATTTTTCTCTCTCTATATATCTCATATATATATATATATATATATATATATATATATATGTGTGTGTGTGTGTGTGTGTGTATACAGCATAAAAAAAAGCTGCATTTAGCTAACCAAGACTTGTTTTGATTGCTTTTATTGACCTCATGAGTAAGTTGCTTTGTTTAAATTGTTTGCTCTATGACTAAATGCTAAATTATTCTAAAATATCCTATATATGGAGTAAAGCATCACCTCGTCCTGTCTGAAGTCACACAGCGCCTGCACAAGGATATTCTGGCCCGTGACCTTCTCGCTTGGGTTTCTGGGTTTCAGTCTGACGATGCTCTTGGATTTGAGCACCAGCTGCTGGACCATCTCCCTCTGCTCCGTCAGACGCTCTCGCTCTCTCTGTCACACACACACACACACACAAATGAAGCTGCAGTGCTGCATCATCTCTCTCAGTGTTAAAGCGGAGCGAAGCATCACCTCCAGACCCTGCAGTAGCTCCAGGAGGTTATGAAGTGCGGTGGACTTATCGCAGGAGAAGTTCTTGCGGATGTTGTTGTGTTCTTTCTGCAGTTTGCTGTTCATTTCACTCGCTTCCTTGAAGAACTGCGAAAACATAGAAAGCATAAACATATAGTACACTACAAATACATTTTTATATTTATGCCCTTGTCCTGCAACTGTACTTTTACTGTACTAAACTTATCCTTACAACTTAACCATGTATATTTATTACGTAAACAAAAACGTTTATTTTGGATGCGATTAATCACGTAGAAGAGCAGAGACCAGCTCAAAGCAAAAGGACTGTGAATGCATCGTAAGATGCAAGGTGCGTTACACAGTAAGGTATGTAGAGAGAATATGTTTATATCTGGCCCACATATGTTAATAGATTTGAACTATAATTAGTATGAAATAAATACACATTACTTTTTTACTATGGCACTCAATGCAAAAAAGCGCATCCATCTCACCTGGCTGTATCGTGCGTTCTCTTTCAGGTGGACATTGATGCATTTGGTGATCTGTAGAAGCCAGCTCCACTGCGTCTGCAGTGTGTCCATGTAAGCCTGAGAAACACAGTCAGACTGAGAGAGAGATACACGACAGGACGGGAGAAAACACCAGATCGGACAAACTCACCTGGATCTTATCAGACGCCGGGTGTTTGTTTCTCAGCAGACTGTCCACCTTCGTTTTCAGCACGTTCAGCTGAACCTCCTTCTGCTCCAGCTCACTCATCATTTTCTGAAACACACAGTCAACCGATGTCAACAGGTCTGGCAGTAGATATACTGTTACACATTTGTGACCCTGGACTACAAAATGTATCATAATGGAAATCTGAAAGTTCTTAGCAATGCATATTACTAATCAAAAATTAAGTTTTAATATATTTATTGTAGGAAATGTACAAAATATCTTCATAGAACATGATCTTTACTTAATATCCTAATGATTTTGACCCATAGAATGTATCGTTGGCTATTGCTACAAACATACCCGTGCTGCTTATGACTGCTTTTATGCTTCAGGCTCACATATACTAGAGCAACATTCTCTTATCATCCTCATGGTGTTATCGGTACTTAATAAACATGCAAATAAATGCTTTGTAGCCTTTAAATAATGATTTAATTGCATAAATGTGTTAATATTCTTAGAATATTACAAAAACATTCAAATAACATAAAATTTAGGGTAAAAATAAAGTTTGCAGAACATTGCAAGAAACATTTTGTAACCTTCAAGTAATATTAGAATCACAAGAAAATGAATACATTTCTAAATTTAGAAACGTTTAGAAGCGTTTTTATAACCTAAATTCGATGCCGGAGGAAAAATCATCCCTTGATTATCTCCAAAATCTAAATTATGTTCAACACGATTATGCTACAGTAGCAAACACAGTCCAGAAGAGGGCGCAGCGGATCATTACAACCCAATCAGCACCGCCTTGTTGTTCTATAAACCTGCTTCTAAAGTGCTTTTATCAACTAAACAGCCTTAAAAATAAATAGAGTATTATGAAGTCATAGTTTTTGATTATTATATGGAAATGTGCGCTATGTCTGATAAATCTCATCTAGAATTAATTAACTTGCTAGTAAAGTTTTTAAAACATTAATGTTTTCACTGAAATCGAGTGCTTTCATGCATATTAAATGCAAACGCACTTTGCATGTTGAATTCACGTCATCTGAATTTATTATGCTAAGACCCCTAAACAGGTTTATTATCATTAACTAAAACACTGTATTATCATAAAAAAACCCATTATCATCACTTGAAGTAAAACATTAACTGCAATGCACTATTAATTTATTTATATTCCAGGACAATATGTCTCATGTTGGTGTACTTCTCTCACACACACAGTAATAATTGTGCGTATGCTCTTACTGAGAAGCTCTCCTGTTTCTGAGGGATGTAGGTGTCAATGTTTTTGTCTCCCCAGTCGAACACCAGCTCCTCCTCCTCTCGGTCGTTCACCCACATGATCTGAGCCGAGATCTCCTCGATGATGCTCCTCAGGTCCTGCAGCTGACTGCCCCGCTGGTATGACAGTTTCTGAACACCAGATAATGTCTTAATAACTCCCTCACACACTCTAGACATCAAAACAATCTAGGAAACGTGATTGGCAGCTTCTAAAAATTTAGATTTGAGTGAGTGTTGAGTGTTTTGTGGAAGTCTGGATCTGACCGAGCTGCTCTCACCAGTAGACTGTCCAATTCTTGCTCCAGTTTGTTGAGACAGGATTTATTCAGTTCTGCATTTTGGTCTCTGCCTCGCAACTAAAGCAACAAAAAGGTGAAATGTGGAAAAAATTTTTTACTTTTTTTTACATTGTATTACACCAAATACACGAAATAATGTTATTTTTAGCAACATCATATGACCCCTTTAAAGGTCAGGTCTGTGTTTAGGAGGTTTGTGTGTGTGTGTAGCTCACCAGCTCTGTTCGTGCTCGATCCACCTCTCCACTTCTCTGGATGGCGCTGTGAAATGCGCTGTGATTGGCTATCTGCTGCTCGATGGCCGCCTGATCATCTCCCCACGATGACGTCTCTATCAGCCTCTGCACACACACATTCACTCATGATCTGCACTAGTAGCAACAAAAGTTAACACATTACATTACTTTTGTGTTCTATTAGTGAAAGTTCTCTTTTTAGAAAACGTACGATGAAAGTAAAAGTACGTTCAAATGTTAAATAAAACGAATGTTATTTTTGAATGTTCTCTGAAAAATCGAAACATCCACTTTTGAAATGTTTAGTGATTAAGCAAATCAGGGGAACATTCTGTTTTAGAATAAATGTTTCCTGGACATGCGAAGATTAAGAGTTTTTATCAATTTATTATTTTGGTAACATTACGGGAAAACTTTTGAACGATGTCTGAAACAAGGAAAACAAAAGGAAACCATTAGACAAACAAAACACATCCATTAATAATGTTTGAATACTATTTTTGAGAGCAGTAGTAAAGAGTGTTTGTTTGCTCATAATTTTGAGAGAATCTTTACAGAACATTCAGATAGTTCTCTGTTCGCTGGGAAAACAGCCACCGTCTGGTTTATTTCTCCAGCAAGCGTCTGTGATTCATTAACTCTGACCTCTTGACAGCAGGGAGTGTCAGCCGTGTTACTGACCCCTGCGGGAGCCCGAGGAATTCTGGGCTCTAGGACTCACGGAAGAGACAGTAACAGTGGAAACAGAGAGGCATGCTGGGTGCTGATCGGACAGGATTTATTTCTCTGTTGCTCTGATCTCTAAAGATTCATTTCATCTGCTCAGATATTTTCTTTGGTTTTCTCTTGCTCTCTCTGTCCTGGCAAACATTCATCCTGTTGCTTTATCTAGGCCTGACTGAACTGAGCAGCACTTATCTGTGTTGTTAAGTCGATGTCTATTTCTGCCACATCAAGCTGTAGTAGTAGCTCCGCCCACAGTGAAATCTCATTGGTTGAAAACGCTGCTACACATAACTTAATATTAAACATCCTAGGACTGCACTAAATGGGTCTAAAGTGACAGTAAAGACATTTACAACGTTACAAAATATATTCTGTTCTTTTTAACTTTCTATGCATCTGTCAATCCTTAAAAATAAAATGTATCATGGTTTCCACAAAAATATTTTGGAAACTGAGCAGCAAATCATCATATTAGAATGATTTCTGAAGGATTATAAGATGCTAAGTGATGATGCTGAAAATTCAGCTGCACATCACAGAAATAAATTACATTGTAAAATATATTTAAATTTAAAACAACAGTCTTAAATTGTAATAATATTCCACAATTTTTACTGTCATTTTGATAAAAAAAAAAACCGCAGCCTTGCTGAGCAGTCCAAACGTATATATTTATCTTTTCTACATGTTTTTATATTTTAAAAATATTTTATATCTGTATTTTTAAGTTATACATTTGCTTGCACTTTATTTTTTAACATTTTTTTGATGCTGCTGATACGGCTTAAAATTATATACCACAAGTCTTTTGACGATGTTGATATCAGCTAGCTAATTATATTACATATTTTCGCCTGCAAAAACCCACAATGCTGTTGACATAGAAAACGTAGCTTTTGAACTGAAAAAAAGTAAAAACAAAACAAAACAAAAAAGTAAGTGATAAGTGGTTGCAAACCATTTTTTTAGCTACATTCTAATAAAAAATGCGAAAGTTAGTTTGTTTAATCAAATGTAGCTAAAATAAACTGATAGCCAACATTTTAATTAATCATTTTTTGATGTGTGCATAAATAAAAAAAAAACTGTGCGTAAAAAAGAGCGTATGACACATCTTTACCCTCTGCTGACTGATCCAGGACATGGCTTCGGTGAAGAAGCGGTTGTGTTCTTCACGACTCACGCTGCGCCGCATTGACCTGCTGCTCCACTTCTGCTGCTGCTGCTGCTGCTGCAGAGGAGGACCGTTCAGAGCTATGCTGAGATCTCTGATCTGCTCCGCAAATACTGTCACACTGTCCACAGACACAGAGAGAGAGAAACAAACACACTGACTGAATTTGAATTGTTCATAGAATTCTAAAATGTTGATTTGTACTTTATTTTTAAATGTAAATGCATTCATGTTTTGTTGCATATATCTGTTCTAGATTCAGTGTAAACACTATGCTTTGGCAATGCATTGTAACAACTGCCATGCCAATAAAGCACGCATTAGATTGAAATTGAATTGAGAAAAAGAGAGAGGATTCATTTACAGCATGTGAACTTACATGCACTTACTTGCTCAACAAGGCTGCATTTATTTGATTAAAAATAGGTAAAACAGTGAAATATTATTGCAGTCTTTTGTGTGAATATCTGTTAAAATGTCATTTATATTTGTGATCAAAGCTGCAACTGGGCAGCACAGCTGTTTTCAATATTGATAATAATCAGAAATGTTTCTTGAACAGCAAATCAGTATATTAGAATGATTTCTGAAAGCACTGGAATAATGATGCTGAAAATACAGATGCACATCACAGAAATAAATTACAGTTGTTTTAAATTGTTACTGTATTTATAATCAGATAAAAGCAGCAGCTGCTGAGAAGAAGACACTTTTTTTAAATGGTAGTTATTCGAAAGGTCTGTCCAGTAGTGTACAGTGTGCGTGTGTCTGCAAATGTGTTTATTTTGTGGCAGGCGCAGTCATGTGTGTGTGTGTGTGTGTGTGTGTGTCTCACCTCCTCTTGAGGTTCTCAGACGAAAGGTTCTGCTGGTTCAGGTCCATACCAAAGCTTCGGAGCTGCTCATTGATTTCCGCAGCAGACGCCAGCCAGTTCTGAGCTTCAATAAAAGCACTGGCATCTCCACCCTGCGGCGCGCACACACACACACACACACGCCAGGAACAATACAAAACCAGCCGTCAGAAAAGCCCAGGATCAACAAATGCGAACGCTGAGCTGTATCAGAGCAGAGAACACGTGCTCTGTGTTCGGTCTCCAGCACCAGTTCAGTTTAGTCATCATTCAGTATAACATCTAACCCACTTCTCAGCCTATTCTGCTCATGAACGACACACTTCGACATGAAGTGACCATCTGAGCAAAGGGTTTGTACATCTGAAATCAATGCTACTTCAGTAACAAACCTCTTGCACGTCAAAAAATAGTACAATAGTCTTAATAAATAAAAAAAATAATATTTTTCATTTTGCTGTTATTTATGATATACTTTTTTACATTATGAAGAAGAAATACTGATATGACAGTGAGTAAATAAGAATGAAAATGAAAGTGAAATTTATTTTATTTTAGCACAAGTAAACGTGTTTCACTTTCATTTTCTTTCAAATCATTCAGAGACAAAGGTGTTTTATTATCTGTGTGTGTGTGTGTGTGTACGGGGCAAACAGACTCATGTGAAACTCTTCAGCTCATATAAGATGAAATCAAGCTGGTGTCAGTTCTTCATACTCACAGAATTCAGTATTAGCGTTGCTTTGTCCAGGGAATCCTGACACTGATTCTGTAGAAACATTATCTGCTGCTGAACAGGCGTCATGCTGGGGCTGATGGGAAGAAAAACAATTACATCAATCCTGACACCTTCTTCATTCCTTGTTTACACGCAGCTATGTACGAGTATTACAGACCGACTTCTCACTGCTGACTGTGCAGTATTTCACTCTTATCAGAAGCTCATCTGAACATCGGTGGATTTATTGTGATTTATGTTCTTTGCTGATTTATAGAAATGCATTCCTCTACCGCCCTGAGAAATCTTTCAGTCCAACCCGACGTAAAGACGCCCGACCAGCCGGGGCAGATCTCCCGCACAAAAAACAGTGCAATAAATCTCCTGAAAACGCCTGGTTTTGGTTCCTGACTAAAATTTCTCTCATTGTGGTATATTACAGGTCATATATTTCCAGTTGAAACTGTTGTTTTACAAACTCGCATTTAGTTATTGATCCCTTATTCAAATAATAATTTACATAAAGTTTATAAAGAGTTTAATGTTGTTTAAATCAAGCAAGCATATCAGCTCCCAATGGAAATGTGCCTTTACGATATAGAATACAAATGCATGATTTTATGCATTAACAAAAAAAATGTAATTTAAGTTTTTGAAGTCTCCTTTAAATAAAAGAAATAAACATATTATATAAAAAATAATATTATTAAAAAATCTATATATTTAAAGAAATAGTTATACATAAATATATGTATATATATTCTTTTTTATGACTTAAATGACATTTAATTTTTTATTTATATTAATGCAATTTATATAAAAGTATCTGTTGCTTGGCTATTTCATGTATGACTTTACTATGTATTTACTTATTATTTATTTGTTTATTAAATTAATACAATTTTAAAAATTGACTATTATTTATTTTATTTTTTACATGTCTATTTTTATTTATTTATTTACACCACACTATATTTGGTGCATTCTTTTACAAAAATATCTTGACATTCTGAGCAAACAAGTGATACAAAGTCAAAACTGAATTAAATGTCCTAAAAGCGAAAAAAGAAAACTAATAAGTAGCAGTCATTTTTAAACTCGGATGAGCAGATGTGTCTGATTTGAATGAAGAATATGCATATGAAAGCACAACAGAGTCGTTATTCATGTTTATGACCAGTAGCTGCCAAATGACTCATGAACTTGAGCAGAGCGCTCGGATACGGAGCGTTTTCCCGCAGGATCCTGTAAATATCTCCAGGACGCTTCTGAAAGTGCAGTGTGATCTCGTGCAGAAACAGAAACAAAGAGCTGCTCAGAATCAGCAGGGATTGTGTTACACGGCAGCCAGCAGAGGCCTACATTTACACAACTACACCTCATCCTGACCACAACCTGTCCAACAAAACACTGCAGCTTTATACTCTCCTCAGAGACACCAGAGCCTTTGATGAGCCGGTTATAAACCTTTGAACCTCTTTTGTGTTATGATGCAGGTTCACCTTGATTGGGGCGAAACACTTCAAGTCTTTAGTTTTCACTCTGTATTTGTTTTGTTTTTTTTTACACAAATTTTAACTTCTTTTACATAATTTATTTAATATTTTGAATTTTTATAACCAGCTTTAACTTTTGCAAACAAAAAAACTTTACATTTGTTTACATTACATGTGTGCATAGTGTTTTTTTTATTCTGTTGGTTAAATAGGTCTTTTAACTTATGAATAATTAAATTAACTTTTTTTATTATTTTAAATGACGTGATTGTTTCACATTGTGCATTGCATTTATCATTGTATTTTTAAGCTTTTCAGATTTTTTTTTTATGTAAAAATTGCTGGAACTTTTTTAATAAACTTAATAAATAAAATCCTATAAAGTTTTTTTTTTTTTTTTTTTGACTTTCAGATTTTTTTCCTGACTACTGGCTGAAACTTTTGTAAACAAAAAGAAATCATAGAATAAAAATAGTCTATATTAGTGTCCGTGTTACATTTGCATGTTAGTACTTATAAATATAATATAATATTAAAAAAAAATAAAAAAAAGTAGGGCACAACTAATAACTTATAATTTGAAGGATTTTGTCCGTATTTATTTATGCTTTACCAGTATTTTGAATTTTACACTTCATTACATTCTGTTTTAGAGTAAACAGAAATGTCGTAAAATTAATGGAAAATGCGTAATGCTGCCCGTAGGCATTTTGTATTATATAGGCTTCTCTGTACCCTATAAAATGTCCCGAAACATTTGCAAACAAAAACAAACGCTTAAAAACACTTACATTACATGTACATTCTTTTTAAAAACTAATTTTAAATACTTTTAGACAATATAAGCATGCAAGATTGTATCGAATTACGTTTGTTTTGTATTTAACGCTTTCGTGCAGCTTGCTGAAACGTTTTCAAACAGAAATTAATTTAGTGTCAATGATATAATCGCATACTTTTTAACGCAAACATTTGATTCCGCTGTAGTTCTTATGTAGCCTAGGTTACATGGAAGCAAAAATGAAAGTGTTGAAGTAAAAAAAAGTAAACTGCAGTAACAGGTGTTTACTCACACTTGTCCTGCGCTCATCGAGCCTCTGGAGAAGCTTTGGCTGTATCCCTCCACGTATTCCTGCGTGAAGCCATTATTGCCGCGCGCGTACGCGTTGAGCTCGCCGCGCGATCCGGAGCGGCGTCCCATCATGTTGAGGGCGCGCTGCGAGCCGTACATGCTCATGACTGCAAGAAACGGCGGAGATGAAAAGCGAAGCTGTGCTCGGATCGCTCCAGCAGTCCTGTCCCGATCCTCCGCGACGAAGAGCTGCGGTTAGGCTCTAGAGGCACGCTCACTGAACCCTCCCTCCTTCCCTCCCTCGCGTTGACAGAGGCGTTCCTGAGAGAGAACCTCACAGAGACTTACACTGCGCTGTTTTAACCACGTACTTGCTGCTAATTATCATACATGCGGATTTACGACCCAAATACAGGATATTTGGGCTTCCATAAATGCATCTGCAGCTCCTTTTTAATTGAACTGCAATAAAAAAGTGTTTACATAAACTTTAAACTAAGAGTGTAATATAAAAAAAGAGCAAAGCAAACTTTTCCCAATATGCATTTTGGCACCACTGAATATGTAAGACTGATGCACTTAATAAATCTTTGGAAAACACTGCAAAAATATACTAGAACAAAAAAATAATAATATAATATAATATAAATAAATAATGCATGCAGATTTATTTATTAAAATATACTATACAGAATGTTTGGGCTTCCATAAATGCATTTGCAGCTCCTTTTAAGTGAACTGCAATAAAAAGTCCTAAAATAAACGTAAAACTTAGAGCGTAACTAAATAAAAATAAAAAGGTGCAATGCAAACTTTTCTCAACATGCATTTTGGCACCTTTGAATATTTAAGCAAAACATTAACTGAAGACTGAAGACTGAAAAAAAATGAAAAAATGTATTTAAACTTTTTAACAATATGGGAAAAGGGTGGGGGGATTATCATGCATGCAGATTTATGAGATTTTTGAGCAGATTTTTTTCTTTAAGTGCCATGCAAACATGCACTTTTGGAACCTTTGATAATTTAAGCAAACCATTGAAATTAAGGACTGATCCATATGTCTTGAATACCAGAAACACTGTTTACTATACATTACACATTTTTAACTTCAACAATATGCATGAAACTATAAAAATAAATAAATAAATAAAAACATAGTTGTTATTATCATATATGCTAATATATGATAATAATAATTAAAGCTGTTTTTGGTTCCGGTACATTTTGACTAATATTTATCATGCTATATTATATACAAATAATAATAATCTTTATTTTCTATTGCACCTTTAAATGTTACTTCTCAAAGTGCTGTACATAAGCAAATAAAACATCATAATAGACCACAAAAAAATTAAAAATAAGCAAAATAGACAGAAAGCATGCACTTAAAATAATAATAAAAAAAGAATATTAGAATTTAATTAAAAGCTATTCCCTAAAAAAATGAGATTTAAAAATATTCAGATGTTATACATAGTTGAATATGTCCATCTGAAACTGAGATTTACAAACTGATCATTAGTTCATTATTAGCAATAGCAGACAGATCAAATTCATCAAAATCATTTATATCCACCTCAAAATAAATGATGATTGGTGATGTTATGGAAGTTGGACACCATTGTCAGATGAAGTTTGTGTGTTCTTTAAGTGAGATTTTAAATGAGTCCACATGTCTAAAAGTGTCCACAGTTGAAGAAACACCCAATCTGACAATGCATTTACCACAGAAGAAAGCAGCTTGAATCTTGGGAATGACGGACAATGGAGTGACAGACAGAGGCCAGTTCAACTTGAGTATCAGGTGAAGCGTAACATGATCACTTTAGGCTTTTGGGAACAAAACACAAACACATTGAGTCTCTCTCTCTCTCTTGCTCCTTCAGAGAATAATGGAAAGCTTTTCTTATTAGGAGGGTCTTTCTGACTCACTTCCTGACGAAAAAAGCTGCATCCTGAGTTTCCTCCAATCACATAATTATACTTCAAGAGGATTTCCCCAGACACACAATAATAAAACAGCACAGGGGTTCAGTGCAGTTCTTATGTGTTATGGGTGTTTGCTTAGAAACTTCTCTTGGGTTTCCAGGCATGTCACTTCCTGTCTGAGTGTATGTGTGGATGCCATTTCCTGTCTGTGATCTGTCCTGGTGTTTGCGCCGAGCCTCAACACAGTAATGAAATGAATGACATGATGATAAGGTTGCACAGGCTTAGTGATAAGCAGTGGTAATTAGCAATAAGTAAACAGCACTAATTAAATTATTATCTTAAACTATAAAGTGACTTTGTCTCGTCTGTTCACCATTAGTTTTCCAGTAAGTGACAGGGGTTATTTCCATGCTGCTCATTTGTTTGGTGTGAAGTGTGGTGAGGGAGTGTCGCTTTATTTGCATATTACACCAGTCATTATCCTCTGAACCTACACCATTCCAGATGATTTAAGAGATACGAGATGATTAGAGGTAGCTGTGTATTCTGATTATCTTTCGGTAGACATACAATTTTATAGTGTTTGTTTTATAGGGGAGGTTGTTTTATATAAAGCGATTTCAAATTGCAGAACAGTTCTGTTCCATTTGTGTTTTCAAAAGAAGACACTACTAGAAATCAGAACAGTTGAACACAAATAATAGAGTGTGTTCAGAGCATGTACGGAGGACTGATTCCTGAACCTGCTACTTACTATTCAAACGTGGTAGGGTAGTTGTTTGTCATTTCAGGGATCACAAATGCAGACATGGTGTTATATTTACGAGGCGTGATGCAACGCAACGTTTAAAAAGACATGCAACAAATGCCATATTGCCAGATTTTCGATTCCCTGGCAAATTATTACTCCCCTTACTGAAATCACTACCTGAATGCCTAATCCTAACCCCACCCCTAATCCCAGCCCCTCTCCCACACCTATCCCTAAACCTACCAATACTAGGGGTGTAATAATCTGGCATGGGTCAGAATTCGGCACTACACCAGGACGCGGCATCACGTTATAGTATGGTAACATTTCCACCACGTTTGGGGTATTCGGCTAATGAACTGGATATTCTTGTAGCATCGGAAAACATGGAGCGTTTTACTGATGGTTAGGAAGTAATTAATGGCAGTAATGGTAATTCATTTTATTTAGGGGTGAACTAACTCTTTAAAGATAAAATACAGTGCAGTCAGTTCAGTTCAATATCATTATACAATGTGTGGCGAGACAGCCACGTTCCATGGCAATTATCGCCTCCCCCATCCCTTCTTTGCCACCCTTTGCCAGGCTCCCGATAGGAGTGGGTGGATGAGAGGAGGAGTGCAGGACTGGACAGGTCTGGTAACGTGTGATGAGGTGCACCTGAAACTAATGGTGCCTCATCACCACCGCCGTTAAAGACCAAGTGCGCCTCTCCTCGGGAGACCGGTCTCTTTCCCCGTGCATGCACACTGGTGACCTCATGGGTCAAGGAAGTGGAAAACACGAGCCGCTGGAGACGCGAGCCGCGAGAGAGAAGCGAGCCGCCAAGAGTGAGAGCAGCCGGATGAGTATGGACTCCACCCCCCTCTCTTGACTTTTCCCCTACGAACACTGCCTGACCCTCACCGTTCCAAGATCATGATGAAGACAATTTTATTTTGTATTTATTTTGTAAATAAAAAGCCTCTCCCAGGCCTGATGCCACTCCCCTTGTGTCTGTCATTGGCTCCATGCGTTACAATTGGTGGAGAATGCGGGCAAGGCAGAGCCAATCAGCACAGTGGGCTCCATCTGATGGCGTAATCCCCTCTCACTCCGAGAACATTGGAGGATCCGTGCCGGGGCGGAGGACCGCTGGAGATGGCCTCTCAGCCATACTAAGGGTAAGTGACTTTGAATACTAATAGTCATTACCCTGTGGCTGATGGAGGCTGTTGACAAACTCCCGTTTCTCTGTCCCGGTCTCAAAGTCAAGCAAAAGGGTGAGCAGCCAGGAGAGGTATCCCTGGCCCACCCACTCCGACTGTAGGAACCTGGTTGAGGAAGTCAGCACTCCTGCGTGGGCAGCTTTCTGACAAATTTAATCAGAATTTTGTGTCGCTTGGGGGAGGGAATGTGGCGAGGCAGCTGCCTCCCCTGGCAATTATCGCCTCCTCCGTCTCTTCTTAGCCGCCCTTCGCCAGGCTCCCGATAGGAGTGGGTGGATGACAGGAGGGACGCAGGACTGGACAGGTATGGTGGTGTGTGATGAGGTGTACCAGAAACGAATGGTGCATCATCACCACCCCCATTAAAGACCAAGTGCGCCTCTCCTCGGGAGACCGGTGTCTTCCCCCATGCATGAACACTGGTGTCCTCATGGGTCCAGCAGATCTGTGCTGCCCAAGACACAAGCCGTTGGAGACGTGAGCTGCTAGAGGGTCGAACCGCCAGAAAAGCAAGCCATTTGAGAGAAGCGAGCTGCCGAGTATGAGATCAGCCCTCACACTCGTCGTTGGCTCCACTTGTTACAAATGTAAAATGTTAAAAAGTCCTCTCTGCTGTATTAAGTAGGTTTATAGTTTTTATATTGATTCTTTAAAGTTCTATACAGTTTATTGTAAATGACATAAAGCACTCATTTCATGATAATGCTGTTGAGACTGTTGAGATTACTCAGCACAATGCAAGGGATTTGTTTAAGTATGACTGATTAAAAACTCATATAGGGCCATTTGTTAGTCATAAAAAGTTTAAGATTCCAGCAGTAAGTTTATGCCCAACATGCCCAACAGCTACAGAAAGATAGCTAAAACTCACAGAAACGATTTGCATCATACAGTATATATCTCAAAATCAGAAGAAACAAGAACATGTACAAATACACCTTTTTGCATTTTTGAAACATGAAATGAAATATGAGTAAAATATATATTTTTTGCAATTCTCATTATGCTTAATAATGATGCTCAATAGATTAATGTTAATGTTGCATTAATGTTAAAGATGTGCTTCAGCTTAATTTACAGGTATTCTAATAAATAATGTCATTTATTTGTTGCATTGCAGGGTTGTTGCTGCAAAATATAATTGTTTTCTATTGGGTTTGAGGTGAAATGTGAAATTCACTGTACGTGTACTAAAATCAGCAGCATGTCTATGCGTTTGTAATTTTAAAGGAAAGTGCATCTGTTAGTGCATTCTGATCATCTCCACCCTTGCTGGAGGCAATACGAGAAAAAAAAAAAAAAAAACAGAACTTGTTTGCATGTGCAAGTGTGTGTGAGTGACAGCTTCATTCGGTGTTCTGGGAAAATTAATAGAGTGGAGAGCAACTCGGTGTGTGTGTTAATCAGCAAATGTTAATAAAGTATAGTTCACCCAGTCATAAACATTTTAGAACCATCTGAGATTAGGATGAGTTTGTTTCTTCATCAGATCTAGAGAAATGTGTCTCTTTGTCAGTGATGGATGTGAATCCGTCAGAAGGAGTGTCTAAATCACTAAAATCCATAGCAACCCAGTCTATCAGTTAACATCTGGAGAAGACTAAATCTGAAACTAATCCAGTATTAAGATGTTTTTGACTAAAATATGAGTTTATAATCTATAATACTGCTTCCTCCATACATCTCTCCAGAGCTGATGAAGAAACAAACTCATCCTAATCTTGAATGGTCTGTGGACACAGACTGTGGAGTCAGTATTCAGCAAATACTAATTTTAGGTTAATTATTTAGTCAAATCTGCATTTGTACTGTCCAATGCAATACTACTAAAAAATGCAGTTTTATAGTTGACATACAGTAAGGGTGTTTCTCTCAGGAGAATGATCTGAGAGGCAGGGGACGTCATTATTCACTAGGAGAAACTGTTTTTCATTAGTGATTTCTCTTTCGTTCTTATGCAATAACTCAGTTCTTGAGAAAGCGTTTTCATGAATTCTTCTGATTAAATGTTTGGTGACAGTCAGAGGTTTGGTGAGATCGGTGTGAGTGTGGAGGAATGAGCATCATGCCGAGACACGCAGTAAACACGTTCAAAAATGTGCTCAGAGCGCTGGTTAACCCATGAATCTTACAGACAGAAACCCTCTCTCTATGAGTGTTAGTGACCGTATGCATGGTCAGATGCGCTCATTCACACGTCCAGCTGTGAAATACTACGACTGCATGTCTGGACGAACACACTGCTCACACCCTCAGACACACACACACACCAGCACGCTCTGATCACATTATTAAAGCCAATGACAAACCGAGTCCACTTCTGTAATGTGACGTGTATTGTGGAGTGACTTAATCTACTTCAATTAAACACTAGGGAGGCAAATATAAAAATAACGTGCACTGATAAACCATGCAAAACAAGTACATGAAGAACATATTAAGTGTTATTAAGTGCATCTTTTAAATATTCATTTTTAAAAATCAAAGAAGCATTTAATTAAGAATTTAGATAAGTTGAACCAGAGATATTCAAAATGCTGATGCCAAAAAGAGTTACAAAGCAATGATGCACTGTTGAAGTGTGCAAAATCCGACCAAGAACATGTATAAAGAAATCATTTCTAAGGTGTTGTTTGTCTGTTAATTGATTTGATGTGCATGAGGAAAGCACTAATGAAGCACAGTTTCACAGAGGAACACACCGCACCCACGACTCAAACTGCACTGTAATCACTTCAGAAGACAAACAGACGTGCAAAGATGTCAGATCTGATCACTGGAGTTTAGTGTGCATGCATTAACAGTGTCCTGTGTTAACTTCTGCCATACTTGTCTAGCGCTTCTTTAATCAGGTGCCAGAGGCATTTCATGCTCATTTGGAGCAGCTCAGTGACAGAAACTGACTGCAGGGCTTTTTAGGAGAAAGACTCGTCTTTCCTGTCCACCTAGAATTTTGGTGATGGCAAGCACTTCAGGATGAACGTTGGAATGATCCCAAGGTGACTTGGACTAGGGTTCAGTTCATTTTCGAAATCTTGCAGGCCATTGCATCAGTTTTCAACATGTAGGTTTCATATGTGCATTGCATAAACGACATGCTATTAGAATTAAAGGAGGTCATACATTTGCATGCATGATAAGTGTGCTGTTTATAGTAGTTTTACGCATATTGTCGACAACCAAAAGTCTTTCCAGCAGGGGCTGATGTGCTTAGTCTCCATTAGATTGTTAAACATGTTCACAATAAAAAGGCCAATTCTGTTATGTTACTGTGATTAAATATTATAGATGGCATTAAATGCATCCTAAATACACATAATAAAATAACAAAGTAATGGAACACACAATGGAATTGTATATTTTATTTTAGTTTATTCCCTTAACAACTGGCATTTTTATTTAAAAATTTAATTAAACTTTCTATAAAACTTGGATACAACTTGGAACTTGGATAATTGGATACAAACTGCTGTTTGTGAATAAAAAAATGCATTAAAAAACACATCGATTTGCAGAGTTATGTAGATTCATTGGTAATTAAAAGAGAAGATTAGTCAGTAATTGGATATATGCAAATTAAGATTTAAAATCAGCAGCTTTATCATTGCAACAAAAATAAAAAAATTACATTTGATATGGTGGGGCCTTGAAGTCATAAGTGCAGTGCAGTAATAACTGTTTATTTAACATTGTTATTACTGCTGGATTATAAGAGCAATGCAACACAAAGGAAGCATTGTAAAGCAAATCCACATATTGAATGTAAATGTTAAATGTATGCATCCTTTATGTCCACTGCATAGGAAGTCACTTACTCTTTTGTATCTCACACACACACACACACACACACACACACACTCACTCACTCTCTGTCTACTCCTGTCACACATGCAGGTGTTGCACAAGACTGATCCAAACAGGTTTGTGTGTGAGAGAGAAAGAGAGAGAGAGTGAGTGTGAGTGGGGGGCTGGGAGTATAAGTGGGTGTGTCTGTGCGTGTGTGACCTTGAGTGGGTGGAGATGAAACAAATATTTTGTCTTACAACACACCCACACTGCAAGGCAAAACTACAGATAGATAGATGTTTGAAAAAAAATACTACTTGTTTCATAACTTTCAAAGAACATTCATTGTTTCAAAAGAATAAAATAGAATGTTGCCTTCACGTTCACATCACCAAGAGACGACTTTAGAACATCTTTGAAAACTGGACATGTAGCATGTTTTGAGAACACTCTAAAATAATGTCAAATGGAATGGGAGCAGGGATAGATATCCCAATACACCACAAATACCAACGTGTGTGATGGCATGTGTGTGTGAGCTGCATGAGTTCTGACTTTATTCTATCGTCTCACTGTGAAGAAACGCATCGTCACTCCTTCTCTCTCTCTCTTTCCATCAGGTAGAGGCTGACAGTAGAGGGTAATAACGCTCCTCTTCTGGACACAAGATGTCACCCGGCTGCTCTCAGTGGCATCTGGCAGCTGAACGCTCCAGTCATCAAAAATACATGAGACGGATTCTGTTGAAAGAAGACAAACAAAAAAATGGAACATATACGCTTGGGCTGTTTGTTTAACCACACTATGGTACTGTTTGTGGTGTCGTGGAGTAGCATGTCAATAGCTGCATGTCATGTGACTAAGGCAATAATAGATATTAAAGTATGGTATTACTATATGGAGATGCCAGTGTTGTTCATTTATTCGTTTGTTTGTTTTCTGTTGAGGATTTAAAAAGGAAAATGTTATATACAATAAAAAGTTCCGAACTGTGAACCAAAGCAACCAACTCCAAGACAAAGGATATAAATGATATAAATCAAACAAAGGATACAAAAAAACGATTTGGTATTTGATCAACTTAAAAACAAACAAAAATGAATAAAAACATTTTGAATAAAAAGCTCTGATCCATGAACCAGAGAAACTTCTCCAATAACCTTTAACCTGAAAGAAAAAGTATTTGATCATCTTAAATAAATACATAATTGATTTAAGATGATCAAATAGCTTACAAAATAGATGTTTAATCTCATTAATAAATAAATAAATAAAACAAAAGGTATAGACCTGCATTTATAATAAACAAACAAACAGTACATGCATACATTTTTGTCGCTATAAACAGTTTGACAGCTGCTTCTGATGAACAGGCTTGGTTATTTCAGTCATTTGTACTATGCCAATCTTATAATGACATTCTAGAAAACAATGTGCTCCAGGCTTTGTTTGTGGTGTTCATTTTCTCTTTTGAGAAGCAAGACCATTTATAGTGTTTATGTGGAAATTGCCGCTGCTGTTGTTTTCAAAGAAAAAGGTTAAAGTGATGCTGATGTGTGGTTTCAGTCATATTTTAACTTCAGGGAATTACTGCGAAATTGCATTTACTATCCGGAGAAAAAAGGCTTTTTATTTCTGTAACTCCACTGTTGCGCAATAAGAGACGTTACTGGACCGGCCTTCCTTCCGAAAAACTAGCCACTGTCTTTCTGCGCAACATTGTGGGAATTGGTGATCCTCTACCCATCTTGGCTTCTGAGAGACACTGCCACTCTGAGAAG
>JAUYWG010000057.1:18446539-18465576 GCA_034779775.1 Enteromius afrohamiltoni
ATATAAAGTCAGAATTGTGAGATATAAAATCAGAATTGTGAGATAAAGTCAGGATTACCAGATATAAAGTCAGAATTGTGATATAAAGTTGGAATTGCGAGATATAAAGTCAGAATTGTGAGATATAAAATCAGAATTGTGAGATAAAGTCAGGATTACCAGATATAAAGTCAGAATTGTGATATAAAGTTGGAATTGCGAGATATAAAGTCAGAATTGTGAGATATAAAATCAGAATTGTGAGATAAAGTCAGGATTACCAGATATAAAGTCAGAATTATGAGATATAAAGTCAGAATTGTGAGATATAAAGTCAGAATCGTGATATAAAGTCGGAATTGCGAGATAAAGTCAGGATTACCAGATATAAAGTTGAGATATAAATTGAAAATTGTGAGATATAATCTAAGGATTATGATATAAAGTCAGAATTACTCAAATTTCGCAAAATATAAACAATATATAGATTACAATTATGATATAAACTAAATATATATATATATATATATATATATATATTTCCCAAAATGCAAATGAACATCTTAAGCACACTCTTTCCTCCAGACTCAGTATGTTATCAGCAAGCCTTGAGATAAAGGTCTGCATTCCTGTTTGGATGTTTTCTCAGTCTTTGGTGGAGTACCGGATGCGTGATGTCCTGCTGACCTGCTGTGAGTGTGTGACCTTTCACACACCGATAGCCTAGTGTCTTCATTGAGTGTGTTAAAGAGCTACATTCATACTTCCGACCGTGCAAACAAATGCTAATAAAGCATTCTGAGGACCTGACGACTGCAGGATAGAGGAGATCTTTTCACTTTTAGATTTATTCCAGTTTTATTGGTCATTGTAAATTAAAATTTCTAATGAAATCTGTCATTGTAAATGTCATGTTTTAGTACTGTGCTGTGCTATTCAGTGGAGTGAGTCATGCATTTTGTATTTTATGCTCTTTTTTTGTGCTTGCATACTAAGGGTATAAACTTGGGGTTTCTCTTTCTTTTTCCATCTAAAAAGAATTATAGAATTATGTTTGGCATTAAGAAAAAACAAAAAGATTAATTTGATATGTACATTTCACCACCAGATGTTTACCTTTATACTTTTTGTAAATGGTTTCAATAAATGAATTTATTTTACACATTCCAGTAAAAAAAATATGTGCAATAATTGTGCAACATGAAAATAGTATACTTTTTTTTTTTTTTTTTTACATATATATATATATTTTAAAGGTGACATAAGATAATTTAATATCTATAATTAAGTTCTAATTATTAAAACATAAGTTCTATTTTTTATTATATAAGTGTAATTCACTAATTGCTGTTACTGTATTGCAATAAAATACTTTAATACACAATATGAAGTCAGCAGAAATTGAAGTATGACAAAAAATGCATTTGTTTACACGTTTAAGTTACAAAATAGATTTTTATAATTAATAGCGATAATACATGTACTTCAAAAATGTACAAATTGTTTTTTACACACACACACACACACAGATTATACATAAAATATTAAATATTAGTTAAAATTAATGCATTTATTTTTAGTATTGCAGTAAAAATATTTTTTATTGCAATAAATGGTGAGAAGTGTGCTTAAGTGACATGAAAATATGCAAAATGAAGCAAATGTACATGTGTGTTTATGTGTGTGTGTGGGAGGGGGAGGTTAAATATTAATGTATTTCTTTCTATTTCTTGTTGCTTTCAATTGTATTTCACGAACTTTTATTGTATTACAAAAAACAATAATACAATTTCTAATACAAAAATTGAAAAATAAAATATAAATATCAAATTGCAATAAAATGCATTTTTGACCTTTTGCAATATGGATGTTTTTTTTATGATGATTAATAATTAATTAGAAATAATTTGCTTAACTGGCATGAAAATAATGACAAAAGTTTGTTACATCATATCTGGCAATAAATCTGTTGATCTGTGTAGAGCGTGCAAGCGCTCTGGAGTGTGTTGTAGGTGTGTATCTGATCTGTGACTCTCTGTGTGTGTGTTGCAGTGGGCTCTGGTGTGTGACGGCGAGTGGAAGGTTCACATCGCTAAGTTCTCTCTGCTGGTGGGCTCTATCTTCGGGTACCTGCTGATGGGAGCGATGGCAGACTGGTATGTCACAGACTCGCTGTCTGAGAGGGGGTGCTGCTCTGGATCTCTCACAGTGTTTTGTGTCTCAGGTTGGGCCGGATCCCTGTGCTGCTGGTGTCTGTGCTGTCTGTGCTGGTGTTCGGTCTGGCTGTGGCCTTCTCCGTGGATATGGCCATGTTCAGCACGCTGCGCTTCTTCGAAGGCTTCTGTCTGGCGGCGATCAGACTCTCGCTTTATGTCCTAAGTGAGTCCCACTCTCTCCTGTGTTCACTTCAGGCAGAGGCTGTGACTGATCCATCCTGCAATCACATTTCCCAGAAAGATGTCTATATATATATATATATATATATATATATATATAGTTCAAACTGACTTACAGTAACTGTTAAAATTGCTAGATTTTTATTAAAAAATTAATACAAAGAAAAGAATTTTATAATAAAAAATATTTATATTTTTTTGAAAAAGAGAAGAGAATATATAGTTATATATAGTGCTTTCAAACAATTAACTGTGATTAATCACATTTAAAATAGGTTTTTGTTTACATAAACCGTTTAGATGTGTGTGTACTGAGCATATTTGTTATGTATATAGAAATACACACACACATGAAGTATATATTATTATGTATTTACATGTACTATATTTATATTAATATAATTTATATTCTAAATAGATGTTTGTAATATATAAATAACATATTTTGTTCTGAAATATACATGCATGCATGTGTGTGAATGTGTGTGTGTATATATATATATATATATATATATATATATATGTATATATACATAATAAATGAGTGCACACACATATATCATGCAAACAAAACATTTATTTTGGATGGGATTAATCGCAATTAATCGTTTTACAGCACTAATATATATAATATTATATATATATATGTATATATATGTATATGTATACACACACACACACAATAAAAACCATTAATTGTTGTACTGCTAATTTTAATATATAAATTATAAATACTATTTTATACTACATTTAGAACAAAATAAATCTTATATTTAATACCTAATTAAAATATATTGAGAATGAGAGCTGCAAAATACATACATCATACATATTCTTTTGCTTTTAGAGTTAAATATTGCATATTTTAATTTGAGTCACTCTCGTTTAATCTCACGTTTTAATTTATGTGATCTTTTAAATTCTCTGTGTGCTTTAGAAAGTGCTTTTCTGATGAGCAGACATTAAGTGATGCTGATTAAGTAGCTTTTTCAGAGGCTGTGTGTGTGTGTTTAACGGCCAGAACACCTTCGAGTTCATTAATTTGCTCTAATGGAGCCACTT
The DNA here is from genome assembly GCA_034779775.1 of Enteromius afrohamiltoni. Lineage (NCBI taxonomy): Eukaryota > Metazoa > Chordata > Actinopteri > Cypriniformes > Cyprinidae > Enteromius > Enteromius afrohamiltoni. The sequence goes on from JAUYWG010000057.1 coordinate 18,449,977, forward strand.
TCTGCTTGGCTCAGATGACATTTGAAGTCTGATGCTTTACAGCACTCGGTTTTCTCAAACGGCATCGTCAGGATTTACTGCGAGTGAAAAACAGCCATAACTTAACTAGAGCTTCACTTTCATGAAAGAATAAAATACGGCCTTTTATTACCGACGTTTGCCAAAACAATCATCACCATTTTCATCTGCTCGACCATAAAGTGCTTTCTTAAAAATAGAAAAATGCAGCATTTCTAAATGCTTCTTCACGCTGACAGAATAAGTTTAGGTTCAGAAAGCTGTTTAATATAAAGAATTATCAGCATCTCTTCTTGGTTTAATATCTGCTCATGAGATGACAAATTGATCCACTGGGATTGGTTTGGAGCAGTTGCTCACACATGAACGGAGTCTTGGGATCACTTTACACTGCGGTTTGAACTCTGTCCTTTTCATTCACTGTGTTTGATTGTCAAAGTCTCTGAAGCTGATTGATTTTTGTCTTGAGGTGAGGAGAGGAGGAATTAGGAGAGAGACACTGACTAACTAAATGTTTTTTGCTCACCAAGGCTGAATTTAGTTGATTAAAAGTAATAATTAGGCTACATTTAGGCGATTAAATTTATAAATACAAATTCTAAAATATTTTTGCTTTTTAATATAGTTGTTCTGTATTTGAATGCACTGTAAAATATAATTTATTCATGTGATCAAAGCTGAATTTTTAAGATCATTACTCAAGTCATGTGATCTTCAGTTCATCCCGTCCAGTCGTAGGCGCTGTGAACAACTGAAAAACAAAACAAATGACTATAAAATCTTCTTTGTGTGAAATAATGTCTTAAAATGTTTGTAGGAGTGTGTATTTAATACATCTGAATAAAATCATCAGCCCAGTGCTCTTGGCATATTTTGGGCTTTCAAAAGCAGTTGAAAATTATTTTATTTTTCCCCGAATTCTGTGGGGGGTTTTTTGCTTTTTTTTATTGATTTGGTTGGAGTAGTATAATTGTGTTAATGAAAGAGCGTGTGTAACCTCTGGTCTCTCAGGGATCGAGCTGTGTTTGCCCGCCTGGCGTTTCTCCATGACCATGATTGCCAGTCTGATCATCGTGGGCGGTCAGCTGCTGATGCCCGGTCTGGCGGCTCTGTGCCGTGATTGGCAGATCCTGCAGATCGTCATCATCGCCCCGTTTGTGCTCATGCTGCCCTACGTCTGGTAAGTCGCTCAATAAAACAACGAGACACACACCACTAGTGCAATGCATGGGAACTAAGTCCTGTTTACAAGCTGAGCTGCTGGTCAGCTTTGATGAATTACATTGTGTTTGTGGTCAGTCAAATATTTTAACAGCTAAACTAGATATCCTCACAAAGAACAATATTCCAGATTGTTTTCTCCACCGCAAAAAAGGTAGACTCTGTGTGTGATGAGCTGCAGTACTCAGTACCGAAAATGCTTTGGGAACGCCTCGGCGTGACCACGCTCTGAATCTGCTGTGAAATCTGTGCAATGAGGGATCGGGACGTCATATGTGGTGACGTCATGATCCTGGCTTAAAGCAGGTACGGGTGATCGCACATCCGCCTCTTTCATTCAGCGCTCTCTGTGTGTCTGTCTCAGCATTCAAAGCTTCTCTGTTAAAAAGCTAAGAAAGAAAATAGTAAGAAGAAAAAATTAGTCAGGATAAAGGTTTTAGAAAGTGTGTTAGCCCATGTCATCGGTTTCTCACACCCAAAGACTCTCATCGCATGTGTGTGGCATGTTTGGAAGTGGAGCATGTGGTAGCCGCTCTCTTGAGAGAGAGAGGACTGCCCGTGCTGCAATGAATTGCCCCTGGCTACTCTGCTCGTGGAGAGCTCTCTTTGCAGAGGGAGCTTTCGTCGGCGTTCCCCATGGGTCAGGCCCCGCTGTCTCTGAAGCGAACCGGCGCCTGCCCTCGGGATCGCAATTCGATCTCATGGAGGGAATGGAGACAGGCGTTCCACACTCATTAATGGCTGTTCAGTGGGTAGGCATCCCCTGGTTTTTGCGAGGTGCACTGAGGCCTGTGATGGGCGAGAGTCCCAACCTGGGATCTAGCGGTGGTTCTGGAGGCCCTTTCTTGGGCTCCGTTTGAGCCTTTAGAGCAGATCTCCGACCGACACTTAACTATCAAGACTGTGGTCTTGATGGCACTCTCTTCGCTTAAGAGAGTTGGAGATTTGCAGGCCCTGTCGGTGGCACCTTCCTGTATAGACTTTGCACCCGGTTTGGTGAAAGTTTTTCTCTTCCTGCGAGCGGGATATGTCCCTAAGGTCCCTACAGTCCCACCTCAGACGGTGGTGCTTCAGGCCACCATTCAACCAGAGGTGTGGTGGCCTCGAAGGCCTATTTGGCAGGTGTCTCGGTTTTGGACATCTGCAAAGCAGCTGGGTGGTCTTCTCCTTTGACCTTTGTGAGGTTTTATGGGCTTGACCTCCCGGCTACCCCAGGTTCGATTGTCCTTAGCTGTGCTGCTCCACACTAGGCAGGAACTTGTGGGTCTGGGTACGTTGTTATTTCGTTCCCAAGGCGTTTTCGGACGCAGTGTGAGTTCCTGAAAAGGAACGAAAAGGTTATGTATATAACACTGCATATTTTAGCCACACCCACTGCATTCCCGCTGAGCACTGGCTTCATTCCTGAGGCTGATGTGTGATCACCCACACCTGCTTTAAGTCAGGATCATGACCTCACCACATATGACGTCCCGATCCCTCATTGGACAGATTTCACAGCAGATTCAGAGCGTGGTCACGCAGTGTTTCATTTCTTTAAGGAACCAAGGTTATATACATAACCTGTTCCGTTTTTGGTCAATATAAGCATCTTTCTACTGTGTTTCTCTGCTCAGGATGTTTCCAGAGTCTCTGCGCTGGTTGTTGGTCACTCAACATTATCAAAGAGCCAAGCGACAGATGTACCGCATCGCCCATAGCAACAGTATCGACACAGCAACCGACCCCAGCAGCATCCTGTCAGGTGAGCTCTGCTGCAATTTATCTGCAGCCCTTAGATGATGATGATGATAATGATGATGGTGGTGAGGATGAGGATTAGGATGATGGTGATGATGATGAGTAGGGCTGGGTGATTTAATCGTCAATTTATTCATCAGCAAAGCTGGTTCTTTGATTAGTGGTAAATCTCAATAAGTCTTTAGAATCAAAACCTGATTGAGATTTACTGCTAATCAAAGAACCAGCTTTAACTGACGAAATGTGCATGAATAAATTGACGGTTAAATCACCCAGCCCTAATGATGAGAATGGTGGTGGTGATGATGATGGTGGTGGTGAGTATGAGTGTGATGGTGATGATTATAAGGAGGATAATGAGGATGGTGATGATGAGGATGATGATGGTGGTGAGGGTGATGATGGCGATGATGAGGATGATGGTGGTGGTGAGGGTGATGATGGCGATGATGAGGATGATGGTGATGATGATAAGGAGGTTAATGATGTTGGTGATGATGAGGATGATGATGGTAGTGAGGGTGATGATGATGATGATCAGGATAATGGTGATGATGGTGGTGAGGGTGAGGATGATGGTGATGATGATGATGGTGATGATGATGGTTGTGGTAAGGATGAGGATGATGGTGATGAAGATAAGGAGGATAATGATGATGGTGATGATGAGGATGATGGTGATGATTATGTTGATGATTAGGAGGAGGATGGTGATGATGATGAGGATGATGACGGCAATGATGATGGTGGTGAGGGTGATGATGAGGATGATGGGGGTGAGGGTGATGATGGCGATAATGGTGATGATGAGGATGATGATGGTGGTGAGGGTGATGATGATGATGATCAGGATAATGGTTATGATGGTGGTGAGGGTGAGGATGATGGTGATAAGGAGGATTATGATGAGGATGATGGTGATGATGATGGTTGTGGTAAGGATGAGGATGATGGTGATGACGATAAGGAGGATAATGATGATGGTGATGATTATGTTGATGATGAGGAGGAGGATGGTGATGATGATAGTGGTGGTTTGCAGAGCTGGAGACTGAACTGCAGCAGAAGCCGAAGACATTCTGCGTGACTCAGCTGAGTGGAACCAGAAACCTGTGGAAGAACACCGTGGTTCTCTGCGTTAACTCGTGAGTGCTCTTCACTTTAGATCTCACTAGAACTGGTTTTATCTGTCAGGGCATTTTGGCAGATGAGTAGAACATTTCTAAACATGCAATGGCAATGCATTTTGTGCGTTACAAGCAGTGTTTGTCATATTTATATCTAGATATTTTTTTAGAAATCCATAGGCCACCAAAATGATTGTTAAAAAAGAGATTTAAATAAATACATAAAAAATGGAGTAAAATGAATGAATATAAATTCTTTTAAAATAACTAAATAAATAAAATAGATCACTGGACATATAAACATAAAAAATGAACAAATAAATACATTAATATACAGAGCCCCTTAAAGGACATGGTCGGTGTTGAACATCAAAGAACTGCGAGAGCGTTTGACAGCTGATGGTTCCATATGCGCGTTATGATCGCTCTCGCTTTCGGTCGGAGCAGCACCACCTCTAGTAATGTACGTAGAACTGCTCCATCACAGGGCTGTCTAATACACTGGAAGCTTAAAGTAAATAGAAAGTGTTTATCTGAGCTCAACTGGTTATGCCAGAGAATGCAAACCATTTTGCGAGAGAACGCAAAAGATTAAAAAAATAATAATAATTTCCACCTTGATTTTTTTTTTCCCACCCCAATTTTTTTCCTCCACCACGTCCCTTAAGGGGCTTCATATTAATAAACTAATAAATAATAAATAAAATAAGAAAATTGGATTAAAAAAAAAAAAACATAAATTCTGATTCAAATAAAAAATACAATGAAGTAAATGCATAACATAAGATTAAAATAGATTTTTAAAAAGATTAAAAAAACAAATTAGACTAAAATAAATGGGTCAAAGATGAAAAAGGGCTTAAGCATAAAAACAATACGTGTAATACAGCTTTAAATTGTTGCCCCCCCCCCCCAAAAATACAAAGGTTTTCTGTTAAATTTGATTGTTTTTAATATCATTTTTCCAGAATAAGCATGTTGTTTGGATTTTTAAATAAATATTGTGTTACACTGAATGACAATGTATCATTATTTTATTCTCCATAAACTTCTTAAAATCTTAAAGTAGTAGACTTTTACTTACATTTAAAGCTCTTTAAATCACATATTAACATGTTTTACCCACATTATTCAAAATGATTGAATGAAATGAGATTATACTAATGACAGTGTGTTTGTTGTGGTCTGGACCATCAGGTTGACGGGTTACGGCATCCATCACTGTTTTGCTCGGAGTGTTCTGGAGGGCAGCGCATCTCACCTGCATTATTACGCTCTCGCAGCGATCGCCGTCGTCTCCTGCATGGTGCTGTTTCCGGTCGTGGGCGGCTTCGGACGGAGAGGAGGGCTGCTCACCTTCATGATCATAACAGCCCTGGCCTCGTTGCTTCAGCTGGGTCTCCTCAACCGTACGTACAGTACAGTACAGTACATGACCATACACACTCTCAACTCCTACTAACACCTGTCTCCTCTCTCCTAACACAGTCATCGGCAAGTACAGTCTGTGGCACGATCAAGGTAATACAAAAATATTATGCATTACATCTTTATTTGTTGTGACAGAAGAGAATAAACAATGATCAATTTAAAATGCTTTTCAATAGTCATACACATTGTTAATTAAATACTGTAGCTATAATAATACAGCGTTAGATGTTCATTCCACGTGTTACTTTCTAGTATGTGACATATATTTAATTTATTATGTAATTTAAAATTGACATATTATGCATAGTTAGTAAAAAAAACACTTTGCGTTTAATCCGATTTACATTTTTAAAAAGTAACTTTTTAGGTATGTATTTATTAGACTAAATAGACTAAAATAAAAAAGTCTATTAAAATAAATTTATTAAAATAAACAAATAAACAAATTATATATATATATATATATATATGTTATATATTTAAATAAATTAATTTATTCATAATAAATTAATATTAAAATAAAAAGTACTATTGCTGGTTATTAATTATTAATTTTGTTAGTTAATGCAATATTTAACATGCAATTACTATGAACTGTGAAGCCTTTCCAGCGTCAGATAATGGTGATAAAATAATACATGTTAATTTCTACTAGTACAGTTTTTAAACATTCAGTTATAAATTATACAGAATTCTAAATTATATTTGTCATATTTCCTAATAAAAGATATAAACACTTAAGTTTTTTGAAAACAGGTGCAAACAGGCTATATTATCCATGTATTTTATTTTATAAACATATATTTTTTTTAAATTGAATGTAATTTTAATTGTATTATTCCAACCAGAGTTACATGTATGTTAGGAGTTACAGCTTGATGATAATATAGTTACATTTTGTGACGAGATAATCAAGAAGTTGAGGTTAGGTTCCAACAATATATGCAAGTTTATGAAAAAAGAAACATGAAACTGTCATAAGGATACATTTTTAAGCTAAAAATAAGCAATAAATAATCTTTCCAGTGATGTCTGATTTGTTAAGACAGGACAATATTTGGCTAAGATAGAACCATTTGAAAATCTGGAATCTGAGGGTGCAAAAAAAAAAATCTAAATATTTAGAAAAATCACCTTTAACGTTAATTTAAGTGTGTGTATATATATATATATATATATATATATATATATGTATAGTATGAAATGTACTTAATATCATGAAACATAATCTTTACTTAATGTGATGTTGGTTACAAATATACCTGTGCTGCTTATGACTGCTTTTGTGCTTCAGGTTCAGATATTTTATGTAAAGCATACTTGTGAATTTGATTTGGATGCCTGCACCAAGACCTAATTTAAGAACAGTCTTCCCGAGATCTTGCAGTGATTTACTGATGTTGCTGTAGGTTTGAGAAATGCTGGATATGTATATTAATATATTGTGTTTGTTGTCTAGCTCAGCGGGACTCGCTGAACCAGCGCTTCTCGTATGCGTTCTCCATCATCGGGATGTTCTCGTCTCATGCTGTCAGCACTCTCAGCATCTTCTACTGCGCAGAGATCACGCCGACGGTCATCAGGTCAGCACCTCTGTCCATCCGTCCATCAGAGAGCTGAATAACCCACAACACTAAACATTGAATTGAACAAACTTATTAAAACTGATTAAAATTGGTTTTAATACTTTTACATTTTTTTAAAAAATGTAAAATAATACACCAGTGAGTTGATTAAATTACTATATGTTTTGATGTGTCTCTGTGTTTTGTTGTAACAGGGGAGGAGGTGTGGGTCTGGTGCTAGCGAGCGCAGGTTTCGGGATGCTAACGGCACCATTAATGGAGCTCCACAATCAGAAGGGTTTCTTCCTGCATCATGTGATCCTTACTTGCTGCACTCTGCTCTGCATCATTTGCATACCTTTGCTCCCGGAAACCGCTGGCCAACCGCTGCCCGAGACTATCGCTGAGGGGGAGGGGCTTCTGCGCCGGCCCATCCTCCCCGGAGAACAGCACCACCTACTGGCCAGGACCGAGGTCAGGGAGTATTCACGTGTTCAGGACACGCCCCTTCACCAGGTCGTCAACCCCGGCAACGGCTCGGTGGCTAGCAACAGCACAGCCAATGGCGTGAGGACTTCATGACGCCATTTGCTAAGAACGACTGAACGAAGAGCGATTGTCGTGAACGAGTTTCACTTATTGATTTTTTTAAACTGCGTAACGCGACTGATGTCGTGGTAAAGTGTCAAACGCCTCATTAACCAGCATCGGTGAAAAGTTCGTACCATTGTACAAACTGGAAATGTTATTTTAACTTGCGTTCAACGAAAGGAGCTCTATTTTTCAAACGCCCACTACCGAACAACAACCTCACGGAGGAGTTTCACTGATTTGAATGTGTTTTTTTGTATGTTTGGTAAATGTTTGGTATTTATTACAAGGACAGAATAATGTTGACAGTAAGAACAGGCGGACTTCGTTCATGTACAGGAGAATGTTTCCACCACAGGATAAAGACATTTTAAAAAGGCACAACTCTTTTTCCTCGTAATTCTAAATAAGGGAATAAAAGTCAAAATTGCTAAATAATATTTTTTGCAGTTCTTTATCATTTAGATTCTAAAAGTAAGATAGAATCTCACAGTTGACGAAAAAAGTCAGAAACGCTAGATATAAAAATAAGAATCGCAAGAGTTCAAGTTGCATTTCTGAAAAAAGTCAAAATTGCAAGATACAAATTAGCTATTAAGAATAAAAGTCAGAATCACATGATTTAATGCCGCAATACTGAGAAAAGTCAGAATCGCAAGTTCATAAAAAGTTTGAATTTTGAGTTTAAAAAAATTGTGAGAAAAAGAATTGTGAGTTTGTAGAGTCTAAGTTTTAGTAATTATGCAATTATAATTAAAGTCTGTATTATGAGATAAAATTGCAATTGAGAATGAATTACAGAATTACAGCCTTTTTTTACGCGATTATGTTCAAAAAGTCGCAATTACTTATTTAAATTGGTTTTTAATCCTGTGGCAGAAATAAGCTTCCATATTCAGGACACACGAGTGTACAAAATATGTGCACAAATTGTTTAGTAAACACTAATGCTTCTCATTTGTGGGAATGGTTTTTAACCGCAACAGATGCGTTTGGCTGCTGTTTCATGAATGAAGTTCGCCGTTCGTGTGCACCTCACTATGTTCAGGTTTTTTTAGTCTGTCTGTTTTGCACTAAAACAAACAAAAAAAAGCAATCACAATTTGGCCAGATGAATCTGAACTGTACGTGTGAAACCACGACTGGACAGATGATGGCTGAAAAAAACAAACAAACAAAAAAACAACGACAGCACAACTTAATGGTCTGCTCTTAACCCTTGTGCGTCAATTTAAGAAGTTACATAGCTGTAAAAAAAAAAAAAATCATAAAAATATTATATACTACTATTTGTTTATGCTTTCACTGGCATAGATCTTGTCTTGATCAAAACTACTAAACAAGTAATTGTCATGATTTTTAACCCTTTAAATGTTTGTTTACATAATGCCATAGTTGTTTTTTACTGAAGGATGAAATTATTTTCCATATACTAAATGCTAAGGATTTTTTTTTTTGTCTTTGATATGTCAATGATAAGCAACATTGCTGCATTACTTTATGTCCTGTCCAAAAATTATAAATAGAATTCAGTTCACATTTTTTAGGCAGAAGCAGAAAATCATTCAAGAATTTGAAAAATATAAAAAAAAATGCCAACAGAGTGAAAGCCTATTCAATAAAGATGTTTATGAATAGGCTTGCATGCTTTGTGCTTTAATAGCACTGAGATTAAATATTGCCATTTTAATGTTTCAACTGAGACTTTTTTTCAATGAGGTCCTGAGTGCTCCTGTTTTTGTACCTAGTATAAAATAGGTTTATGAAAGGAAATGAGAGTGAATTACTAAGATTCTAATAAAAGTACACATTTTGGACTACATTTACATTGTTTGCATTAACATACACAAAATTATCCAAAAAGAAAAAGACTTAAAGTCCCTGAAGACGTACAAGGGTTAACATGCAAACATTTACAAACCCAATAACCAGAGTTACAGGAGTGAAAGCTGTCAGGAACGTGTCACAGAACACATTTCACATCAAAACCAAAAGAAATACAATATAAATGATATTCTGCAAACAAAAAATGAAGCCTTTTTTTTTAAATAAGTTATTAAATTAATGAGAATTTATTGACAATCATTAGAATCATAAAAACAAAAAGTATTGAGATAGTAATGAGATTGGGCTGTAGGGGAAAAAAATCAAAAATAACGTCAAAAGTGCAGAAACGGGCTTCGTTTCTTGAACTAATTTTTCTGTTTGGTGTAAAATGTGACCCGGACACTCACTTGTTTCATAAATGTGAACTCGGGCTGACGTGGAGCACGACCACCAGAAGGGCTGCTGATTGATTTCATGTATATTTAGCAATCATCATCATCATTATTATTATTATTAATGTGTAGAGTAGCAGTGGAGTAACTTGAACATCACAAAGCTCCTGTTTATCCTCCAAGTACTGAATAAGAAACCAAATTAAGAACAAAAACGGTCTCTAACCGTATACCAGGGAGTTGATCAAAAAGGTTTTAAACAGTGATTGCAGGTATTATGTGTGTGCGTGTGTTTATACAGGATTCTGGGATATATATATATCTGAATATAAGTTGTCATTTCACATCCTAATGACAGGAGTAATAATCAGAAATAAGCACAGAATCAATATTCATCTTTTGTGTAAACACTAAAGCACTAACGTAATACTTCAGATACTGATTAAATCACATCATAAGAGCACATATGAGTCAATCTCACAAAACAAACAACAATTCCAGGTCATATTTCACCCCCAAAAATAACAACGAAAAATGGCAAAGTATATTTTTCTTAAAGAAACTCAAGCCCATTTTTAGGACTAGAAATAGTATATTATTCAAACAAAGAAACTAATCGTAATTATGTATAAAACCAGTAAAAATGATCAATTAAAAGTGTCACGATGAGTAATGAAATCTTATTTTTTCTTATGTCATATTTTAAATTTGGCATGAAACATGACCTGGACATGATGAGATTCGCTCGAACACAGGAGACTATTGTAAAGTATCGGTGTATTTTTCTGTATTTGACTCGCGTGACATTTTGATGATTAGGATTCAATTAGAATTTCATATATTTCATGTTCATTTGAAGACATTGCACTTGTAAATAAATACCATTTTTTCTAATACAGTACATTTTGTTGTTCATATTTCAGTTACTGGGTTTTATGGAGGCTCGTTTCTGCGGCCAAATACAAATGTAGTTTTAAGTTTTTATCTCACAGTTGTGATGTAATATACAAATTATTTTTACATTTTGAAAAAGTAAATTATTATTTAGACTTTTTAATTTCAGAATTCAGACTTTTTCTCTTGCATCTTGTAATTCTGACATGTTTCCGAGTTAAAAATACATTTACTTTATTTTATATCCTAAAAGCTTGTTTCTGCACCTTGTGATCAATATATATCCACGTTTGTCCTCACGCATATTACAAAAAAACATCTCCATTGCATGTACTTTTAAGGATTAGAATAGTTATTTCCATGACTTCTGAAAGTCTGGAAATGAAATGTTTAAAAATACCTCTCATATTTCCAGGTTTTACAAAAACTACAATTTTACTGAAATAGAAATTATCAGTCAGTTTGTCTTTGCGATAACCCTCGTAAATTTGTCTCATAACTGGATACGTACCTTCCAAATGATTATGTTACAACTGAATACGTTTTGCTTGAGATTTATTGAGCTATGTACAGAAAAAGCGGCAGGTAAAACAGCAGACGTTTAAAACTTGTCAGGATGAAGCTCCATCTCCTTTTTGATTCTGTTCTCCACCAGCAGCGCTAGATTCGAGTCCGTCACAGGTAGATTGTAACTTACGAATACCTGTTTCTTTGTCTTCTTTGCTGAAGAGAAAGAGAGAAATCAATACTAGAAACCAGGTGAATGCATCAGGTGTACAGTTTTGTTGCAAACATTCATATCTGAAGGCATTACTCGTCTGTAAAAGACTGAACAAACAGATCTGATGAGTTAGAGCAGGTCTTACTGAGTCTCTGTGCAAGAGAGCTTGGCGTCGTGTCGGACGAGTCCCCCAGAACCACAGTGGACAGAGGCGTTGAATCCTGCGAAATAAAATGAAAAGAAACACAAAATATGAGCTGCAGGAAACACTTTCATTTCAACTCTTAAACAGAAATACCCCCAGGCAAATATTATCATAATTACTATCATAAAACATGTATTGCTTCAAACTAAAATGAAGTTAATTGAAATAAAATATAAACACTAGATTCAAAATAAATAAATGTATACATAAATAAAATACTTATGTATGAATGGTAGTATTAAAATGGCCAAAACGAAGCTAAACGGAAATACTATAATTACATAAAACAAAATACAGTTAACAGAAACTACAGATGTTAGCTTAAAGTTAAAAACTAAACATAAATATTACATTAAAAAAATGAGTTTAACTTAAACTATTAGAAATGTTGCATCAGCAAATAATTATGTCTAAAGTTGCTAAAAATGACAAATACAAAAGGGATAAAAATAAACAAAAACAAAACTATGTTTTCTTGAACATAGCTCAAATAAAATAGCATTATCGTATAAAAACAATCTTGTTCGTAAACATATTATTTCAATTAAAAATTAAACGAACTCAAAGTCAACAGTCAAATAAATCTGAGTGAAAAGTGTTTTTAAATAGAAATAAGACTCTTCACTACTATCTGCCTCTGATAATAAACTGAATGAATACAATAAATATAATTCAAAATATTAATATACACTAATAAATAATTTGCTAATGATTGCTACTAACGTTAATAATAAACAAAGACAGATAATTATGATACACGAATAATAAACCCATGAGGTTCCCTGCACAGTAAACACATGCAGGACTCACATATTTACTGCTGACGGCCAGGGCCAGATTGGACAGAACCGGGCTGGACCCGATCCAGAGGAAAAACCCGCCGCTGAGCTTCATCACGTGGAAATGGACGAGCTGCTCCAGAATCTTCTCCGAGAAATCATGGACCGTGATGCGCTCCACGGGCCCCGGAGCGCCGCAGTCACCGTTCAGCACCGTCTCCATCCCGATAAAACCTCACAGAAACGCCAGAGAACGCAGAAACCTCATAATGAAAGTAAAAACATGCGTCTCCTCCACACTTCCGCTCGCGGAGACGCAGCAGCGCCGTTACGTCATCCGGTCTGTGGCGCGAGTGACGTCAACAAAACGCGACCTGTTGTCATTTTGATCAAATAAATATTAAGACATCAATTTTGATTCAAATATAAACATTAAGCATTGCAAGTATTCCTATAATAATTTAAATATATAAAATAAATATCCTACAATGAAAGTGAATGGTGACTCATGCTGTTGAGTAACATATATTAATATAAAACTAGTCCATATTACTCCTTTATAAAACATATTCTGGAGTACTGATTTGCGAAAGAAAAACAGGTTTAAATCTTACTTTAAGCCCCTTCGGATCATAATGCATGATAACAACAACAAATGATATACCATGGTAAATTCAGAATGACTTTGAACATAGAGCAAGAAGAAAAAAGTTATGCAAATTATACTAATTGATATGGTAAAATATTTTAATGTAGAATTTTATCATATCTCTTATAATATATATACATATAGAAATGTTATGGGTTATGGCTATACATATATAATCATTTTATTATGACTACTATAAAAATAAAATATAATAGTGTATGATAATTTTTTACATTTTTTTAATACACTTTCAAAATATAATTAAACTTTTTTTAATTAAAATAAAAGTAAAATAAATCACAAAATCACTTTTTAATGATGCTTGTGATCAGTTACTTATAATAAAATACATTTTTAAAATACGGTTTGATATATAATAACACACATTTTAATTTAGTATGAATCCATAACACTTCTGTTCAAAAACATTAATACAGTTAGCGTTGCTATACATAAACTATGGTACTTTTTCAAAGCGTAGAATGTAGCTCCTGCACAGATTCGATCAAAATGATGATCATCAAAACTTTTGGAAACATTTATAAATCCATGAACATCTTCACCATAAAACGTGTTTAAAACGAAAGCCTTCAGGTGATGAAACGGCTCGAATCAATGTCTACTGGACAGTGGTTTTGTGTTATTGAAACCCACACAGTATCATTCTCGTATCCTTCGATGGCTGCACATCAAAGCTCTGATGGTGTTCATTGTTGGGTCAGAAAGTCCTGCAGAAGTGCATTAAACTCGGAGGAATATCGCAGATGCAGGTTATGCTTCCCCTCCAGCATCACATGCAGCCTGACCAACACAAAGCAGCCGTTAACAGTCTGAAGAGCATCTTCTGTGAGTGTGACAGAGAGCCGTGACCTCTCACCTTGAGCCCTTGATCTTCTGCTGCAGGTATTCTGGGTGAAACGAAGGCACCATGGGATCTTTGGCCCCATGGATGATCAGCGTGGGACAGGAGATCAGCGGAAGAACTTCCCTGCAGATGTTACCTGATGACCATCACAGAGGATTTAGCATCACTATTAGCATCATTTTTCTGCTTAGCTGTCAGAAAAATATCTCAGTGCATGAATAAAGGCCTAAAAAACAGACTGTGTAATTTAGTCTTCAAATATTACTTTGGAGCAAAGCATAAATAATAAAAATAAATAATAATATTTGATATTGCAATAAAGCAGTTTTTATTTAGTGCTGTCAAACGATTAACGGTGATTAATCGCATCCAAAATAAAAGTTTGAATAATATATATTTGTGCGTACTGTGGATATTTATTATCTATATATAAACACACATACAGGCATGTACATATTTCAGAAAAATAAGTTACGTTTATATATTAAATATATTTATTTATAATATAAATTAAAGTTATAAATATGTAAATACATGTAAATATTTTCTAAAAATGTGTATGTATTCATACATACACGATAAATCAAATACTCGCAAAACACAAATATTTATTATTGATTAATTTTTTGACGGCACTAGTTCTAACACAATATTTAAAATTATATATAAAAACGGCATTCCTCATTTATACGTTTTTTCACTTTTATCTTCTTTGGATAAAAGTGTCTGGTAGATGAATGCATTTAAATAAATGTAAAAGAAATCAGGGCTTTTAATGAGGCTTGCAATCTCATAATTTTAAATTTGACAACATTTTTAATGTTTAAATACATTTTTATTCAGAAACTAAAAACATGCTCATCACATAAGATGTGTACTCGAGTCACGCATTTAGAATCTGTGAAAAATAAATTAATGATAAACATACATTAAAGGGGGAAGAAAATGATGATTCATATGAATCTAAAGCACTATGACATTTGGTTAAGTGGATAAAAGCATTTAAAATATTATTTCAGAACAACCTGTTCATTGCACGCATATATGAATAAATATATGAATGAATAAATAAATTCTGGCTTTTTAATGAGGCTTCTCTTCAATGCAAACTCATCATTTGAACTTAATTAGATGAAGAATTTGAATTCCGAAATTGTTGTACTCAAATCATTATGAACTGTAATTAGAAAATAAGCATTTTTTAAACTAATTAACGAGCATCACATACTGCAAAAGACTCTACCATCAAAGTTGCATGATACTTTGAAATAATTACTTCAAAATATAAATATTGTCACAACGCAAAGAAAAGAAGAAAAAACATTTTATGAAGTGGTTAAAACGAAAACATTCTCAAATATTGTATTGGAACAGCAAATCCTTTATTGTCAAATAAACAGATAAAAGCTTTTTCAGCTTTACTATAAAAATGTATTGTTAAAATTATATTAAAAAATAAGACATTAAAAATATGACATAGATAAGATCCCTAAAGTGGCTCGTTTAAACACGCCCCCACTTTTCTACGTCACAGAGTGGGTTTATTTTCAAACTCCGCCCAAATGTTTCCACAAA
>JAUYWG010000057.1:18469718-18494654 GCA_034779775.1 Enteromius afrohamiltoni
TGTTTACATACTATATGTATATGTATTGTGTTTATTTATTATGTATATATTAATACACACACATAAAGTACATATTTAGAAAATATTTTTACATTACATGTATATATACACACAGTTTAAAATGATGTCTGTATCTATCTGGTACTGTAATAATAGCTTTGTTCATTTCATGTGCTAGAATCAGATTATTTCATTATTATCAGATCATTAAATATAGGCTATTATTTAATGTATAGATATAACGGCAATAGATGTTGTTACTACTACTATTGTATAAGTTTTGTTCCTGAATTCATGTTTGTTTACAAAGCTCACTGTAGCTTTTAGGATCATTAGAAACACAAATGCAGTCGAAGCAAGCACCGACTGTGATATAAATATAAATAATAATCTGGCATCAGATCAGACCTAAAGCTCCAGGCAGCAGCAGGACGGCGTGTTTTCCTTCTCCAGTGCGCTGATAATGCAGATTCACTCCATTCACTGACACTTTAGCAGAGATACACATGCTGGGAGAGAGAGGAGAATGAAGACACCACTCATTTCCGTCCAAACAACACAGACACAAACACCTGCAGGCTGTGACCTGACGCGCTTTACCCGGAGAGTCCAGCTCGACTGCAAACGAGCCTCGCCATAAATACAAACACATGCATCAAATCACACACATTATGGCGAAAATTATTTCGGAACTGGAACGAGTCTTCGATTTCAACTTCTGCAGATTCCACACACAAGGACAGCTCACAAACATCGAGAGGGAACGCGAATCATTTGATTCACTTTGGAGGAGTCTTCTGATTCAGATTCACATATTTATTATTTATGAATTACTACATTTTGTTTAAACAACTAAATGTCTGTTTTCTGCCCCAACAGTGACAAAAACCACCCTTTGTATAAATAAACTTCACAATATTCGTTTATCTAAACTAAATTTTGGTATATTATTTATTTCATTATTTATTAATTTCTTCATAATAAATAACAATATATGATTTGATCTAAACTGGAGTTTGTATTGTTATTATTATTGCCAGCATTCTAACATTAATACTACTACTACTAATAATAATTAAGACTATAAAAACTATTTTTATTTATATTATTAATATTACTACATTATATTTGACTGTCAGATATTGCAGTTATTTATGTAATTCTGTAAATGTAATTTTTCCCCCTCTGTGTTTGCAGTATTTGGAGCTCTTGATATGCACATGTGAAAGCACAGCTAAGGCTCTGGAAAAGTTGATAAGAGTGTTTCACTTCCCGGGGGCTCAAGGCTGGTCTGCGCTGGGTTTCATTCACCATCATCTGCTAAAGGCTTCTGTCCGCAGGTGCTGGGATCCGAGGGGCCGTCCCCGACCAAGCCTCTGGCCCCTTCAGCGTCCCCCGAGAGCCATCATTCACGGACAGGACAGAGGAATGTTTACATCTGTGTGCTGAAGTGCATGTGCTGCAGCGAGAGCGTGGGGAATTGAAGGGGGTTTTTGTGATATTTTCACAATCTCCAATATGAATAACAGCCCTCAGCTCAACCTGAGCTCCACAACAAACAGCCCAAAATTGGATGTTTACAGTAAATAACACATATATTTATATATAATATAAATTGCGTAAATATAAATATATACGTCAATACGTGTAAATATTTTTTGGAAATATATAACATAAATAATAAAAGTATGTACGTATTCTACACACATATATTATGTAAACAAAAACATTTTATCCCATGTGCAAATGTAATGTACTACCCAATATATATGTTACCTAGCTAATATAATTTTCACATAGGCTACTTAAACAAGTTTATAACATATATTAAATCCCCACGGTAAAATTTGTATATTGCGCAACTTTTTTATGGTATTATATGTTGCAACAATATAGCCTACATTTACCTATAGACTGTATGCCACTATATTTAAACAATATTATATACAATAATCTGTATTGTTTTTGTATTTTTTCAAATGCATGTCTATCTTTTCCATAGAGTATGAAATTGAAAGGTTTTAGGATGGATATATATATGCACGATATTTGAAAATGTTCTACATATGCATAATTCTATAGATCATGAGATATGTAAGACTATATTTAAAACATGGCACTTCTGAATATATTTGGAAATGCAGATAATCATTTGGGGGGAAAGAAGTTGGCAGATTTTGTTACAGTCTATGCAATATTAAAGCAAGGCCTGTGCATGCTGCATGTGGTTTCTATGAGAATGCATGAAATCATTTTCACTGCTAACCTGATGTTGGGCTGTAAACCCAAACTGATATCCAATGCATGCATTATTATATGATTATATGATGTTTGATCTGTCTCTAAGGGCTCCATCGAAGGCCAAACCCTAACCTCAGGCTTGAGAACATCTGTCCAAGACACAGAAGCTTCTGGCTTCCTCTAACCCTGCACATTTGATTAGGACATTTACTGTTTCTTGCTTTTGGGACAAGGTGTTGAACTCTTTTAGCAACTTTTGGTTTTCCGGTTTTTCTTTCAGTTCAAATGAGAAAAGCCTGTGTGTGTTTTTTTGGCATGTGTGAAAGAATATGGCAGCAGCTGTTGCTGGATTTGAGGACAGAGGGGGGCAAAGGGCTCTGTTGCCGGGCAAAAATGGCTGAATTTAGCAGCACCTGTTGACAATGACATTGCTCGGTTTGCAGCAGGTCTGATGGTGCATTCACCTGGTCAAGAGCACACGGATGTCTGTGCACAGGCCTGCAGGGAAATACCTTGTTTTAGGTACAGGCTATACTGTATGCTCACATTAATCACATAAGCAATGATAGACATGCAGGAATTAGGAAATGTTCATAGATGTTAAACTCCACTTAAAATACAGGTTCCAAATGGGTTTTCCATAGAAAAAAAAACAATTGTTGGTTTGATAATGGTGCATTTAATCACTTGATAAGTACACTAAATAGATTAGAGGGATGCTTAAATGTTCTTTATTGGCACTGGTTCCATGGAGAACATCCAAAGACTCATTATATTCCACAAAAGAGTTCTAAGAATTGTTCATTGAAAGATTATTTGGGAAAATCAAAAGTTGGGTTCCCAAAAGAGGGTTTTCACAGCAATGACAAAACCTGAACATTTGTTTCCTACAAAAACCTTTCAGCGGTGGAATGGAAAGGTTCCATTGAAGTTATAGGCTTTATGGAACCAATAAGTCCAATGAAGAACCGTTAGTGTTTGAGAGGGATGTTTAACATCCATATAGTCTTTACATTCCATAAAAGCTGAATGGTTCTTCGATGGTTCTGTTTTTCTCACACTCTTGAGTTAAAAAGGTTCCAAATTGGAGCAGAGATGGCATAGAAGAACCATTTTGGTTCCTCAAAGTAAACAGTTCTTAGAACTATGCTTTTCCTTCTTTTGAAAAATCCATCATGGAACAATTAATGCCAACAAAAGAAACCCTTTTCATGGTGTACTAACAAATAATGCTTCTTCTAAGGACTGTTCTGAGGTTCTTTGGAAAACCAAGAGTGGTTCTTCTATAGCATCTCTTAGGAAAACAGGACTTTATTTTTGAGAGATTTTTTTTATAGCTCTTGCCTTCCTTTTCCTATTAATCTGCGATTAAGTGATGAATCACACTATTTTTAGCTGCTGTAGGATCAAAGAGGTGAAAGATCCCACAGATGTACACTAAAGGAGGATCTGGAGATCACAGAGGCTCTCTGGATGGTCCTCCTCCTGTTTAATATCAATAATAAAAACAACTGTAGTCCTCTTTTGAGAAAACATTCACGCTTTCAGAAAACAAACACTCTGAAACTCATTATCAGGTGACTGCTGGAGAAAGCGGTGTGTGTTTCACAGATCCCACAACAAGTGAAATCGAACTTTCCCTGTTTTCACATGAGGAAAAGAAAGTGCGAGACATCTCACAAGACAATGAATTTCTATCTCATGTTTTGTAACTTTCTAACAGCAGTTGGGCACAGATGTGTGTGAGAAAGTCAGAATGAAAGAGGCAGAAAAGGAAGAAAGGACATTTTTACTTTGTTTCCATGAACTTCTGAAGAACCAAAATAATACAGTCAGTGAGGCAAAATATAGAACATTAAAGAGAAATGTCAAAATGAATCAGACAAATGGAACGTGTATTTTTTGACTATTACATTTATACTTGGAGACCGGAAATATCATCAACATGTATGATATAATAGTTGCATATACAGATATAAAAATATGCTTTCTATATGAAGTAACAGACAAAGGCTATATAAATCACCATATTTTTAAAACTTGTTTGCCATGTTTTAAGGGACAAAATGCATAAATAAACACATAATGTATATATATATATATATATATATACACTGTATTATTTAAATTTATATATATATATATATATATATATATATATATATACATTGAAAGGTCTAAAATAGATGCATTTACTTTTTTTTATGTTTTATGGAAACCAACATTTTGTATGTTTTTAGGTATAATTTAAGTCTTGCACAACAACAGCTGGTAAATGACAAACTTTTCGGCAGGGCGTAAGATGTAGTTCAAAAACACACATTTTGAGCAACCACGCTCAAATAGTTTCATATAGTGTCATAAAGTCAATCGAAACGAAGGCGTTCTCATGGGTGTGTGTGGAAAGCGTTCATGTGTTATATGTGTATAGGTGAAGGGTTGTGATGCTGGTTCATGTATTTTTGTGTGAATTCATGATCATATGTTTGTATGTGTTCTGAAAGTTTCATGTCTACAATCTTTCATAACTTTCATCTTTTCTCACCGACTGTCCAAAATCTCTCAGTTTCCTAAGACTGAAGTTAGACAAGAACGCTGTTCCTGGAGCCAGTGAGCTGCCCATAGGAAGCATTTCAAGTATTTCAATGGGTTAAATATTGTACGACAGACATTCTCTGACTGTTAATAGTTGACATGATGATTAATAGATGACATTTGAACACTGAAAGACAAATTGAGTAATATTTCAGCCTGTATTTACTGATATTTCATTCTGTTCTCCAGACTGGGTCTAATGGAAACTTTTTCAGTTCAAATCAACAGAGAAAACCATGTGAGGTTCACACCATAACCCCTTCGGACAGCACATGATTTTTTGTTTAAACCAATACAATTTAGTAAATTAGTAGCATACTAGGTTGAGAATTTGTGGAAGCATTTCAAAGCTAAATACAGAGCTACCAATTCCAATGTAAATGTATTGTGAACATTGATGTTATTTAAAGAAATATGATTTCATTTATGAAATCAAAGTGACCACAGCCTGTCAGTGATGCTTTAATGCACACAATCAATAAAAACATTCGGCAAGTACACATAAACCCATTCACATAGACCAGGACTTTACATCTAGCTACTCAGATTCACCCGTTTGGTTCAGGTTTGAAGAGGTTAATTTCATGACTCGACAGGTTGGTTTTTTTTTTCTGGTAAGAGTTTCGTGCTGAACAGATAATTTAAGATGACTTTAACAGGTGCTTATTTTGCAGACGACGGGATTCATTTGAATATCCGACCATCAACCACAAAATGTAACAGATTTCTGGGAAAATGAGTTTGCATTTTGAGTCATAAATAAATTAGATAGACAAAAATGTTTAAAAATATAAAATAAAAAGAATTAACCATAATTCAAAATATACATATAAAAATATATATAAAATAGAACAAAATAAAAAAAATAAATTAGTTAAAAATAGTTACATCTAAAATTGTTGTTCAAAAAAGTTACATTAAAATAAATAAATAAATAAATATAAGAAAACGTAATTAGATTAATTAGATCAGCTAAATTAAAATAAATGTAAAATATATAATTAAAGTAAAATATAAATAAATAACTGAATTATTAAATAAAAACAGAATTAAATAAATAAGCTAATTAAAATGTATATAATGAAAAGAAGTTAGCTAAATTAAAATCAATCTACAATGTAAATATTTATTTTCAAAAAACATAGTGTACTGTTAACTGATTATAGTTCTTGTATGTATTCTGATGTTGAAGAAAGTTTCTTAGTAAACTTGAGCAGTGGTTTCCCACATAATAACAGTCAGAAAATATCTTTATTTGTGTCAAAGTCTTTATGAATAAAAACAATTATTTAACCTTGTTATTGTGTGTGTGTGTGTGTGTGTGTGTGTGTTCTTGTGTGAGTGCACCTGGTATTTATCACCTTGTGGGGACCAATTGTCCCCACAAAGATAGGAACACCAGTAAATTTTGACCTTGTGGGGACATTTCTTAGGTCCCCATGAGGAAGCAAGCTTATAAATCACACAGAATTAAGTTATTTGAAAATCTAAAAATGCACACAGTTTCCTGTAAGGGGTAGGTTTAGGTGTAGGGTCAGTGTAGGGCAATACCACGTACAGTCTGTACAGTAGAAACACCATTACACCTATGAAGAGTCCTCATAAAACATGTAAACCCAACATGAGTGAGTGTGTGTGTGTGTGTGTGTGTGTGTGTGTGTGTGAGTGTTGCTGAGTAATCGAAGTCCCAGAGGACTCATGTTCCCGTCCAGTCATAACATAAGGAGCAGTAACACTCACAGGTGCAGAAAACTGCTCTGTCATTTAACACGGAGGGGAATTTGTGGCTTTAAACTGCTGCTGTCATGCTCTCAGGGCAAGTCTGAGCAATAATCATCTGTGAAATTAATAAAATCCCTCAGTGTTCTCCATAGACGTGTGTGTTTAATTGTAGATTAGAACACAGTGCTTCGGTCAAATATAGCAAAAACTGTCTTGATAGTGACACAAATCTACATAAAAGAGGGATTAAGTGTTATTTGTCATTTAATAATGCAAAAAGTTGGTGAGCACTGAAGAAATAAATGGTATAAAAACAATTTTCAGGAAGAAATTGATAGTAAATTTCATATATAATACATACACACTATTTATATATATATGCACATACCAATTCCAAACTATATCAGTCTTAATAACTGCTGTTTGTTCTGTATATAATCATTTTTATATTCATGTATAATTGTCCATGAAGGCTGGAAGGGAAAACTCATTATATATAGGTGTGCAGAATTATGTTTTATTGCAGATCAAATGAGCCAAAAAACGAGGTTTAACTCCAAATGAAAAGTCAAAAATGATCAAATCCCCATGAGAAATAATGCAATACAGAAATTGCTAAGTTAAGATGTGACCACTGGACAGTGAAATGCTGATTAGGCCAGCGAGCTCAAAAAAAAAAAAACATGTGGAAGAAAAGAAGAGATGCATTAATAGAATTAATGTGAAGAATTAGGCAGACTTTGCTTGGGTACATAATCTAAAGTATGACCCTCACTTAATAAGTATATCATGCTTAAGTGCTCAAGTGTTGTGAAATACATTAACACAGATGTTTTAAAGACAGATTTAAAGTTGTGAGTCTTGAAGGACCAGCAGCACATCATCTTGAACCACTCTTTCAAGAATTTAGTAAATAAAGTAGTTAAAAATAGTTACATTAAAAGAAATAGATAAATAAAAAAATGTAAGATACATTTTAAAAGTATAATGAAAGTAAAATATAAATAAATGAATAAAAACATAATTAAATAAATTGGCAAAATTAAAATAAACGTTAAAATATATACAGTAAAATATAAATAAAAATATATAATTAAATGCATTTGCTAAATTAAAATAAATGTAAAAAGTATATAATGAAAGAAAAAATGTGCATGAATGAAATTCTAAAATTTGAACTATTTTCATTTTTAAAAAAATTGCTATATTTCACAAATAAGTACAAAGACCTGGCAAGCAACACAGTGTGAAATATGTATATTCTCCAGGAATGTTTTCACAAGTGCTGCACAACAAAACACAGTATGTAAAGGAAAAATGCATCATATTTTAAAAATAAATATTAAAATAGAATCTGTCAACAAAACCTTACACTGACATTTGTGTGTGCGCGTTGGTGTTAGTGGTTTACAGGGCACAGATTATAATAACGTGCACGACAGAGGTATTACAATTTGATTTTATTTATGAGGACACTGCCAAAGTCCAATTCGAAAGACTTGAAAAACATGTTTTTTTTCCTTTTTCTAAAACTGTGTCTGTGTGTGTGTTGGTGAACTTTCAAGACTTTGAGCTTCACATCTGTTGCTCCACCCATAAAGAGGCAAATAATTATGAAAAATCACATGTGAAAGCTGAAGTACATGAGTTATCAAAAGCAAATTGGCAGCAGCCTCTGCTGAACACAGTCACTATCACAGCTCAGAGCGAGGATGTCGGGAAGCTCCGGGAACGGGAAGTTGCGTCAGTGGCTGATCGAGCAGGTGGACACTGGGAAATATCCCGGCTTGGTTTGGGAGGATGGAGAGCGGAGCGTCTTCCGAATCCCCTGGAAACACGCAGGGAAGCAGGACTATAACAGAGACGAGGACGCTGCGCTCTTCAAGGTGTGCATGTTATGATAGGCACATTTAAACATTAATAAATAATTAATAAATAAACAACATGCAACAAAAGCAAATATATTTGATTCATTGAAATTAGCCATACTTCATTACATAAAGTGTTTTATCAATTCAAACTGCGTTTATGTTAAATGTTTTGATTGTAGAGTCTGTTTGTGCTTTTATTTATTCTTTTTTTTTTGTAATAAATGCTACTTGTTTAATGCATTTTATAATGCGTTGGCATTCTGGCGTTTTAAGCATATAAACACCTGCTGTTCGTTCATATGCTTATGAAAATGAGATCTGTTCCGCACAATTTATGTTAATGCTTTATTAATGACGTCTGGTTTATGGGATCAGGCCTGGGCACTGTTTAAGGGCAAGTATCGTGAGGGAATAGATAAACCGGATCCTCCCACCTGGAAAACCCGGCTCAGGTGCGCCTTGAACAAGAGCTGCGACTTCGAGGAGCTCGTGGGCCGAAGTCAGCTGGACGTATCAGAACCGTTCAAAGTTTACCGCGTTATTCCTGAGGGAAACAAAAGAGGTAAACACACACTCTTTTACATTTATGAATGTAAATATATTAGATTCGAAAGATATTCATTCAATATGACATAATGCAAATGATTTTTACACACACATTTACATTAATAAAAAAATATAATTGAAAGAAAAAAAATTAATAATAATAATAAAAAATATATAAGCGCAATTATTTACTAAAATACATTTAGATTTTTTTAAATTTAAATATAAATGGTATATGTGTGTTTGTGTGTGTATTAATTAATTAATATATAGAAAAACATTTATTCATTCATTCTTTTTAACTGATAAATATATATATATAAATATATCAATTAATACATATTTAATCAGCAATTGATTTCCACTGTATTTCAGCACCAAAATCATATGAGAAAGTTGCCACAAGCTTGGGTCACCACAACTACCCATTTTATTCTTCATATGAACCTGTGGAGGGTCAGGTAACTCTCTCCTAAACAAGCTTATTGCAAACTACTGCTAAACTCCTTGAAAATTAAATGGTTAGGATATTGATCTGTTCCTGTGTCTGTCTGTCTGTACAGGTGTGTAACTTCCTGTCTGCTGCTGACAGGAGCTGGAGGGACTTCCTGTATGAGCAGAACTCACTGTCTGACATCCACTTCAGCCAGAACTCGCGCTGGGACACTGGTATTTACCCCTCTCTCCCTGTAGTCATTTAAAAAATGTATTGAGTCATTTGCAGTATTGCATGTGTGTGTGTGTGTGTGTGTGTAGGTTATCAGATAAGTGGCTCTTTCTACAGCTGTAACACGTTTGACTCACCTCCCTCTCCGTGTACTCTGGAAGCCAGCATGAGATCAGCCGAAGCCATGGCAGTGTCAGGTACACACAATGCAACACCCTAGCAACCAGGGTAACTTAGTACATTCTTAGCACAGTCGGCCACCACTCAAAGCACCTTAGCAACTGTGTTGCAACATTTGGTGAACATGTTAGTACAAACAACCCTTCCACTGTCTAACAATGCCTCAGTTATAAACTTCTTAGCAACGGCCTCTTAGAACACCCTAGCAAACACATAGCAACTGCCTACAAATGCCCCAGTAACCACTTTAAGAAAACATAGCAACTGTCTAGCAATAACTTACAAATATCGCAGAAACTACTTAGAACATCTTAGAAACTGCCTAGCAACAACCTACAAATGCCCCAGTAACCACTTAGAGAAAACATAGCAATTGTCTAGCAACAGTCTAGCAACAACCAACAAATGCCTCAGAAACTACTTAAAACATCTTATAAACAGCTTAGCAACAACCAAGTGCCCTAGTAACCACCTAGAGAAAACATAGCAATGGCCTGGCAACAGTCTAGCAACAGCCAACAAATGCCCCAGTAACCAGTTACAGAAAACATAGCAACATCCTAACAACAGTCTAGCAACAGCCAACAAATGCCCCAGAAACTACTTAGAACATCTTATAAAAAGCCTAGCAACAACCAACAAGTGCCCTAGTAACCACCTAGAGAAAACATAGCAACGGCCTAACAACAGTCTTGGAACAACCAACAAATGCCCCAGAAACTACTTAGAACATCTTATAAACAGCCTAGCGACAAACCAACAAGTGCCCTAGTAACCACCTAGAGAAAACATAGCAACAGCCTAGCAACAGTCTAGCAACAGCCAACAAATGCCCCAGTAACCAGTTACAGAAAACATACCAACAACCGCACAAAAGTCTAGCAACAGCCAACAAATGCCCCAGAAACTACTTAGAACATCTTATAAAAAGCCTAGCAACAACCAACAAGTGCCCTAGTAACCACCTAGAGAAAACATAGCAACGGCCTAACAACAGTCTAGGAACAACCAACAAATGCCCCAGAAACTACTTAGAACATCTTATAAACAGCCTAGCAACAAACCAACAAATTCCCCAGTAACCAGTTACAGAAAACATAGCAACGGCCTAACAACAGTCTAGCAACAACCAACAAATGCCCCAGAAACTACTTAGAACATCTTATAAACAGCCTAGCAACAAACCAACAAGTAAGTGCCCTAGTAACCACCTAGAGAAAACATAGCAACTGCCTAGCACCAGTCTAGCAACAACCAACAAATGCCCCAGAAACTACTTAGAACATCTTATAAAAAGCCTAGCAACAACCAACAAGTGCCCTAGTAACCACCTAGAGAAAACATAGCAACAGCTTAGCAACAGCCAACAAATGCCCCAGTAACCAGTTACAGAAAACATAGCAACGGCCTAACAACAGTCTAGCAACAGCCAACAAATGCCCCAGAAACTACTTAGAACATCTTATAAAAACCCTAGCGACAAACCAACAAGTGCCCTAGTAACCACCTTGAGAAAACATAGCAACGGCCTAGCAACAGTCTAGCAACAACCAACAAATGCCCCAGAAACTACTTAGAACATCTTATAAGAAGCCTAGCAACAACCAACAAGTGCCCAAGTAACCACCTAGAGAAAACATAGCAACTGCCTAACAACAGTCTAGCAACAACCAACAAATGCCCCAGTAACCAGTTACAGAAAACATAGCAACGGCCTAGCAACAGTCTAGCAACAACCAACAAATTCCCCAGAAACTACTTAGAACATCTTATAAAAAGCCTAGCAACAACCAACAAGTGCCCAAGTAACCACCTAGAGAAAACATAGCAACGGCCTAACAACAGTCTAGCAACAACCAACAAATTCCCCAGAAACTACTTAGAACATCTTATAAATAGCCTAGCAACAACCAACAAGTGCCCCAGTAACCACTTTAAGAAAACATAGCAACTGTCTAGCAACAGTCTAGCAAGAACTTACAAATACCCCAGAAACTACATTGAACATCTTATAAACTGCCTATAGCAACAGCCTACAAGTGCCAGCAACCACCTAACACATCATGGTAAACACCTAGCAACAGCCTACAAATCCCCCATAAACTCTTAGAACGTCTTAGCAACTGCATAGAAGCAACAGTCCAGCAACTACCTAAAAATGACCCAGTAACACTTAGCAAGCCTGGAAACTGAGCAGCACCTCTGACGCTTCCAGACGGCCGTCTCCAGGTGACGGTGTTCAGCGGAGAGACTCCTGTCACAGACATCACCGTCACAAGCTCCGAAGGCTGTCGATTGGCTCCACATGATGATAACTGGAGCTACAGCTCGGGCGGCTCTGAGCTGGTTCCTCTTCCTCAGACTGAGAGAGGAGCGCTGGAGGGGGGTGTCTTGCTCTGGATGATGCCCGACGGCCTGTACGCCCGACGCTTCTGTCAGTGCAGGGTCTACTGCGATGGGCCGCATGCTAACCTGGGCACTAAACTCTGCAAACTAGAGCGAGAGCAGACCAGCAAACTACTGGACACACAGCTCTTCCTGACGGGTTAGAATAGCTACTAAACTGCATTTTAATATATTTAGTGGTTAAAGGGTTACTCAACCCCAAAATTAAAATTTTGTCATCAATCACTCCAAACCTGTAAAAACCTTTTTCATCTGTAGAACAAAAGGTAAGATATTTTTGATGAAAACCAGGAGGCATGTGCCAAACAATTATGACTGTCAAGGTGCGGAAAAGTATGAAAAACGTTCTGCCATCAGTGGTTCAACCGTAATGCTATGAAGCGCCATTTTGTAGATCAACCAGTAGACGCACATTGCGTACGCTGTTCTGTTAGATGCAAAGAAAGATGCGCTGATTGCATAAATCAAAGCGTTAATAACAAGACGTATCTTTCCATTGCACTTAATGTGCATCCAAAGGATGATCTACAAAATGGTGCTACAGTGACGTTACAGTGCAGAATCATCAAATAAACTTTTTGTTTTCTACACGTACAAAAAATATTCTCGTTGCCACTGATGGCAGATGGAGCATTCAGACGACGTCTTTCATACTTTTCCGCACTTTGACTGTGGTCATTGTTTGCCAGTCAATGGGACAGTGACAAACCTCACAAGCCAAGTTTTTACAGGTTTGGAATGATATGGGGGTCAGTGATTAAACACAAATTTTCATTTTGGGGAGGAGTAACCATTTAAAGGGATAGTTCACAAATGAAGATTTCTGTTCCTCCAATGACATTCTACAAGTCCAGTTTTACAGAATAACTGAGCTATTTGTACACTGTTGCTTTTTGTTTTTAGTCTGCAGGTTAAAGCAATCTCTAGCCCCAACAGCCACCCACCAGAATGAGTGGAAAATGACAGAAAAAACACAATAGTGCTAGGCTGATTTTGGATTGTAGACCTGGCAACCCTGATTACCACTTTAACAATACAAAAGTTAATAAAAAGATAAAACATTATTCCCATGTAAACATTTATCAACACACACCCCTTATAGCAAAGGGTAGCTCAAGCATGCTTGCTTGATGTGGGAACCAGTAAGGCTCATTCTTATCTTATACAGCACGTTTCAATAACCAATGAGATTTATTCTTGTGTGTTAAAGTTTGTACACACCGATTATTGCGCGCAAATATCAGACTGCCGCTTTTGTTCACGTGCCTGGAGCTGCTGAAGCTACAGTACATGGCTTGGTGGCACTCAAGCACAAAATGATCTTGCGGAGCACATGGAAGTAGACAAAGAAGATGCAGGCGTCTTTTATAAAAATTTTTAACAATAATTTCTTCATCGCTGGGGCTGCAGCTTGAAATATCCATGTTTTTCGTCAGTAAAAATTGTTTGGGTATGAACAGCCAGCCCAGTCTCATGGCAATTTGTACGTAATTTATGAGGTGGCTAATTCATACAAATTCGTACGACCTCACTCGTAGAAAATTCATGTGATTTTTCCTAAAACGTATGTATTTTACGAGTTGACAATTTGTATGATTGACCCACTCCTAACCCCGCCCCTAAACCTGCCAGTCACTGGGGTTCAGACAAATTGTACAAAATCATTCATACGAGTGAGGTCGTAGTATGATTAGTTCGAGGAATTAGTACGAATTTTACACCTCGTACAAATTGGTTGTGAGACGAACAACGATAAACTATGATGATATTCGCGTGCGTCAGTCCATTCGAGCCTTTACACACTTCTGAGTTTCTGTAATGAGGTTCATTGTTTTGTGCTGCGTGGAACATTTCAGCTTCTGTTTATATTTGCTGATCAATCAAAATATGTGAATAAAAACGTAAATTCAATTATCAAGCCTCTTTAAAAAATTTGGGCTAACCGCTAAATTCATACGGATACGTTTTAGAAATCCCTTTCCTCCGGTTTCGCCGACAAGGCTTAAGCATACTTCTAGATCAATGTCTTAACTGAAAGAAACTTGCATTGACTGATCTTAAAACATGTCAGTGCCTTTGCTTTGTCTTAAGATGCACGCAAAAAAGTACTTTTTTCTAAAGCATGTTTATAAACATTACTTAAAAGTCCTTATTAAACTCTGGCCTAATCCTAGTTTATGCTAAGCCTTGTCTGTGAATCCAGGCCTTTAGGAACTTTTTTTAAACATCAAAATGGTAGTGAGGGTTGCCAGGTCTGTGAACTAAAATGTATTGCTATTCAAAACCAGCTTAGTCCTCTACACCGAAATAGAGTTCCAGGGACTGGAGGGGGAATAACTTTAACCTGCGTACTAAAACAACATGCAGCAACGGTGTAAAAGTAACCAAATTCCCATGTATAACTCCTGTATATTTGGCAACACTGGCGGTAATTGCATAAACCACCAAGGGAGGGACAGAAATCACTATGGTTTATTTAAAATATCTTAATTAGTGTAATTAATGAACGAAAGCTTGAAACGACGGTTAGGTAAATAATGACACAATTATGGAGTTTTTTAATGCATTCATTCCTGCAGAGCTCCAGGGTTATTTTCTGCACGCTCATCCTCCTCCGCGTTTCCACGTGCAGCTGTTTTTCGAGAGCTGTGACCCCTACACAGACAAGAGACCCCTGATGGTCCAGGTAATGACCTTTGACCTCTCCATCCATTCTGACACGTACTTGCCTCCAAACGGCAGTAAATGTCTGTATTGCTCTTGTCCTGCAGGTGGAGCCGCTGTTTGCCCGGCAGCTGCTGGTCCTCCTCCAGCAGAGCGGCATAAACTACATGAGGAACCATGAACTTTCACCTCTGGCCCCTGAGCAGGCTTACCCCGCCCACCAAGATTTTCTTGTGGTCAGCGGACATCAGGTGCACGGCAACTTCACGCAAGAGTGACCCCAAAGATGTTACAAGACATTAAGACACCAATCTTTTAAATGCAGTTAATATTATTAATAACCCCGAATCTATGTATAGGCTGTTTACTGTTGCAAAGCCACGTAGTAACTTCATGCATTAATACAGAGTGTAAAAATCAATCAAAATTTTAATAAAGAAGATTAAAGAAAATTATTTTATAAATACAATTTATATATATATAATAACCTAATGCAAAATGCATTAATTCAGTGTGAAAAATCAATCAATCTGAATTTAAATATAAAAAATGGAATCAATGATTTTATAAATTTTATTAGGACATATAATACACACAGATGTAAAACAGAAAATATATATGCATTTTGATTTCTGTGTGATTAATAACTTATATTTT
The DNA here is from genome assembly GCA_034779775.1 of Enteromius afrohamiltoni. Lineage (NCBI taxonomy): Eukaryota > Metazoa > Chordata > Actinopteri > Cypriniformes > Cyprinidae > Enteromius > Enteromius afrohamiltoni. The sequence continues at coordinate 18,485,268 of JAUYWG010000057.1, forward strand.
TGTGCTTTATATTTTTAGACTTTTCTTTACTTGTACTGATCTTACATTGTAAAACTGTGAAAAACAGCATCTCAGGGATAACCAGGGTTCATAAATGCTTTTATGAGTTCTTAAATGTAAAGTGTTAAGTATTACAGTTTACAGATATTTACATGAAATATATTTTAATCAATAAAACACGAGTCATCACCTCTTCATTTATTGCATTTATTTGGTTCACTTTCAAACACAGAAATACACAATAAATATGACATTCACTGGTTACCATACACAACCGGACAGTGTTTGAAATCAGAGACACATTTTGAAACACTTGTAAACTTTTTTCATTAATGGACCATGAATGAGGTTTTGGAATGGACACGGTTAGTTAATGCCCACAGATGCTGTCTAGTAGTGAAATGAATGGATCCAAAGAGAGCCGCCTTCAACAGCCACAATGGACATGGCATCATGTATCTATTCACGCTTAATAATCGTGCTACCGCATAACAGGAAGTGACATCGGTCAGTGATTGCATACACAAACCCACAGTGAAGTGGTGAACCTGATTTGATAGAAACTGATGCGACTTGGGTTAATGAAATCAGGCGTGCGATTACCATAGTGTTCACGAGTAATACTGGCATCATTTCAAGTGCTTCCCTTTCGAATGAACTAGAAAAGGTCCCTAAAATATCACAAAACAATCGTCACGTATGACTATATGTTGCGTCCAGTATTTATTTATATCTATATATATCTAAAAAAAAAAAACACCCAAAAAAACAAACAAACACTCAAATAGAAAAAAAAAAAAAAAATAAACAAAAAATAAAAAATGCTTTGGTCAACAAAACCAATTTGTGCACATATTGGCATTGTGAAAATACGAATGTGAAAATACACCAATCCGTCACAATGTAAACAAAAAATAAAGTTTTCAACAACTGGCTTCAAAGCGACAGATTTGGCCACCGGCTTTGAACGCTTCCCGAATATCGTACACAGTCCTCACCGTTCACATACACATACGTGTTTATAAATTGGTTACATTTCAGCAGGAGAACATATTGCATGCTGGGATAGCTGTGCCATGAACCTCTGTCTCCGTGCTCAGACCAGGAGAAACCACGTTAAAAACAGCCGGGATGAAGCGGCAGGTCGACTTCATGCCATGAGCGTGGCGTGGGAACGTTAGCGTGTGGATGTTAGCACGAGGCGCAGGTGCTCATTCGAAGGCCCACACCTCCAGGTTTTGGACAGTGAAGTCCTGTTTGGAGGACAGTGGCAGGTTGTTGAAGGTGGAGCATTTGGACGTGGTGCCGTGGTAAAGGTCAGCGTCCAGCCACAGGCCCAGATGACCCCTGAGAAACGGACATATATTAGTATGTATTAGTATAAATACATACTGTATTAGTATAAAAAAATATTAGTTTGGGAATTCCTTAATTACATGTCAGTGCATTTTAACGCGTTTGAAAGACAAAACCATAAAACACAAATACCAAACCACAGATATAAACCATAAACTCAAAGAATTAAAAGCCAAAGAAAAGAAATTTAAAAAAACAATCGACTGAGTGATAATTACAATAAATTGTATTTTTGGAGTAATCAGTTATTACTCAGCTAACATTAACATGTTTCTGAACTCACCCTCCTCCACCGATCTGAAGGGAGTCCGTGTTTCCTTTCACAAAGTAGGAGTTTTCACCCGTCCAGCGGTAAACCTGAAGATAGTGAGTGTCATTAACAACACATGGATTTCCTGTGAAGCTGCTTTGTAATGTGTATTGTGAAGAACGCTATGCAAATAAACTTAAATGGAATCACGACTTAAAACAATAGATCCCTATTGAGCTATTAATTCTGCTCGCGATCAACCAGTGTGCTAATATGTTTTGCTATGGAGCTATTGATTGAATCAAGATTTAAGCTCAGGTTACTACGAAGTTGCTACCATTTTCTAAATGGTTGCTAGGGCATTATTTATCGGCTACTAAAGTCCTCTAATTAACTGATAGGTTGTTAATAAGCACCTGCTAAGATATTCTGGAAGGCTGTCTATTTGTTACTAAGGTGTTCTGATTGGTTGTCAGAAAATTGCCGTGCAGTTTCTGACATATTCTGAGTGGTTGTTAAGACTGTGGGGTTGCCAGTGTTCTAAGTGGTTTCTAGGGTGTTGCTAGGCAACTGCAAAGGTGTTTTGGTTGGTTGACAGGACATTGCCATATTCTGACTGTGCTGTTGCTAGGCAGTTGCTAAGGTGTTCAGATACAAATGTGTTCTAAATGACTGACAAGACATTGGCAAAGGTTACGGACATATTCTGAGTGCTTGTGCATTTGTTTCAAGGTTGTTGTCTGGCAGTTGGAAAGGGGTTTTAATTGGCTGACATTGCTTGAGTGGTTGCCAAGGCATTGCTATGTGGTTGCCAATGTTCTCTAATTGGTTTCTAAGGTGTTGTTAGGCAGTAGCTAAGGTATGTGTTCTGACTGTTTGCTGGGATGTTGCCAAGCAGTTCCTAAAATGCTCTGAGTGGTTCTGGGTTTTGCTATGTGGTTCTTGGTTGATCCCTACAGACTATGTAGGTCAGAAACGCACCTTGATCTCTGGGCAGAAGCTGTAGAGGAAGGTCTCTCCTGTCCCATAATAGTGCTCACTCAGTCGGAAAGGGTGAGTGGAAAATGCTCCAAAAATCTGCAGGAGAGAATTTCTTAAACATGGCAATACCAATTTCATCAGTCGGTCAGAGTACCAACAGTGGTCAAAGTAATGCATGTACCTGGTTGTCCATGTCTTTGATGACCATCAGCACAGGGCCGTCCAGCTCCATCAGGTTCCTGTAGAGGGTTTTCAGGCTGGTTCCGTGTACCACCGTACTGTAGACCAGACGCCATGGATAACCCTGAACACGGGCCGGCAAACGAGTGGACAACTGCAGGAGAAGGCATCATACAAATCACAATGACCACTGTTTATGTTATCACAAGAATTCCCACTGGACCTTCAAATAATTAAAGGGATAAAAAGTACACCCAAAAATGAAAATATGCTGTTAATTCATTCACCCTCAGGCCATCCAAGATGTAGGTGAATCACTTTCTCCAGTAGAACAGTAACTAAGTTTTTCAGCTGAAATCGTGGTCCTAGGTGATTCATAAAAACCAAACATTATTACTTCTAATCCAGAGCCACCAGCAACAAATCATGATGAACCAGTTTGCAGAACAGAATCATAATTCACAATTTGCCTGAGGTTCTGGTTACAGGTTATTACATTGTAAGTAATGTCCCGTTTCTTGCACGATTGATTGTTTCACTTCATAAAACCACAAAACATTAATAGGAACTACTGGTATTAATTATGTGTTTCTTGACATGTTTTTTTTTTTATTTTTGTATTAAAAAAAAAAAAAAAAAAGGGCAACGATTTCAGTTTAAAATCTTTTTAACCATTCTACTGAAGATAATTTACTGGAATGAGCCTTTCAAGTAGAACAAAGTGCAGACCTTCTCAATGTGCGTGTCTTCCAGAAGAGCACTGGGGTCCATCAGCACAGGAAGAAGATCCAGAGGTTCCTCGTCCTCGAAGCTGAAGCTTTGGCGTCTCTTGGCCTCATTAATCGTGATGATCTGGTGACAAAAACCAAACCAAGCTTTCATGTTTAGTTTTAGTTATATTAGGCGTTTCTCACAAGAGTTGCATGTGCCTTACCTCCCAGCTCCGAGGAACCGGGTCACCGAAGAAGTTGTCGATCATGGTGAGCTCGTCTTTCTCCACGACCACGAAGCCCTGCTCCTGAGCGTCTTTCCCATAAGTGTCTGGAGACCACTGGATGAAGAACGAGTACAGGTGGTCCACTCTTTGGAGAAATGGCAGGAAGGTTTGGTTAGGAGTCTACTTTAATATTAGCTCTAGAACTAGCTCATTTTAACCAGTTAACCTTTAACAAGACAGGCTTAAATAGTCATTAAATTCTTTTTTTCCCCTTCATTAATTTATCAAAATATTTAAAAATGGCAGCTGCATGGAAGGGCAGTCAAAATGACTGAAGAACTAAATTCAAATTGCCTCTTAAAAAAAAAAAGTTATCTGTAAATCATTAAAATACCAAGTTGTTTCATGATGTCAACATGAAACATTAGCATATTGCCTGTCCACTTGTTAGTCTTTTTGCGTTGGTCTGAATGAAAATGCAAATTCATTCCTTACCACTAGGTGCCGCTTTGAACGTTAAAAGCTCACAAACACTGCTTTGAAATGAATCATTTGGGAGTTGTTGAACAAGTACGGTAAAATGTGTTTTTGTTTTTACAGCCCTACTGCAGCGTTAAAATACGCTACACGTCAAAATAGGCTTAAAGCAGCCGCAACATTTGTGAACGCTATTACTTAAAAAGCATTATGAACGCTATAAACAGCTAAGCTAATCTAAGCCATTTTAGTTCCCCTCACTCCTCAAAAAATCCTTTGAAGTTAACAGTATTCAGAATAGAATAATGAAAAATAAGAAGCTAGACTACATAGTATTATTTATTATGTAAACCTGCTTTTGTACTTCACTCGTGTTTCAATAACCACGTAAAACAAATTGCGTTTGACAACAATGATTTTAAATAATCTTTTCGGTTAATGGTTAATACTCTGTTAACTAGTGGTAAGTAGAAATAAACGAAATGAACATTCCTATTAGGAACCCGTGCATACCTCTCTTGAGGCACAGCAAACCAATATTCTGGTTGCCGTCCTCTGCCAGTGTATGAGTGGGCGGGGCTAGACGTCCGACCAGCGGCGAAAGACTTCCTCATTGGCTTCCCCACCTTAAAGCAGAGGAACATGGGTGGGGCTTTGCTCTTTTCTTCGTTGGACAGCAGCATATCTGTAAATCAGATCAGATACTAGTTCTGAACATCCGACCGTATTCTGGCCTCATTACTCATAATGATCTAGAGAACAAACTTCTAAAAATATCTGAAAACCGTTCTGCATTACAATGGTCATTACGTGCAAAAGGGTACAGAAGCATCATGTTGACTCTGCTGCAGGGCCATACGGGAATTACGCAAGTGTGTTTTTCCAATGTCACTATCAGCTTCTGCTAAGAGGCTTGATAAACCCTGATAAACATATGAGCTCTGCTTCAAAACCTAGTGCAGTGTCTACAAAGAGAGCACTTTAAGAAATCAGACGAGTTTCTGAAGAACTGAACAAAATTTGTGGCATTTCTTTGGTTCCAGAACCAACGTCTTATTTACTGGGAATATCTCTTCCTGTAGGTCTTGATAGGATGTGGCATCAAACTATTCTTGAATAGCTGTACTGTATATCTTACTTGTATTGTACATAAGACTGGAGTTTTTCATAAAATTTGGGAACATTTTACTTGAGTAGTTAAATTTACTTGAAATTACTGATTGAAATAAAATTACAAATTTAAAAACAAATTACAACCATTAAATAATTATTTAAAGAATATATTAAAAAGATCAAAATCACAGATCAAAATGATTAAACAAAAATAAAAATAAATAAAAGGATACAATTAAAAACAAAAGCTCATTCAAAGTATTAATAAATACTATAATCGAATACAAAAACTAGTAAATTAAAACTGTCAGTAGGGGTAAGGCAGCTAACTAATGCTTGAAAACGGTCCTTTGCTGTGATTGGTCTGGCTTTCCTGTCAATCACACAGACTCACCTTCGATTGGTCTCTGCATTCTCTTCAGCAGCCATGACTTCATCTCGGCCTCACTGGCCCGCCTGCGCAGCTCAGCTTCAGAAAGCTCTACATCGGAGTTTGGTCCCTTATTATCCTCCAGATTTGGTCCAGGCGAAGTACTACATTTCCCAGAGTCCTCTAGGGTCGCCTTTGCTTTTTGGTCGCTTGTTGACGTGACTCCATTTACTAAAGTTTCATGCCTCGTTTTGGTTTCTTCATTCACTCCTGTGGCAGTTTCCTTCCCATCATGCACCAGCGTCGTGGGCTTGACCAGCCTGTTCAGAAAAGATTGCAGCAGCTCTGCATTGTCGTCTGTGGAGCGGTTGTGAAGGCCTTCATCCTCATCTTCCTCTGTGCGATAAGACATCATGGATTTGTCTGTTGGCGTCTTTCTTTGCTCCTGGCCGGAGCAGGTAGTGTTTGTGTCGCTCTGTAGTAGCTCCAGTTCAGTGAAGCCTTCATCTGATGGAGATTTGTCAGGGATCTGGCACTCTGATATGTCTGAGACGGCTGTTTCGATATCGTCTAACACTATTGGACGGTTGGGTGCTCCGAGAGCCTCATAACGACTGAAAGGGTTCAAATCTTGCTCGGAGGGAAGCTCCTCCCACTCACCCGGCCTGTATAACGGACAGAGATCCTGGGCATCATCACTACCATCATCATCATGAGAGTGGAGATGGGGAAAATAAGGAGAAAAAAACAAACAAACAAAACATCCAAAATGAACGAACTCAAAAATATGACAGAACATAAAGGATAAATGTGATGAACCAAAATGTAATGGAATGAAAAAAGTGAAAGAGGTGGACTATTTCAGGTGATTTCATTAATAATTGTGATTGGTCCTTTAGTTTGTGAGAATGACAAGAATGATCACTGTTTATAAAATGTAAACTTTACACTTAACATTTAAATTGCTCATTTTGCGATTAAGCATTTTCTGTAAATGTGTGGTAAGGTAAAAATAAATAAATAGTTTAAATAGGTAAAGTAGAAAAATGTAAATGTGAAGATACAAATAATACAAATAATTAAATAGATTTAAAAAATAATGCATATATATATATATATATTATATAAACTTGGAAATTAAATGACAATAAAATTTATTAAAATAAATAAAATATAAATTACATTTATATACATATATAAAATAAAATAAAATTAATTAAATTTAAACTAATATATGATATAAAAATAAACTAAATAAATATGTTAAAATAAAATAAATTATATCACAATTATTTGATACGAGTAAAATTTGGGCTGGGACGATAAATCGATAAAATAAAAATAAATATGAAAGACATTTTAAAGTAACAAGTAGAGAGGCTGTTGCTTACGACGGCAGCGAGTCCTTGAGCTTCATACGGGACACGTCGTCATACAGAGCCACAGACAGCACCTCCTCCATGGGACAGATGAGGCCGTACTCCTCACAGCCGTTCTCAATCACCAGCGGGTCAGACTTGTGCGGGTCAAACATGATGTTGTTGGGGGTTATAATCATCACTCCTCCTACAACTCCCTGCAGAGATCCCAGACACCTCAGTTAAAGCTGAAGCTCGTCTTATCTGTGCTTAAGTGTGCAGTTTTGGGACACCATCAATATATGAACTAAAATGCGTTTTTAATATACTATCTCTATACTTAAAAAAATTATTTAGTCACAACTTGTAGTGTACTACAAGTGGTAACTAAATACATTTTTAAGCACAGAGGAAGTCTATTAAACTCAAGACATCACATTATACTACACTTAAAAGGATATTTTGAAGAAGGTTCAAACCAGGCTGTTTTGGTCACCACTGACTTCCATAGTAGGAAAAAAAAATACTATGGAAGTCAATCGTGACCCAAAACAGTCTGGTTACAAAAGTTTTTCAAAATACCTTCCTTTGTGTTCAGCAGAAGAAAGAAATTCATCCAGGTTTGGAACTACATGATGAAATAATTTGCATTTTTGGGTGAACTGTTCCTTTAAGATTATTTTAAGAGAGATACTACAGGCAAAAACTACAGGTTTTTTTCATGCACCTGTAAAGTTTTAGGATTTATATATTTTTTTTATGAAGTGTTTGTTTTTAGACTAGCGAAAAAGAAAACATTCTAAAGACACTGTTATGCGTTTCTTTTATAGCACTTAATTATAACATATTTTAAAGGCCGTTTTCCCAAAATCCATTTTTTCGCTGAACCATAAATCTCCACTTCATTGGCACTTGCCAACACCAAAATTCAAATGTTTACTATCCTGAAGGTTTTTACAGAGGTATTTGTTCATATATAATTTGCTTGATTATATGCAACATTTTTATAAAAAATAAATTCCCTGTCAAAACTTTTGACAGTTTCGAGAATACGCTCTATAATGGAGGAAGTCGCAGGTCAGGGGTGAAGAATGGTTGAGTAAATTATGTTATTTTTTAATTCTTTGCGCAAAAAAAGTATTCCCGCAGCGTCGCAAAACTGAAGTTGATCCACAGGGACTGTTTTAGCTGTGTCTTTACTTGGAATCATTTCAGTTGTGTTGCTGTCTATGGAGGGAAGGGTGGCTCTCTGATAACATCAAAAATATCTTTATTTGTGTTCTGAAGATGAACGAAGGTCTTCCGGGTTTGGAACGACACCAGGGTGAGTAATTAAGGGCAGAATTTTCATTTTTGGGTGAATTAACCCTTTAAGTACAAAATTAGTGAGTGAAAATAACGCTCTTTAAGTACATGACTAACCTGGGTATACATTTGTTTCTTTCTTTAACAACAACAAAAAAACTAACAAAATCAAAAACATGAACCGGGGAAGTTTCTGAGATGTGATTCGTTCGAGCAGCATCATGTGACGCTCACCATGCCGTCTGTGAAGTACTTGCAGCTCATCTTGAGAAACTTGACGGTGGCTGGACTCTCATCTTCAGAGAGCGGAGACGTCTCTCTTCGCACGGGCCGCCCAGATCTGCTGCTCGATTCGGTATCCTGTCAGACGCATATACTGTATATAAGTATACTCTTATACAGCATTCTTATCATACTCGCTTCACAAAAAAGACTTACCTTCTGCTCTTTCTCTGAGGACTCTGACGCTGTGAGGTGTTCAGAGCTGTCGAGCTGAGATGTGCGCTCTGATTGGTCCACATCAGGAACGAACAGTTTCTGAGCGGGAAACCAGGCGTATTTTTCTGATTCTATTCTTATGTCTAAATGAATGTTTAAAGTTATCAGTGATGAAAGCGCAGTAGAGGAATCTCACCTGTCCAGGTACGACGCTGTGTGAGTAGAGACGGTTCAGCTGCACCAGCTTATTGGGAGTGATGTTGAACTTCAGAGCGATGCTGTTCAGAGTGTCCTTCGGTCCGACCTGAAAACACACACACAGTCAAACACACCAGATATAACAGTTTACCGAGCAGTGTTTATACAGCAAGACAAACTCACGGTGAACTCCACGGTTCCTGGAGGTTTGCTTTTCTCTTTCTTGGTCTGACTGCATGATTTACTGTTGTCATCTGAGAGAAGAGATTCAAAACACTCATTAAGTACACAGACAAATGGAGTAATTACATCACAGTACAATTACTGCACGCTGAGAAAGACACCGGGAAAAAGCCCTGGTATAATGACACAGACCCTCAGACTGTCTGATCATACAGTGTTTTACTGCATCATTCGTTTGGGA
>JAUYWG010000057.1:18502601-18512803 GCA_034779775.1 Enteromius afrohamiltoni
GTGATTAATGGCAATTAATAGTTTGACAGCACTAGAAAAAAAAACAAATAGTTGCAATAAAATCCTAAAAATTTGCTTTAGTAAGGAATTGCGCTGACCGTGGGGAAGTCCTCCAGCACCCGCCGGTCCTTCTCTCTGCTCTCGCTGAAGCTCCACTCCGGCTGATAGAGGAACGTGTGAAAGTCCTGAAGCAACGGGACCTTCTTCTCCAGCGGGATGCTCATGTCGTCCTCCACCGTGTCCAGAGCTCGTAGAACCAGGTAGAAAATACACACTGCATGCCTGAGAGAAATTGATCGAACACCAGTCAAGCTCTGCAGAGCCTTTCTGAACAACACAGCATCTGTACTGGGCAGCTGATATAAATACAGAAGAATGTTTACCCTATATTATCCCACAAATCTGAAGACAGCGTACACAGTTTTTACAAAGATAAATACAAAATAGCAGATTTATATTATTATAATTTATATTATTATAAGTTTGCATGCATATATATATATATAAATCTGCAATTCAGCACATATATTTGTGTCTCTGTTTGTGTGTATATATACACAATTATACAATAGGCAAGATATGCAAATAGCCATTTCTTTCTGTTATAAAATACATTGCCTTGCGCATTATGCATATATATATTCAGGCTGCCCAAATAGTCACATTTCTAAATGGATGGCACAGTTATATACATATACATAATAGATTTCTGTAACTTCCATATCTTCGGTTTAAAATTAATTATGATGCACTTTATATCACGCATTACCTTTATACATACACACAACCACACACACACATGCATGCATGCAAGTAGTTATAAAGTTTATGTATAAAGGAAGCTTTTACATACATGCACTAACAGTTTACAGAAAGTAAATTAGAAGAGTATGCAAGCTGACAGGTTTGTTTTAGGTGCATGATAGATTGCGTTAGCATAATGCAAAATACTTCGCACAGAAGTTTCAAAAGAAGACACGTGTTCCTCAAGGTCATTTACATATAACCACATAGCTGCAAACAAGTAAAAGCACACTTAAATGTGTCCAAAAACGTGCATATGCTTCTCCGCACAACGCAGCGCTGCTTAAGCCCTTGTTCAGGTCACGCCTCTCTCCCGCGAGTCTTACCGCAGCTCTCCGTCCAGGGCCTGGATCACCGCCGCGAAGCTCCGGCTCGTCTGGTTCAGATACGCGTAGCAGGTCCGCAGGGTCTCGCTCATGGAGTCCTGGTAAGACAAGCACACATAGGCGGGGTGTCGGTGAGCTCGGAACGGCTGAGGAGAACGGGTCACCAGCCGCCCTTCCTGCGCGCTGCGCCGCCCGCCAGAGAGCACTGAGCGCAGCGACAAAGAGCGCTTGATCACGGAGAACGGCGCGGCGCTCTTACCGCCGACCCCAGCCATGAGCGAACGAGCTCCTGCAGCTTCTGCTTCTGTTTACAAACACCGCAAAGCTTGTGAACTTTATTTAAACTATCGGTAAAGTCATTCGCCAGAGGGGAAGTGACAGGAGAGACAGAGGGGCGCGTTTTTAAGTCACGACTAATATAGCCCATCGGTAATCTGATATGTAAACAGACAATTACAGCGCTTCACCTCATGTTTTTTATTGGCTGTGGTTCGATTCTCCACCCCGCTTTTAACGATAAAACACACGCGTGTTTTCACAACGACTGCAAAATACCGCGGCAGTTTGCCAAGTACGCACTACTTGCGGAGTCAAGTATGGACACACCTACTAAAACCTTTTTCCACATTTTATCATTATTTTATTTATAAATAACAGCAAAGTGATCATCATAACGTGTATGGGACACATGTGGTGACCGAAGCATAAAAATAGAAACTGAATTAATCAACAATTAAAACTCATATGGACCACAAGTGCCCCTATTATACCATTTTAAAGGTGGCTAATATTGCTTTATGAGTCTCTTAAAACAGGTTTACATATAAGCAAGGTCAAAAAACACTTTAGGTTTCTCCAAAAATAGATTTAATTTTACCCCATTTCTAGATGATTCGTAAACGACTCGTGTGAAGCAATTTGAAGACTCTAAACCCCTCCCTCCCGTGATCCCTCACTGCTGTGATTGGTCAGATGGCGCAGTCCTTTGTGATTGGTCTACCGCTACAGCGTGTGTCGGACATGAAACGCCCATTGCCATAAATGAATGACAGCGCAGGATACAGCGTGACATGATCCACGAGGAAATTGTACTGTTTGTGGGCGGGGCAAGTTGTTCGGGACGTAGAACGTGGGCGGACATTATGCAAATATGTTACTTAGTGACGTGGGTCCGTAACAGAAAAAGATTGGACTCGTTTAGGTGAATGTGAGCCGACTCTTTTTTTTGATAGACAATAATTTTATTTATCGTGCACTATCGTCCTCACAACTTTGCAGATAGTTTATGGTCACATACAGCTACATGACACACTGCATGAAAGATCATATTGGAAAAGGCATAATAGGGGTACTTTAACTAAGATGTAAACATCATCTGAAAGTTTCATAAACACGATTTCCATCGATGTATGGTTTGTGAGGATATAGCAATATTTGTCTGTTTGTGAGATATCACTATTTTACAGTCTGGAAACGAGTTACTTAAAACGAGTAGGCACACACTGGATCGTCGAATTCTATTTATAGAAATACAATTCAGGCAGATCTTCACATCACTAATGCAAATATCTTATATTACTGATAAAAAAAATATTATTAAAATAAATTAAAATAATTATTGACTCTATACTGTAAAATATACTATTGTAGATTTCAAAATCATGCGTCATTAAAAACCATTTTACATTAACAGTTAACATCACCCCATAGAGCTACAGCGACATCTAGTGGTACAACTCTATCTATCTATCTATCTATCTATCTATCTATCTATCTATCTATCTATCTATCTATCTATCTATCTATCTATCTACCTGTCTGTCTGTCTGTCTGTCTGTCTATCTGAAGTTTTGTGTAACGTTTTGAGAACATTAAAAAGACCAGATAACTGTGTATGAACGTTGTATTAATGTTACCGGAAGAACGTTTGTTTAAAACTTTGAGATAACCTTGTCAAAAAGTTAGTCAAAGTGTTGAGGACTGTACCTGTCAGGTGGATATCTATCTATCTATCGTTTTGTCTATATATATATATATATATATATATATATATATATATCGTTCTATCGTTGTAAGAGTATGGATGTGGATTAGCTGTCAAACATGCGCAGAGCATCATCACCCGACTCCGACCCTCTCCAGTCGTCAAAGCTCATTACATAAGACGAATCCTCTGTCTGTTAAAACGAACTTTCCCCTTCAAACCAGGATTAAATTAATTCCTTCTGATGCTGACACTGTTTATGCCCTGCTTGCTGGAAAAGCATAACTAATGTGACATATTTAGAGCTGCAGCTGATGCGTTGCATCGAACCTCTGCTTAAAAATACGTGTTGTACTTCCTGCAATAAAATCTGACATGCATAATGACGGACAAATGCAAAACGCTCATTGGAACGAATATTAGAGATGAACGCTCAAAAGTGCATTTACTTACATAATCCAGTTTAGGCATAACAGAACGACAGCCTCCTATTTTGTATTTAAAGAGGTTTATTATTTCTTCCGGGTGTCCTAGAGACTTGAGGATGTCCATTTTCGCCCGCGTGTTTGTGAGGACGCTTTTCTTAACAGGTGAGCTGAAATTTACCCGCTGCTATTTCCATTCAAACTCTATAGCGATCCAGATCAGCATCAGATAACCTGCGCAGCGACAATCCCTCACTCACACGATCGACTGACTGCTCTGATTGGCTGTGGCGTCATGGGCTTAGAGCGCATCGGCCAATGAAAGGCGAGAGCGACTGGTGTGATGGCCCGCCCAGGAACCAGTAGGAGGAACACAGAGCTCATGCGAGCCGCTGATTGGTCGGACTGCTGATGACGTTGAGGGGTTTTTCGAACACCGGGATGGTCTAAATACAAAGAAACGCAGTCACCTCAGCTGCATTTAGAGCTGAAGCGTATTACCTACGATACTAATATGATTTTATTCTATTATATAAAACTACTGTTATAAGCAGCACATGTATAGGCCTATTTGTAGCAATAGCCAACAATACATTTTATTTTAATTTATTTTACAAATATACAGTCAGAAATCATTAGGATATTAAGTAGCTATCATTTTAATTTATTATTTATTTATTTTTTGCACCCTCAGATTCTAGATTTTATCTCTGGGGAAGCATATTTATTCAGCTATTTTATCCTTATGACCTTATGATTTCTTGGTTTTTCAAAAGGCCTATATAAAGGGGCAGATAACAAAACTACCAGGCCAATTTAAAGTAAACAGAACATGATTGTTCGCTAGTTATCCTTACAGTTATGAACGGGTCTTTAGTCTCTGACAAATTAAAATGATCAGGGCAGTTGTTTTTAATTGGTAAATAGTTCTTTGAGTTTATTACTAAACTGATTTACTAGGACACAGCGGTTCCCAAACACGTTCCTGGAGGCCCCCCAGCACCGCACCACAAACACACCTGATTCAGCTCATCAGCTCATTAGCAGAGACTCCTAAAACCCTGAAATAGGGTTGTCAGACAAAGGAGAGATGGGGGGGTCTCCATGAACGTGGTTGGGAACCACTGTAGGACATGGAAAAGCTTGTTCTCTGTGAAAGAATAGAGTTGAATCTAAAATTACAAAGGGTTTAATGTAATTTTTCACGTAGATGTTGTTTGGCACAACAACAGTTAAACATGGAGTGAGTTGTTTTGCGTACATACAGTTATATACATTTCATATTATAGAATGCTGCTACAAGAAAATAATTACATGTGGACTTTCTATTGTCTTTACAGTCTTATGAGAAATTTTAACAATATTTAGACTATAATGACAGATCAGATGCACCGTTTCAGATTTGACTTCACAAGGAGTTTGTCAGCTGCAAACAGTAACCCTGTTTTCTATATAGAAATAAATATAAGAATATTTTTTAAAAACAGATCAAATTAAAGGAGCTCAGCTGCAGTTAAGGGGATTTTCTTACATTGAAAAGGAAGTGAAATTTGCAGTGAGGGTTATTTAAAAAAAAGAAAAAGTGAAGTGGCTTTCTAGACAGAAATTTGGTCAACTAAAGGTAGTGGGTCTGGTTGCTCACGCAAAGATTTCAGGTTAACCCAACAGTCTAATAATAGTTTCCTTCAAAAACAAACAAACTAAAAAACAATCTTAATTGCAGCAAATCTGAATTTGAATTCTTTGGTCAGCAGGAATAATGCACATCTGCTCATAGACATGCACAGTAATGTTCATCATGACAATAAAAATGAAGATAAATGCTTCCCTGCAGATATAGTGTGAAGGAAAAAAGAAATATGCATTAAAAGACAACAGGAGAGCTATGGGCTTCATTTAAATATGGGTTCTGAAAAGAGAAAAATGTTGCAACAAACCGTAGCAATTACTTCATTTTTCCTCCATGTGCGTTGTATTGCCTGTGTGAAACATGCCACCACCTGGCTCTTTTTAAAGAAATAGTTGACCCAAAAATGTAATCCAAGATTAGGATGAGTTTGTTGCTTCATCAGATCTGGAGAAATGGGGTCTCTGCATCAGTGTCTCAGCAATGGATGTGAATGGGTGCCGTCAGAATGAGAGTCCACAAAAAGAGTTATTATGACTCATATTGTGAATCTAAATGCTGAATTAGTTTAATCTTTTGTCTTCACCAGATGTTAACTGATGGACTGGAGTGCTGTGGATTATTGTGATGTGTTTAGCAGCTGTTTGGACTCTCATTCTGACGGCACCCATTCACATTCATTGCTGAGACACTGATGTAGAAACACATTTCTCCAAACCTGATGAAGGAAAAGGAGAAACTCATTCACATCTCGGATGGAGCTCATTTGCACTTTTGGGTGAACTATTGCTCTGAAATGTTTCTTTATAGCAACTGAAAGCCACTCAAATGGTTTAAAATGAATAAAACCGATGTCTCAAAGATGACTAAAGCACATGCTAGGAGTCCATCAGGCTGTGGTCTGGAACATATGATGTTCTTGTGATCTCCTGGGACGGAAGGGTTCCTGTGATTCCCAGCACGTTTATAATCAGGTCCAGGGTTATACTGAATCACAGAGTTCAGGTCTCACTGTTCGTACAGTTTCTTTCCATGATTGTCTACTCATCACAGATATTTCTGCATCTTCATTTCATCATTGAAGCTCGACAGGCTGATAGAGTGGCTCCGCAGGAGTGACGCTCTCATTGGGAGGACCTGGTTTATTATGCTAGGATCAGATTGTTCCACGCTTCACTTTTGGAGCTGGGAGATCCACTTGGAGAAAGTTTGAGAACAGAACTTGAGCCTGGAGTTCCCATATACGAAGGAAACACAGAAACCTGGATGGACAAAAGAAAGATTTTGTGTTACTGTCTTGAGTTTTCAAATGATTAAATAACTTTTATTTCTTGCTCTCTTTCTCTCTCTGTATATATTAGTGCTGTAATCCAAATAAAAGTTTTTGTTTACGTAATATATGTGTGTGTACTGTGTATATTTATTATTTATTTATAAATACACACACATGCATGCATATATTTAAGAAACAAATACATACTGTATAAATATATTTATATATAATATATAATGTAATACTCTAAATATATACATCTATATACTTTGAAAATATATACTGTATGTGTGTGTATTTATATATTTAAATAGTATGAATTACAGTTTTTTACGATTGCTTAAGCACAGTTTAAAAACAGGGCCTGGTTTGTCAAAACACTACACACAGTTAAGACAACCCTACACCACAGTAGCACAACACCTCCGATCATTTGCACAATGGAACACTTTTGTCAAAACTATACACACCTTTATAAAAACAATATTTTGTTACCATAAAACATGTCCCAGTTTCATGCTGCTACAGTAGTGTGCTCAGCACACAACAGACAAACGTAAAATACCAACACAGTCTCACGACCAATTCATACGTATCGGTACGAGGTGCCAAATTTGTACTAATTCGTATGTCCTCACTCATACACAGGTAGGTTTAGGGCGCGGGGTTTGGTTTAGGTAATTCGTACAAATTCATACAAATTGTCAACTCGTAAAATACGTAAGATTTAGAAGAAATCGTATGAATTCGTACAAGTCAGGTCATACGAATTTGCCACCTCGTAAAATACGTACGAATTGTCATGTGATGTGTGTGTGTTCTCTCACCGGTGTGTTCATGTTGTGGTGTGTGTAGAGAGATGCTGTCTCTGGTTCTGTCTTTATGGGCCGTGCTTCTTCTGAGGGACTGGAGCTCATAGGACCAGGTGGCGTCTGACCCTCAGATGACCCTTCAAATCACACACAGGTCAAAGGTCACAATCGCTGATCATGATGGTTTTGACTAACGTCTGAATGAGAAGAGTCATCAGCACTTACCAGGCTTGGATTTGCTGATGTTCTTTGGTTTGCGTTTGCGGGTCTGAATGCCCTCTTTCTTCATGGCCAGAGGACGAGGAACCTGAAGACAAGAAGCAGAACCTGATGTCTGTTCGTTCTCTGAGTCCATCTGCTGGTCACTCTGCATTACTACTGAGCTTCTGACGCAAAAACTGACCATTTGCGCAGTCAAAGTGTGAAGTAAACTAATAACAGAGCACTATATTCAGGTATGTTCTGAAGTGTGTCTCACCCCGTGGAGTTTCATGTAGAGTCCGCAGGCGTTACAGACCGGCTCTCCTTCTGCATTACGCCTCCAGAGAGTGGTTGTGGTCGTCTGACAGTTAGTGCAGGACAAACCGACCCGCCTGGATGCAGACTGACCAAGAGACAGACAAGTAGTCTTCAAATTTGAGTTAAACCTTCAAAACACTGCAATAATACAAAGTAATGCAACATAAAATAAAAAAATAAAAACTTTTTTATTATTCGTTTTACACTGAAAACGTTGGAACAATGAAAAGGTGCAAAACCAAACAAAAAACACTGCAATAAAAAAAAAAAGTAAAAGGAGATTGTAATAATGAAATGAATGAATAAACTTGCTGAAATCAATAAAAACAATAGTGCAAAAAAGACACTGGAATAACAATAAAAAGTAACAAAATAGAGAAACAGAAAAAAACTATTGCAAAATAAAAATAATTGCTGCAAACACTGAAAATATAAACTAAACTTTGCAATGATGAAACAAAAAACACTTCAATAATAAAAAAAAATATTAAAAACAACATAAAACCCTGCAATAACAAAAATTGCTGCACTAATTTAAAAAAGAATGCAAAATTAACAAAATAAACAATGAAACAAAAAAACTGCATAAAAAAATTGCAATAATAACTAAATTCAAAATAAACTATAAATAATGTTGACGCAAAGTTCTCACATGCTCCAAACAATTTAATTATACCGTTTATTAATTATGATGGGTCAACAAGATGAAAAATGTGTTTAATGAACTGTACTATACTACAATGTATTATACTTTCTGGATCTTTCTGTACTATACTTATTTCATTAACATACATGGATTTTAAGGTTGAAATAGAAAAATGTCCCAGATCTTGTCTGGAGGTAGAAAGATGACACTCACCAGTCGTCTCTGAGGTTTGATGAGCGGCCGGTTGATCCCGTTCATCTTGTGATAGAGACCGCAGGCGTTACACAGATAGTGACCCGTCCCGTCCCGCCGCCACAGAGGCGTGGACATCGCCCCACAGTTCACACACTCACGACCCTCTGCGAAATCATCCAGCAGCTCTGAGAGAACACACACACATTCATACGTTCACAAAGAAAGTTTATTCTGTGTTTATGAAGAAAAGCGTTTATGTTCTGGAGTTTTAATACAAAAAACACCAATGAAATATGATGAAACAAATGAAACCTCCTACAAACACACAACACTCTAATAACAAAAGGTGCAAAATAGAAATAATAAAAATAGTATAAAATAAAAATGTTAAAATATTACTTTTAAAAACTTCTGCAAACACTTAAAAAAAGAAAAGAAAAGAATAAATGGCAATAATAAAATTAATAAGTGAAAATATGAATAGAAAAATACAATCAATGCAATAATAGCAAATAATACAAAACAAAAATATGATTTCAGCACTCAGAAATACTGTGATAATACAAACAGTGGAGAATAAAATAGAAAAATAATTACCGAAATAATTCAACAGCAAAAAAAATTAAACGGGCAAATAAAAATGGCAAAAAAATGCAAAATGCATTGTAAAATGCAAAAAATTAATAAAAACACAAATACAACAAAATAAAAAATGCATTTTCTGCATACACTGAAAAGTGTAAAATAAAATTAAATATAAACACTGCAAAAATACAACACTTTAAAAACTTTCTGTAAACACTGAAAAAAGACACCAATAATAAAAAACGGTGCAAAAATTTAAACAAATGCTGCAACAATAAAAAGTGCAAAATAATAACTAGATTAAAAATAATAAATGCTAAAATAAAAAATTGGAAAGTAAAAAGCTTGACGTAAACAATAATACAGTGCAAAATAAAAAAAGTCACAAATTTGAGAACAAATCTGAATAAAAGCAGGCTGTCCCGGTCAGTAGGAGGCGCTGTCGCTCCTGCGGTCTGTCACACAAACTCAGCCACTCTTTATCACTGGAAACACATGACAGACGGCCCCTAAGGGGCCCTTAACTACAACACTGAACGACGGACCAATGTGGACAAATGAGTCAGACGCATAACCATTCATCTCTCTCACTGAGCCATGCTTCAAGCTTTCAAACACCTTTAACAAGCTCATAAATCAACACAGGCGAGGATCAGGAGAAGAGCTGAGATACAGCTAAAACACTTTCATTTTTTCCTTTTCAGTTTTTAGAAAAAGTTGTTTTATACATTATTTATTTTTTGCAGTACTTTTTCTTTTTTGTATTGCAGTTTATTTTTGCTATTTATTCTGGATTTTCTATTGCATTTCTATTGCATGCCATGTCCATTTTTATGATTTATTTCATACCTTTTTTTTTTTTTTTTTTTAAATATTGCAATACTTTTATTTTGTATCATTTGAATAACAGTGTTCTGTTTGTACAGCAAATTCCAAATGCTTTGAGAACAACATTTTTACAGCCTTTTCAATGCTTTTTTTCTCCCTAAAAAATATAAGTGCAATA
>JAUYWG010000057.1:18513243-18525359 GCA_034779775.1 Enteromius afrohamiltoni
TTTTTTTCTCCCTAAAATATATAAGTGCTATATATATATATATATATATATATATATATATATAGATATATATAGATAGATATACTGCAATAATAAAACATTAAAGAATTAAACAACAATAAAAAGCACTCTGCAAAAATCTACACACAATATAAAAACTGCAAAATGAAATAGATGCCCATTGCAATCTCTGATCTTTAATAATATTCGTAAAACGTCTAAAATATTTAGAGAACATTTAAAAGTAGCATTCCCATAACGTCTGCTAAATAATAACATGGAACGTTCCCTAAACATTTGTGTTTTAAAACATGTAGCTACATTACAAAACAACAAAAATGGTATTATGCAGGTAATGTGTTTTTTGTTCCCACAGAAACGTTTCAATCGGACGTTCATGTCACATTTGAACGCTATGTTTCTGAGCGTTCTGAGAACATCCAAAAGGAACGTTGCCATGACGTTTGAAAAGTTATGAAATAGAACGTTAGCATAACCTAAAAGGAACGTCAGCGCAACGTTCCCAGAACATCTTTAGTTAGCTCTAACCTTGAGGTTTAACCCGCGCCAATGACAAATAACAACTTGTTTGGGACAATCACTTAATGTCTTAATGTCAGACACTTACACAGCACACACTGAGCCTCGAAACTGCGAGAAACTCATTATAAGCTGCACCAAAACCCCAAAACTACAAACGAAGTCCATCTCGGGGTTCATTTGCGACACACTATTAATAGCACACGATCTCGACAAAGGCCACGTTATTCCTATCGGTTATTAGCTTTCATAAAAAGTCAGCTCCTGTGGTTTATTTAATATCTCAGGCAAACACGGATTCGTGATTAGGCCTGTGTCACGCCCTGAAAGACATCATAGGCTAACTAAATGAAAGAAGTAACTGCTAATCAAATCTTTACAGTCACAGTCCTCTATAATAAAGTCCATTCAGGTGGCCTTTTATAATAAATGGAGCTTTTTAACCAGAAAAAAAAATATAAGTTTGTTGTCAGTATTAATTATTCTCATATTGTCTGCTCATAAGAAAGTCAGACTTTCGCGATTCTTTAACAAATGTCTAAAACGAATACAACAGAATAATATTCTTGAACCAAACTCTTATTAGATGTATTATGAATCACAAATGTACTTTTATGTACTTTTTAATTATTCCTTCATTTTTCATTCTTTTCGCAAAGGTAAATAAATGTAACTGAATGAAAGTATTGCTAGCAGTTTTACTCCGAATTTTATTGTTAATTAATTTTAGTAATATTTTAATTATACTCTGACGTCATATGCACGGTACATAGAACAATATTATTTATTTAGCCGTAATATAATAAATAAACAGAGTCTGTTTATCATAAAATAAACAGAGCATATAAAAGTAAGTGTATCATAAGAGTTTGATTAATGTGTTTTGATTTGAATGACTTGACTTGTATTTAAATGTTTTATGCAGTACTATATTGTCGGCCTAATAATAACAACATTATGCCTATGCCTTAATATAAATATAAACGATCCCAAGAAACGTTGTTTTTTTGTATAGTGTCTCATTTAAGCAGTTTCACCTCGACCTTAAAGAAATAAAACAGAAAAGAAATTCAATTCTTATTGAAAAAATATTTGGTCGTTTTTTTTTCATCATATGCTCTCAAAATATAACTAATGTGTATAATGTGTTTTGTCGATTTTAAAATGTAAGCAACAGTACGATTTATATTAAACAGATTAAATAAGCAAAATGATTAGCATTAAATGGACAGGCGTTGAATTAACACAAAGTGGCACTGGTTTAACTGTAATGATTTTATTTTTTTATTTTTTATTAATTGATCTATCAGAGCATAATCATCCGGGCATCTGTTTGCGGTTATGATTGTCGCGTGTCTCTCCGACAAACTGTGACTAACTTCATTATAAAGTTTTGTGTGAGTGTGAAAAACACATTACACCCTTTCAACTTGAGACACAAAGTGTTTGATGCGGCGTTGGACTTGTATCAGGCCCCGCTGATGATAATATAATAATAAAGCCACTTCAGTTATGATCTCTGCAATATAATACCTGACTGAATCAATCTTTACACGACACATAGAGAAAGTCATTCAAAGTCACAGCTGCGCATTTCTCAGGTAATAGCACTGTGTTTGGTCTATATTCAGATCCTCGACATTTATTTCTTTATTATTATTATTATTATTTTAGTTTAGTTTTTGCAATATATAGGCTATTTTTCTATGACTGGTTCGATAAAATCAGTGTAAAATCATCTCAATTCTCTGGCCTGCATTATGTTAAAAACTACGTAATGTTACTTAGCATGAATAAAATAATAAAAATGATTAATTAAATAAAATAATTTCTCAAATTATAGGGCCCAAATGATCAAATATCTTTTCAAAAGCAACCACAAAAGCTTAAACTTCATTTAGATGTCACCATGTTCATTACTATCAACTGTTAAAAAGAAAAGAAACAGAACGTAAATATCATTCATTATTACAGAAAATAATATTTACTTTGTAGTTTACAGTTTTTTAGTACAAGTTTTTTTTTACTTTTTACCATAAGCGGGTTTCGACGTTCTTAAGAAGAGAGGGAAGAATAGTTTCATCAAATGTGATTCACGTCGGAAACAAGCAAAAGCAGTACATTTGCAAGCATTAAATCACCTGTGTGTTTGGTTTTTATTTTAACCCTATCCTCAAATCAGATTATTAGTCATAAGCTGTAAAACAATTATGAATTTAAACTCGCAAAATAAAACATGCAAATGCACGTCAGGCTCAAGCATCGATGGCAATTTCTTTTTCTACCAAAAATTCTTATATCTTAACGGTGCAAAAATTGAAATTGATATCTTAAATATCACTTTATCAAAAATACATCACTGTATTTTTCTCTATACATAAAACAAAGATTCACAAGATCGTTTTGTGAAACAGAAAGGTTCTTTATGAAACCATTTAGACAAAATAAGGCTTCTTCTGGCATCGTTAAGCAGAGCGCCTGTCGTTGAGTTAATTATTTTACTGATAATTTATTAATACGTTTAAAAGAGAAAAAAAAAATTGTGAATTCTAACCTAAATTGTGGTGTCGCGCGGCACCGGGCGCTCCGCCGCTCTGGAGGCTGTGCAGAACGGAGCTATCAAAGTGCGACGCCGCCCAAGAGCTTCCGATGTTGGGGCTCACGTAAGCCGGGTATCCGCTGTGGTAGGATCCGCTCAGACCGCGGGAACCGTAGTGCTCCCTCCCGCCGGCGGAGATGTTCAGCGGGCTGGAGTAACTCGCCGTCGCGGCCCCGGAGCTTAACGGAGGGCTCGTAGAGAATGTGAACCTGGAGACCGGAGAGTGATGCTGGCCGCCGGTGGAGCCGTAAGAGGCGACCGCATCCGCGCCCGCCTGCGCCCATCCTGAGTGCGCGGACACCGGGCTGCTCTGCGGCGGCGTCTGAAGGTACGGCAGCGCCGGGATCATCGGGGTGACCCGAGTGGGCGTCACGTACACCGGCGAAGCGGCGGCGGAGCCGGCGTTATGGAGGAAACCGGGCTCGTAGGACGAGGGTCCGTGGTTCGAGGTCATCGTTACACCTTGATACATGTCCACAGGTGAGCGGTCGCTCCACTCGCGAGGACCGGAGCATCGGCGTCGGTCTGACCGGGCTGAGTTCACCCTGCGCCCGCCGGGAGCATTTTCTGCTTCGCTTGACCCGACCGCGCAGAGGATGATAAGTGTGGATAGTCTCACTCCTCCCAGTCTCTCCGCCTCCAGCACAGCGCATCTCAGTCCCGCGCGGGTCACCGACCTCGTTTACAGGAACAGATTCCCATCATGTCTGCGTCACGCATATGCAAATCAGGCCCCGGTCTCAAACGAAATCAGTTAATAATGGCATTTGATTGCAGATTTGGCGAACTATCCAGCGCGTTATAGTTTGCGCTCTGGAGATCTTCATTGATTATATCAGGTCTTTCTTGTATTACTATTACATTTAACTGCTGCAATTAGCTTTATTTGTGCATGTGCACACGAATTAATTCTGGGAACCCACTTTCAAATATAAGGATTTAATTTAACTAAGTATGGTCATTTATTAGAAAAGCATATGTTCTTTGAAGAACGGCAAAAAAAGCTTACAATAAAACATGAAAAATAAAACAAAACAAAATGAATGAAAACAAATAAAATAAATATTAATATAAAAAAAATCACACACAGTATTGCAAGAAATTAGCATAGATTACAAGAACATAAAAAAAATTCACATTGAAAACACACTTGACTGAGACCCTCAATAAATTATTTGATGAAATTACTTAAATATGACATCATAATTGACAAGCAAAGGAGAAGAAAAAGCAGAGAAAAGCAGAGCTTTCGATCTCTCCGAGCTAAAATTCTGATGCAGGAATACTTAAAATGTTCATTGATATACATTATTTTATCACAATATTATTTTCCATTATATGTGAGCCCTTTCAGGTATTAAATTGTAATTATATTTTAAATTAAGCTATTTACACTTAATAGGTCAGCAGAATAATAAAAAACAATATTGCGTGTCTCACTTTTTAAAGTAAAACAAAAACCATGTTTTCCTCATTCGTGTATTTGATGTATTAGTATTACAGTAATATTTCTAAATATTCTTTGGATTAATAGGCTATTGTGTTTAGGTTTCTAATATGTGCAGGAAAAAGAATGTATATGACTGATGTCCCGCGCGTCACTGACGTCACGGGCAGCTCGTGCTTATCGGAAGTCTCACTGTTGTTTTCAATGAAACATTCTTTACTGTCATTCCGCTGTTTATATAAACAATCGAGACTTTCATTCTGTCCATTTCCTTAGTTTTACAATTATGCGTCTCGCCACTTACACACAGAACATCCGCGAGAGGAGTAAAGTTTGTTGATTTCTTTTTTAAAATATTGCACTGCATTGTTTTTAGAATTTTTGTTTTTGTGCAAAATCAGAGTTTAGAGGGTTTTTTTTTGGTGCAATGCAACCAAATCCACTACACACATACGTGCACCAAATATAGGCTATACGGTGTGTGCGGGTTTATGTGTTTTATGAGGACACACATTTGTACAATGACATGTGTATGACATAGGTATTACAATATGTAGGTGTTTTATGAGGACATTTTCAGAGTCCCGGTAATTCAAAAGGCTTAAAAAACATACTAAATTGTGTTTTTTTGAAAATCTAACAATGCACAGTTTCCTGTAAGGGGTAGGTTTAGGTGTAGGGCAATACCACATACCGTTTGTACAGTATAAAAACCATTACGCCTATGGAGAGTCCCCATAAATCACAAAAACCAACATGAGTGTGTGTGTGTGTGTGTGTGTGTATTTAATATATATATGCTGGCATTAGCAAATTAGTAAAAATCTGGAATCCAAAGGAAAAAATATAATATAAATATCAAATATCTTAAAAATCACATATACATAGTAGCCTATAATTCATTAAAACGCATGGCAAACATATACTCTAAGTATTACAATGCATTTGAACTTTATTTACTATTATTTATGAAAAGATGACACATTGCAATGTAGATTTTGAATATGTTTATAATGCATTACACATAAAGCTTTAATTAAAGTGTTACAAAACCCTTCAAAATTGCTGATATAAAAAGGCAGTGCAATTAAGATACATTTTTAAGGATAATCCAAATGAATGGAAATTGAAAAACTCCTGAGACTTTTTAGTAGGTAACGAGTGAATAACAATCTCTCACACATCAGTCTCACGGAGGATATTATTGATAGTGAGTCCAAAGCAGGGCAGGGTGTAGACTGAGTTGGCCAGGTTCTGGAATACTTGGAAAATCAGCAGATCTACTTCATATCGCTCCATGCTTCCTCAGCGGCTCCGTCTCCATCCTCAGTGCTGCTGCTGCTGGCCTGTGATCCCAATCACTCGTCTGATAAACCAGCCGCCGCTCCTCTACAATACAAGCGTTATATTACAGAGGCTCTGAGCTCAAGCAGATGATTTCATGTTTCACTGCTGCTCTTAGAATGCATTGTTCCTTTGCAGCATCATATATAATAGTACATAAATGCATTGCTAATTATTTAACAAAACCAACATAAATTATGATGTTAGCTGAAACTGCTGATGAACAAAATCAATAAAGTATTTGTTTCATTTGAATCATCTGCTGAAACTATACAAATTTAAATCAGTTTACAAAACAAAATGATTACATTACAAGAAAACAGAAGTGGTTCAAAGGTCTATTATTGGATATTTATCCATTTTAAAGAATATGAAAGAGGTATTTTGCAACAAGCACAATGCTTGGGTGTAGTGGGTGGTTGCCAGGGTGTTGCTAAGCAGGTGCTAAAGTGTTCTGTGTTTTGTAAGGTTGATACAGAACCACACTTGGCGGTTGCCAGGGTGTTGCTATGCAGGTGCTACAAGTTATATTTAATCTTTTGCTGTGCTGCTGCTGTTTTCGCAGAGATGATGTGCTGGTATGCAGTTGCTGAAGTATTCTGAATGGCCTTTAGTGTGCTGCTATGTAGTTGGCATAGTATTCTGAGTGCTAGGTGGTTGCCAAGTTGTTTCTATGCAGTTGCAAAGGTGTTCCAAGTCGTTATAGTCATAAAATTGTTGTAAATGTTTCCATTTTTTTAATTTATAGATTATGTTGTTATGCAGTTGATGGGTGCAACTCAATTCAGTAGTAAGAACACTAATCAGGGAGTTGGCCATTTTAAAGGCTGTCTCAATCGCGAAGTCCTTCTAGTGCACTGGAACATCCGCTCCCTTAAAAAAATCCCACAATGCACTGCAAAAACTAGTGAGTATCAACGCTCACTGTGCTCCCTTACCGTAAATAACATTTTGATTTCTGAAGCGTGTGAATGAGATAAATATAATGACACATAATGCACACATAATTATCATTTAGAATTAATACTTACAATATAATAATATATACAAAATTACATTGATCCTGCATGTTGTTTATTAATTCCAGTGATGACGTTCTACTATGTCGTCCGTTCACGTCAATGGAATTTGAGTGATCACTTTTCCAACGTGCATTGACTCAAGGAACTTACCAGAGACTGAATTCGTGTAGTACTGATTCACCAGCTCAGGAGCTAGGGAGCTGATTGAGACACACCCGATGTCTCACTGTGCATTTGCTTTAATGAGTGTTTTTATTATGTTGCAGTAGTCCTCTTTGCGGTTTCCAGGGTGTTGTTAAATGCGTTGCTGTTTCATTTTTAGGTTGCTGTGGGAGTTTAAGTGTTGCTAAAGTAATCAAAATGGTTGCCAAGGCGTTGCTTTGCAGTGGCAAAGATGCTTCAATTCATTTTTAATATGTTGCCATGTCAGGTGTTTATTATTCTTGTTGGTTGACAGGGCATTGCTATGCAATTGCTACAAGGTTCCAAATAATTTTTGAATGTGTTGCCATAGTACTGTGGGCTGTTTGATTGCTTCACTCTGAGCAAAAGTACTAGTGACATTTCTATGTTTACCTTTACTTGTTGTTTTCTTGACACATAAGCTTTTAATTTTATCCATTTACTGCTAGAAGAGATGTCTATGAATGTGTGTTATCTGAACGTTGGGCTCAGAAGCGCCTGTGTAATTCGTTCAGGGCCAGAACACTGTCAGAGTGTGTATGAACGAGGTGTTTCATGATTAAGATGATGGGAGATAGAGGGAGAGACAGGGAGAAACAACAGACAACAGATAGTAGAAGGGGGGGTTGTCTGTGTGTGTTGGAGAACTAAAAGTGTTGCAAGACGGAACACCAAATCGTGGAATGTGAACTAATAAATATCACAATCTTTCTGTCTGCAAACCTAGAGTTTTGACTCTAGCATTATAAGAGAATAGAAGGACACTGTAAGTGTGATGTAAACTGTGTGTAGTATTTATATGTACATGCATTTCTGTGTTTCCTTCAAAGCTACATATATGTTGATAGCTAAACTAACTTGCAGTGTTTTTAACATAAAGACACATAGCTGCAAAGGTGTTTAAAGCGGTTTTAGTGTGTTGCTATGCAATTGTTCTGTGGTGCTCTAGGTAGTTACTAAGGTGTTGCTATGCAAAAAGTGGGTTCTAGGGCATTGCTTTATGGTTGCCAGGGTGTTGCTATGCAGTTGCGTTATGCTTGCTGGTACTGTATATTTTAAAAGGCATAAACTATGTTGCTATGGTTTTCTACAATAGGTAGGTTCTAGAGCATTGCTGTATGGATGCCAGTGTGTTGCTATGCAAGTTTTTTTTGTGTTTTTTTATTGTGTTCTATGCAGTTGCCAAGGTGTCTCTATGTGATTATTTATGTTTTCCGAGCTTGACACAACATACCGTTGCTATAGTGTTCTATAGGTTCATATGGAATTGCAATATGATTGCCAGGGTGTTGCTTTGCAGGTACTATGTATTCTTAGTGGTTTTTACTGCATTGCTATGCAGTTGTTAGGATGTTACTATATGACTACTTATGTGTTTTGATGATCTTATTTTGCTTTGCTATGCAGTTGCTATTGTGTTCAAGGTAGGTTCTAGGGCAAGGTATGTTCTGTCCAAACTCGGTCCAGTGTCCTGCAGAGTTTAGCTCCAACTTCACACGCCTCAACACACTTACATGGATGTTTCTAACATGCCTAGTAAGAGCCTGATTATCTGCTCCAGGTGGAAGTAAACTCTGCAGGACACTGGCCCTCCAGGACAAAGTCTGGAGAGCCCTGATCCAGGGCATTTTCTTGTTGTTGCTATGCAGTTGCAACTTACATTGCATTCAAGGTATACATTTTATTAAGTTCTTTCATGCTTTCCATGCTTCTTATTAACATGGGTTTCCTTAGATGCTATGAATATGTTGATATTTTATATTTAACACACTATTTTGAAGTGCATTTAAATTCTAACGCATAACTAGAAGCCTTTAAATTCATGCATTTACATATGTTTGGCCCTGAGGCACCACCGATGCTCTCCTGACATGAAAGTCGTCCAAGGCAGCAATATGAGGCATTATTATTTAGCCGTTCTCTGATGGATGCATGTCCTTGTGTGGCTCAGTGCAGACTCTCGGGCTCAGGACAGGGTCATTGGCCCCACATGGCCCCTCTTCCTCTGGGTCAGAGCGCTGCCAGACCCCCTGTCTCCAGGAAGAGCATTTCAAAAGAGCATCCATCGGAGGATCAGACGGAAAACACTGACAGAACAAGACCTGGACACTGAGGACAAAACCTGAGAAATGAGGAAACGGCTCAAAACAACTGACACACACACACAGTCAAACTGAAAAATATGTTTGAATGATGATAACTCAAAGATCAGGTAAGCCTGCTCTTACCTTCCCATTAACAGTTTATTGAAGTACTAACTTTGCAGCACAGTGGTTTCTCCTAAAATACCTGAGAAGATTTGAACAGACACTAATTAATTGTCATACAGTAAGAGTTCAGAAATCAGCTTTTATTTGATAATTCAATTTGTGATTTTTCCTTCTCGGAATGGGTGTAAATGTAACAATTATTTTTCTGAGATTTCTTTTTCATGTTCTGCAATGCTACAGTACTATGGGTGGTTGCTATGCAGTTGCTGATGTGTTCCGAGTGTCATATACTGTTGCTATGTTCTAGGTTTCCAAGGTGTTGTCATGCAGATAATCAGTGTGTTCTTTTTAGTGTATTTCTAGGTAGGTTGCAGGGCAACACCACTGTATATGGTTCCTAGGGTGCAGATACACAGGGTGTGCAGATTGCTTTAAGTGTGTAGCTGTGCA
Organism: Enteromius afrohamiltoni; assembly: GCA_034779775.1. Classification (NCBI taxonomy): domain Eukaryota; kingdom Metazoa; phylum Chordata; class Actinopteri; order Cypriniformes; family Cyprinidae; genus Enteromius; species Enteromius afrohamiltoni. Next base: position 18,523,039 of record JAUYWG010000057.1, read on the forward strand.
GTTGCCAGTATGTTGTTATGCAGATATGAAGGGTGTTTAGAGTGCTTTTTTAGCATGTTATTAAGCAGTTGTCAGGGGGTTACTATGCAGTTTATAATGTGGTTTGAATGGTGTTTTTATGTGTTACTGTGGCGTTCTAGGGTATTACTACTGTATGGTTGCTAGGGTGTTGCAATGCATGTACTAGGGTGTTCTGAGTGGTTTTTATTTTGTTGCTATGCAGTTGCCAGTGTGTTTTTATGCAGTTTTGAATAGCATTTGATGTGTTTCTGTGGCGTTCTACGTAGGTTCAAAGGTATCAGTATTTTTATATGGTTGCTAGGGTGTTGCTATGCGGGTACTAGCGTTTTCTTAGTGCATTGCTATGCAATTGCCAGGTTATTGTTATGTAGTTAATGATGTGTTGTGAGTGACATATATTATGTTGCAATGCAATTGCTTTGGTGTTCTGGGCTGTTGCCAGGGTGTTGCTAGGGTGTTCTGTGTTGCTACAGTTACTAGGGAATTTTTTTGTGGTTTCAATGCTGTTGCTAGGCTGTTCCGAGCACTGTTTTAATGTCTAGGCAAAAAGTGATCATGAATCCCACCTCTGGCTAAAGATGTTTTCAGATGCAGCAGACATATTTGACCTTTGTTTGTTTGGTGTGTATGTGATGAAATTAAGAGCGATCAATGATGTCCCTCTTCGGTACGTTCTCCGCTCTTATCTGGACAGTCTTATCTGGCTGAGCCAATCCTATCAGAATCAGGCCGACAGAGAGCCGTGTGAGTGTCTATAGACAGGCGCTCGAGTGTGAGTGTGTTTGATCATTGCTATCTGTCACTGTGTAGATTTGTGTGTGTTTGCAGAGCGGCTCTGATCACCTCATCACATCTACAAATGTGACAGAATTGAAGAGGATTATCGGATTACAAAGAAAATCCCTAATAAGATCACTTAATATCTCAGATGTTTCATAAATGAGAAGTGCTGAGTCTTGATAATTTTTTTTCTTGGATGTCTAAATGATGTTTCCACTGTGAAAATACTAGGGTAATGTCCACTCAGAAGAGATCTTGACAATGTCTCAACATGCAAACGTCTTAATTTTCGAATAAATGCTAAAGAAATGGAGACTTTGAGAATCCAGTTTATCTAAAGTTTCTCGGGAGATAAAGAATGCAAATAATCTCGCCTTTCTTCCTTGGAGTTTCATAAGAAATCTAAAGTTATGAGATCTTCATAGTATATCTATATATAAATAGATTTTTTGTCTTTTTTCTCCAGGTCAGCAATAACTTAAATGGAAAAGGAATGGAGACCTTGGATCTTCTTCTTCGTAAAAAGTTCTCTTACTTTTTTTCTTTGGGTTTTAAAATGGGATTTCAGTAATGTCTCAAAATTTAAAATAAAAGATCAATGAATCTTTTGGTGCAATGAAAATTACTAAGTTTTGATATATTTATGGAATGAAATTTACAAAATATCTTCATGGAACACAATCTTTACTTAATATCCTACTGATTTTTGGAATAAAATAATGTCTAGAAGTTCTCGATAATGTCTCAACGTGTGCTTAGATTGGCCGAGATACCAGTACCTGCATTCAAAAGTTTTTCATATGAACGTTCAATCTAGTCTTTATTTTGAGGAATTTTAGGAGAAATATGAGAAAGCTGATATTTAAAGAGATCAGTCTCTGAGCAGTGAAATAGCATTCTGTGAGTATTAAAGCCTGTGTGTTGTCAGTAAGAGTTAATGGGTTTAGGGTCGGTGTATGTTTGTGTTGTTGTAGAGTGTTTGTAGATTAGCGCTCTCTTTGCTATACACTGATGTTTAAAGCGCACCTGACCTCACTAAACACACAGCAGTGTTACCTTTGACCTCTTGTGTTTACAGCCAATCAGTTATCACCAACACAGGGGGTCACAGAACTCTGGCCTCTGTGATTGGTTCGTATCCGACCAATCACAGGATACAGCGGTTCACAGTCTTGAAACCCCTGAGAGGGAATCACGTAGAATCAAACAGAAATAAAAAAAATTATACTGTACATGAAGAAAATAAGGTCCAGATTAGGACCAATAACAAATTTTGCTTTGTTTCAGAACAGTTAAACACATTTAGCCATAAATACATATAAATCATTAATCACATCCATTAATCGTTTTTGTTTTTTGTTTATACAATCTATATGTGTGTTCTGTGTGTATTTATATATATATATATATATATATATATAAACACATGCATGTACATAAAGTATTTATATATTAAATACAGACTTAAACTTGAGAAACAAAGATTCAAAAACAGTTTTTTCTGTAAGAAAAGTAATGCA
>JAUYWG010000057.1:18525459-18535600 GCA_034779775.1 Enteromius afrohamiltoni
ACTCCTCTCCTCTCCTCTCTTCTCCTCTCCTCTCCTCTCCTCTCCTCTCCTCTCCTCTCCTCTCCTCTCCTCTCCTCTCCTCTCTCCTCTCTCCTCTCTCCTCTCTCCTCTCTCCTCTCTCCTCTTCTCTCCTCTCTCCTCTTCTCTCCTCTTTTATTAAATTGAATGAAAATGTCCTGCTGCAATTGCTCATTCAAAGTGAAATGATCAAAAATAAAACTGAGCAGCTCATTTTGAACCGTTTTAGTGGCGTGTGTGTGTATGCGAGTTAATGAAATGAAGAAGGTCCAAAACTAAAGGAGGGAGATATGAATGTTTTTGAATGAAAGCGTCACACGGATCTGGTTCAGTCCTCTGATTGTTTGTCACAGTCACACTGACCTGTTACCATGGCAGGACATGCACACGCAGACGTGTTGATGTGTGAGTGGATGAAGGCAGTGTTGTGTGTGTGTTAGATGTCAGTGAGTATTCAGTGAAGGTTGCAGTAAATTTCTGTAAGCAGCATATTACAGACACAGTGGCACGTGAACAGAACTCAGAAAAACAGTGAACAGAAAATCAATTTTTATTCTTTTTCTTTTTTCCTTTTTTACATTTTAATTTTTGGTTACACTTTATTTTAATGCTCCATGTCTACCTCGACATTCTACTAACTCTTAGAAACTTTGTAACTACATGTCAACTAATTCTCATTCATCTACAACTACATGTCTACTAACGCTCAGAGTAGACTGTTAGGGAAGGTTTAGGGTTAGTAGAATAAGTTTCAGTCAGTATGTAGTGGACCCATCAAAATAAAGTGTTTTATTAGACGACAGTGTACTAATTAATATAGTTGACACTTAACGTTAGTAGGATGTCTAAAGTGGACTATCTATTTTTTTTTTTTTTTTTTAACCCGTTCACTTTTTTATTTATTTGGATTTTATATTTGTTTCAATTTCAATCGAAAAAAAAATCAATTTATTTTTTATAGAAATACCTTTCCTTTCCTTTTCTTTCTAAACCAAACCAAACATGCTTCTGTGGGGTTGATCTGAAGCTTTGACAGTCACGCCATCTTCAAATTACTCTTAAAGGGTTCGTTCACCCAAAAATTAAAATTCTGTTGTTCATTACTCACCCTTTGTGTCGTTTCCCATAAGACCTTCGTTCATCTTCGTAACACAAATTAAGATATTTTTGATGACCCTCCATAGACGGCAACGCAATTGAAATAATCCCAGATCCAGAAACATTAAAGGAGTCCATGTGACATCAGTGGATCAACTTCAGTTTTGTGACACTATGAGAATACATTTTTTGCGCAAAGAAAACAAAAATAACATAACACATTCTTCTCCCGTGACTTACGTCTTCCGCCATTATATCCATATTCCTAGATGATAAAATCAGGGCTGATTACAAACGTGGCTGATATTTCATTTTATTACAAGTGACTTGCATTGCATTTTAAGTATATATCAATTTGAATTGAAATCAGCAACTCTTCAGTGTTTCTGTTCTCTCTGCTTGGTTTTTCGCTCCTGTTATTCTCGAGAGGAGCTTCATTTCTCACACGGCTCACGTGTAAGGCTCACATACGCGCCCGTCGCGTGCAAACAGCAGAATAAACTCGACGACCGCGACTAATGAAATATTTAACCGTGAAAACCTCATTACCTGCGACACTGTAATTACACCGGTGCGCGTGAAACGTCGCATTAGTCACGTCTTGAGTTTAATCAGCATGTATGCGAGTAAAACACCCGCCGTTACGTAACAGAGGCTCGTTAGCGAAGGGAGACCTTACAGTTCACTTCTCAGTGTTTGATGTGTTCTGACGGACCATTTAACAGCTTCATGCTGCTTTAAAACACATACAGCAATACTTTCCTTCATACAGTTTTACAATAAGGTCACTCTTCTGCTCACCAAGGCTGCAGTATTTTAATCAAAAAACAGTAAAATACAATATTATTGGGACTTAAAACAGCTCATTTCTATGTCAATATATGCTAAACTGTCATTTATTTCTCTGAATTTTCAGCATTATTACTTCAGTGTTACATGATCCTTCAGAAATCATTTTAATATGCTGAACCCTGTCTGCCATCTGTGTGTGACCTTTGACCTGTGTGACCTTGCAGGATCAGCTTCAGCAGCGTCTGCCAGCCGTGAGAGAGACGTATGGCCTGAATCTATTGGCCAATCCACCAGATGAAGACATCCTCATATACCACAGGTCCGAAGATCAAAAATACAGTAAAAATTGTGAAATATTAAACAGCTGTATTCTATGTGAATCAGTTCAAATGGAATTGTATTTCTGTGATGCGCAGCTGTACCATTACTCCAGTCTCCAGTGTCACATGATCCTTCAGAAATCATTCTAATATATTGATTTTATATATTTAATATAATATATCTAATATATTTTTTTGTTGAAAACATGGTACATTTTATTTTCCAGGATTCAGAGATGAATAGAGAGTTTCAAAAAGAGCAGCATTTATTTGAAATACAAATCTTTTCTTATATTCATAAATATCTTTACTGGCACTTTTCAGCAGTTTAATTTGTCTTTGATGCATAAAAATATATATTTCTGTAAAATTTAAATGCAATCTATCGAAAACTCAGAAAAGTATCAAGAAACAGAGACTCATATTGTACAGAGTTCTTTCAGTTGTGATGAATGAGAATCATGGGATTTGACTTTAGTGATCAGAAATGTCTTACATTGACAAACACAGGTTTATTTGCACACATTATACTTTGTTAGTTTTTTATTTCTTCAGAACTCAAATTCAGTCATTTCTCATGGTCCTTTATAATCCTTTGCTGAAAATAGGAAAAATCGTTGCAGAAAAAAAAATTGTGTGTGTATATATATATATATATGTATATATATATGTTTAGAAAGTTAAGAAATATACATATTATGTATTAAATTATAAATTAAAAACTTAAAATCAAATTTAAATGTTAAAACAAAAAAGAATTAAGATGAAGCACAAAAAAGCTAAAACTGAAAATAAAACAAATGAAACCCAAACAATAGCATTAAAATTAAACTTTAAATAAAAGTTACAAATATAAATCATAAAAATAAAACCAAAAAATATTTTTTTTAAATAAAAAAAGAGGGAAAATTGTAATAGAAATATTAGATGAAAATCTTAAAATTAATATATATACTATCGTAACAATAAATTAATCCAAAAAGTAATATTTAGCAAGAAAATATAAAAATAAAGCTACATCAAAATATTAATAAAAACAATACTATATAAATGAAATAAAAAGCTTGAATAAAATATAGATTTTTTCATGTTTTATTTGATGAATGTTGAAGTTATTTCAATTCATTAAAATGTTTTATACCTTTGAATTTAGTTCATGAAAACATGTGCATTGTTTTTATTAATTTGATTTTACTTAACATTTATTATTTCAAGTAACAAAAAAGTGATTTGTAACTTTGAATTTAGTTAGAGGTGAAAATGGACATTTATTTCAAGTAACACATATGTGTATGTTCTGGTGTAATCGTAGTTACTCTGTGAACTGCTTCTCTCAGTGTTTCTCAGAAAGCTGTGTTCAGTCGTCTCACGCTGTTCTCCACATGCCGTCTCTTTCTCCAGAGAATCCCTGAAGCCGTCCGAGTCAAATTACTGCCATCAGCCGCTCATCATGCGCGCACACACACACACACCCCTCCTTAAGTGAAGCTCAGAAGTTTCTAGGAAACTCTGTCACCCTTTTATCAGCGTTTTTCAGAAGTTTCAGTGTCTGATACCAGTGTACTGTCATGATTCCCTGCTGAGCTTTGAGCTGTGAATTGACCATTGAAATGATTTGTTGCTGCTTATTCTGTGATTCTTTGTTCATTCAATCATGCTTTCATTCTTCATCTGTGTGTCTATAGATTTGCTCATCTGGGTCAGAATCAGCACAAAGTGGAGAGACACGATGATATCAAGAAATTAGACGCAGTCATCAGTCTGTGAGTGTGTGAAAGCAAAAAAAAAAATATATATATATATATATATATATATATAATCATAATCATTGATTTTACATTATCATTATGATTTAAAATTGTTCTCACTGCCATTCAAAATTTTGAATATATTTTCAAATGTTTTTAAAGAAGTCTCTTGTTAATTAATTAATTATTTTTAAAAAATGAGCAACAATAGTAAAAATCTTGAAATATTCTTAAAATTTAAAACTGTTTTTTTATGTGAATCTTTGTTACAATTGAATTTATTTCTGTGATCAAAGCTGAACTTTCAGCATCACTACTCCTACTTTTGATTTATTTGAATGCATCCTTGTTAAAGAAAATTTCAAAACAGATAGGTTTTAGTGTGCATATAAATTGTGTTGTTCAATATATTATCAATTTATACATTTTTGCATAATATTTTACTAAATATTGGTATGTTTATCAAATCAATGCGTGAAATTGAATGCAGTCATCAAAACATCTTTGTTTTTCTAACTCGCATGCAGCAGGTGTGAGTGTTTCCTGTAGTTATGTAACGTTGTTTTTCACACTACGTTGACGCTGGTGATGGAAACATGGTTTTGTTTTGACATTTGCGCTCTCGACTCTGTGTGCGTTGTATTTATGCGGACACCTCATTGGTCCCTGAAGATGGGACACAGTTGTGGGCGGAGTTTAGCGGAGATCTTGAATTTAATTGGCTCGTTTGGAAAGCAGCCCATCTGATTATAAAGGTCAATGCTGCACTGGACATGAGTGTGTGTGTCAAGATGATCCACAGTGTGTGTCATTAAAAACAGTAAAAATATGTCATTAGATTATATTATATAATAACAAGAGCGAAGAACTTAGTAGGGATATGTTCTTAGCCATATCAAGCGACTACTAAATTGTCCCTAGTAATAATTTTTAATAATGTGTGGCTCAATTGGACTCTTGTCATCTCAGAAAGTGATGAGACTTTCAGTTTTACGGACATCACCATCTTTGATATTACTTTGGTCACTGTCGCTATGGTTACTGGTAACCCGAAAATTCCGAATCAGTTAATGATTTAATGTTTTCTACTGTTTAGAAAAAAAATGCAAATCAGAAAAAAAGATTTAGAAACCCACTTCCGATCAAATCAAATGATTTGTCATATGTTGTTATCCGATTGAAGCGCTTCGAATCCAAGTTTTACTACAAAAACCGTGGTTAAACTATAGTTAGTGTAGCAAAACCATGGTTAACTTGAAGTTATCATGGTTTAACTATAGTATCTTAACCATGTTTTTTTTTCATCTTAAGAGGACACATGCACTGCTTTAGGATCCACGGAACTTTGAATGGTTTCCATTTCCATAGATCAATTCTAGATCAACTTTGAATAAAGGAAAAGAGATATGGTTTGTTGTTGTGCAAGCTGAAAGGAGACACAAATTAATTAAGTTGTATTTTCCTATTTTAACTTTAATTACTAGCCATCCAAATTGTTTAATATCAACTATGCATTCCGCAAGTTTTGCTAATTGGTATGTTTTAAAATATAGAGTGCAGTATCATCAGCTGAACAGTAAATGCTAACACTATGTTTCCTAATAATACCTCCCAATGGTAACATGGTAAAGTGTGAAAAGTAACGGTTCTAATACTGAGCCTTGAGGTTCTCCATACTGCTACTTGTGATTGATCTGATCTTAATTCTCTGCAATGAATTGATGATGTACAATTTGAACCATGCCAGTGCACTTAACATAATTTCTAGTCTATTCAAAAGAATATTGAATGCATCCTCATAAGAGTCAAAAACAGCAACTTACAGTACTTCAACATCTGACTAATAATTTCATCCATAAGCTTTTGTGCAATTGGGAGCAACTCATTAATCTGTTGTCTGAGCTCTTCATATTTAAAGACAGCAATAGTTCCCAATCTAAGACGTTGCTTGTTATGATTTTATAGGGCGTAGAGTTAGAGAGAAGAGACACTAAGACATGATCAGTCAACTACTAAATTGCAATGTTGTCTGCTGATATGTCTGCAACAATGCCAAAATCATATCTGCTCCCTTCTATTATGACAAGAAGCAGTTATTGTAAATTAATCAAATATTGTTTTACAGATGATTTAAACTGAAAGGTGTTGATGAATGACACCTATGGTTTATAAACAAGGTTTATAATTCTTTATGAATGTGCTGTATTATATATCCAGGCTTCACAGAACGTGAGTGAATGTTGAAGATGAACAAATGTTTGTATGAGACGCATCACACACACTTCTGATGATGTAATGCTTCCTGACTGAGTGTGTGTGAGAGTCAAATGGACACTCACTGCTGTAACTTCCTCAGGAAGCAGGAAGTGTCACATCATGATGTTTCCTTCAGTCAGATAATAAGATGAAGGAAACTGAATCAGACGGACGGATAAAATCAAACTCTTCAGCAGGATTGAAAAAATAGACAAACAAATAAATATAACTTATCACTTAAATATAAAATTTGTGTTTTGTAACGTAATGGTAACGTAATTATAACGTAATGGTTTTTATACTGTACAGATTTCCATTTTGGATGCAATCCAGTTTATTTATTTATTTTTTATTTTAAGTGGTGTGTGTGTGTGTGTGTGTGTATATATATATATATATATATATATATATTATTGTAAATTAATGAAATGTTTTGCACCATTATATTTAAATATTTATATATATATTTTTTTTTTTTATTATTGTTTGATTATTATGTATGTTATGACCTCATATTAAGTTATAATATAATATGTTTTTGTTTTATAATTTAATTTAAACCCAACCCAGATTTTCAAAATTATGATATGAAGTTAATTATTAACTTTTTTTTATAATTCCACAGTTGTTTCTGTTTCCTGTAACTTTTGAGCTCTTATCACGCATCAGAAAGCAGCTCTGAGTTCATCACAGACATCATTTATCATTACATATGTGCCGGTTCATATCCATTAGTCCATCCAGTGTCAGAAGAGTTCATGCATATATAGGATGAACTCCAGAAAAACCAACTCTCTACTTGAAGTTGAAGTTGATTGTAGAATTTGAGATTCAAAGCAAAGCAGTCATGAATAAGCGATGAGGCGATCGATCATAATAGCAGTCCGTGATTAGACAAGAATTAAATCTAATAGTCAAGTAGCAATAGAAACACTGAATATAGAGCGTGACTCATGTCTGTCTACATGTGCCTTTATCTGAATATGTAATATCTAACCTGTCTTCAGAAAAGAAAGAGCATGAGTCATGATTCATTTACATTTAAGTTTTATTGTCACGGCTCTTGCATTTCATGAGAGAATAAATCACTTTAAAATTAATTTAGTCTCCTTCTTAATTTAGATTCAATAACTGAAGGCTTGGCAAGAGATTGGGTTGTTTTTGAAAATGATTGTACACCCAAAATTTAAATTCTGTCATTAATTACTCACCCTCTTGTCGCTCCAAACCCCAAAGACCTTTGATCATCTTCAGAACACAAATTAAGATATTTGTAATGGATTCCGAGTTCCGAGAGTTACTCCAAGATATTTAATATTTTTGGCGTCCCATTTGAAATTATAAGTTTGCTTGATTAATTGTGAAGGGGAGAAATTAAATGTTTTTGAAACATTTATTTTATGTCCAGATAACTTGCCATATTCTGATATATGGTTCATAAGTACTGGAAAAGAAGTTTCAGGATCCCTAAGATAGACAATTATGTCATCGGCAAACAACCCAATTATGTGATGTTCTTCTCCAATTTTTATCCCACGCAAGTTCTCACATTGTCTAACTGCCTGAGGAAAAAAACTCAATGGAAAGAGCAAAAAGAGTAACATGTAATGTTCTCCTAATGTTATCAGCAGTAACTTTTGAATTAATTTATTAGAACAAAAAAATATTTATTGTTAACATGTATTTAAAGTGTCAGTGTTTTGCTCATTTTTGCACTTTTTTAACATATTCATAGCACCATTTATATACAGTGGGTACGGAAAGTTTTCAGACCCTCTTAAATGTTTCACTCTTTGTTATCTTGCAGCCGTTTGCTAAAATCATTTATGTTCATTTTTTTGTGCTCATTAGTGTACACACAGCTCCCCATATTAACAGAAAAACACAAATTTGTTGACATTTTTGCAGATTTATTAAAAAAGAAAAACTGAAATGTCACATGGTCCTAAGTATTCAGACCCTTTGCTCAGTATTTAGTAGAAGCACCCTTTTGATCGAATACAGCCATGAGTCTTTTTGGGAAAGATGCAACAAGTTTTTCACACCTGGATTTGGGGATCCTCTCCAGTTCTGTCAGGTTGGATGGTAAACGTTGGTGGACAGCCATTTTTCACTCTGGAGAAGGTTTTGCTCCAGGATATCCCGGGACTTGGCCGCATTCATCTTTCCCTCGATTGCAACCAGTCGTCCTGTCCCTGCAGCTGAAAAGATAGCTCAGTTTGGCCGGACGGCCAGCTCTAGGAAGGGTTCTGGTCATCCCAAACATCTTCCATTTAAGGTTGACTTTAGGAAATCGCTATCTAAATACTAAATACTTTCCGTACCCACTGTATATTCAAGCATATTCTCTTTCATTCTCTTTCAAACATGTTTAATGGTTATTGTCATTAAATAATTATATATTGTTATTTTTTTTATTTATTATTGTTATGATTTCAATCTAATTCCATGCATATCTGTTTAAAAAAAGTATTTAATATTAAATTAATAGTATTAAATATTTTTCTTTCATTTTAGTATTTTAGAACATTTTTATATAATTTAATAAATGTAAAAAAATTATTATTAAAATGTATTAAATTTTGAGACATATATTTTTTTTAAATATTAAACTATTCAAATTTTATATTCTAATATTTTAAAATATTTTGTTTACATGTTTTTTATATTTAAATTTTTTATCATTAGAAAGTAATTGTTAATTGATTAAAGTAATGATTGTTACGTTAAGCTTACTTTTTTATGTCATTTCTTACATGGTTTTTAAGCAATTTTATTTAATAGGCAATTATTAGAATTGTTTAAATAGAACAGTTGAATAAATATTTTAATATATAATATTTTTTATAGTACTTGTATTTTAGTCTGTGTTTTCCTTTTTTCCTGTGTTTTCACCGGAAGTGCTCCAGTGTCTCTGTTCCCATCGGACAGCATCTACGAGGTTTCGGCTCCGGAAGTGGACATTCAGAGTCGTGAGGTGTTCCAGTGTCATGTTCAGACAGGTCGTGGTTGGGTCAGGACGCTGTGTCAGGAGGATGTGCTCATGTACCGCGAGTATATCAAAAACAGATACATGTGAATGGATTGACTGATGAGAAATGGATGAATTATTAGAGCAGCTGTTTTTCATACTGCTCATTTAAAATGAGTTGTTAACCATCCAAAATATACAGCATTAATTTTTTGAGGTCATGTAGGTCATGAGGAACAGACTTCGCTGTGACTTGTAGTAGGTTTTGTGGTGTAAAAATGAAACAAATCTATTCTATGTTGTACCTGATGTGAATATGATGTATGAGGTTACCTATGTAAAGAACAGAATAAAAGATCATGAGACTCAGCTGAGTGTTTTTATATTCATATATATTTATGTTGATCAGCGTGTGCATCGTCCTGCAGTGTTTGAGCAAATTGTGAGTGTTGATGTGGACTTTACAGAGTGATCAGATGCAACATTTCACCTGCTGAAAACTCCCACATACAGAATCTGAATCAACTTTATTGCAAGGTATTTGTTTTAGTGACATAGCTCTACAGTCCAACAGAATGACAGTGAGAATACACAAATAATAATAAGAATAATATACAAATATACAAAATAGTGAACAGCAAAAAACACAATATATAATATAGACATTCAAGTTAGAACAGGTATGAAGTATTTGTACATGTACAGTATGATGATATGTGCAAATATGACGCACAATGAAGGAGGACTCGAGACTTTTCTACAGACCAGAATGCATAGCAACTATGCAGAACAACATAGCAACCACATACAGCAGCAACACCCCAGAAGAAACCCTTCAGGCAACCACTCGGCACACTATATAACCCCCTGGCAACCACATAGCAACACCCCAGAAGAAACAACCTGCTGGCAACCACATAGCAACACTGCAGAAAAAA
>JAUYWG010000057.1:18535700-18549053 GCA_034779775.1 Enteromius afrohamiltoni
CAAACACCTAGCAACCACCCAGAACACTTTAGCAACCCCCTGGCAACTACATATCAACACCCCAGATGAAACAATCTTCTGGCAACCACATATAAACAACCCAGAAGAAACAACCTCCTGGCAACTACCCAGAACATCATAGCAACAACCCAGAAAAAAAAACAAACACCTACATGTAGCAACCACCTAGAACACCTTAACAACCTTCTGACAACCAGATAGTAACACCCCAGAAAAAACAAACACCTAGCAACCACCCAGAACACTTTAGCAACCCCCTGGCAACTACATATCAACACCCCAGATGAAACAATCTCCTGGAAACCACATAGCAATAGCTCAGAAAAAAACAAACACCTTAGCAATCCCCTGGCAACCACAAAATCAACACCACAGAAGACGCCTCTGGCAACCAGATAGTAACACCCAAGAGGAAACAACCTTCTGGCAACTACCCAGAACATCATAGCAACACCCCAAAAAAAAACAAAAATCATCTACATGTAGCAACCACCTAGAACGCCTTAACAACCTTCTGACAACCAGATAGTAACACTCCAGAAAAAAACAAACACCTAACAACCACCCAATATGCCTTAGCAACCCTCTGGCAACCAGATAGTAACACCCAAGAAGAAACAACCTTCTTCTTCATTTGCTAAAATAATTTTTCTCCCCCGTTAATGTACACACAGCACCCAATATTGACAGAAAAACACAGAATTGTTGACATTTTTGCAGATTTATTTTTTCAAAAACCTGAAATATCACATGATCCTAAGTATTCAGACCCTTTGCTGTGACACTCATATATTTAACTCAGGTGGTGTCCATTTCTTCTGATCATCCTTGAGATGGTTCTACACCTTCATTTGAGTCCAGCTGTGTTTGATTATACTGATTGGACTTCAGTATAGAAGATGGGAGAAAGTTGTATAAAGTCAACCGTCACTGCAGCTCTCCACCAGTCGGGGCTTTATGGCAGAGTGGCCCGACAGAAGCCTCTCCTCAGTGCAAGACACATGAAACCTGCATGGAGTTTGCTAAAAACACCTGAAGGACTCCAAGATGGTGAGAAATAAGATTATCTGGTCTGATGAGACTTTTTGGCCTTAAAGTGGTATGTGTGGAGAAAACCAGGCACTGTTCATCACCTGTCCAATACAGTCCCAAAAGTGAAGCATGGCGGTGGCAGCATCAAAAATGTCAACAATTCTGTGTTTTTCTGTCAATATGGGGTGCTGTGTGTACATTAATGAGGTAAAAATTGATTTTAGCAAATGGCTGTATTATAACAAAGAGTGAAAATTTTAAGGGGGTCTGAATACTTTCCGTACCCACTGTATTTGCAAATGAAAATATGTTCATCTGCCTAAACCCCCCCCCTTCTCTCTCTCTCACACTCACACACAGTGCAGCATCTCATTTCTCTCTCCGTGTGCCGCGTGAGTCTGGATCCAGTGCACAAGCGTCTGCAGAAATCAGTCACATGGCAGCAGGTGGAAACACTCTCTCACACACACATTCATGCATACTCACTAGCTCAGAAAAGTGCAGGCCTTATTAAACCTCATTAGTCTCTGGACAATAATAAGTGAGATGTGGACAAAAATAATAAAAATGTGGTTTCTTTTTTTATCTGAATGTGTGTGTCACTCACTAAGGCTATTATAGCATCCTCAGAGTGAAAAATACACTGAAAATCAAACTGAGCTGTATATACTTCAGGATTAAAGGCAATATTTTTGCATGCATTGCTAGAATTTAGGTTTAGAATTTAGGAAAGGTTTAGGAAAGGTTTTTCCAGCAACACTTACACTAAAATTCACAGTTATATTCCTCTCAGTATTCAGAGAGAATACTGAGGGCTTTGCTGATATAGCGTTCACCTGGTTGCATTTGTAAGAATCTTCTGTGGCATCAGACTGTAAAACCATTGTAAAATGTCTTTAGGCTCAGTTTCTTGTGTTTGTTTGATCAGACGCTTAATCCAGTTAGAAATCACCTAAAGCACATTAACTGTATGAATTAGTATTATATTGCATGGCTCTCTGTATGCTATTGTATATAATGACACTAGATTATACTATGATTGTTGACCCAGGCTTTTTTAGCTGATTTATGTAATTCATAAATATAAATGCAGATTCACATGAGGATTTATTTTGTGATTGCATTAGACACAGCTCTTCACGCATTACCTGACATTTATTTTACTCTTGTTCCTCTTGCATCAGATGGTTTTTCTTTCTCTCATGGCTTTTTCTTCTCCTTGATTCTGTCTTTCTCTCCCCTGCTCATTCTTTTTGTCTGTTTACATTGTTGTAATCATATTTTTCAGCAGTGAGTAAATGCATGTAGCTGGCTGGTTACTAGGATACCAAGAGAAAGGAGATGGAGAGATACTGAAAGAGAGAGAGAAATGAGCATCACTGCAGACAATCATCATGACACTTGATCACAGCAGACATACAGATGAAAATGACATGATGGTATATGTCAATTGGTTATACACACAAAAAAAATCAAATTAAACATATATATATATATATAACTTCTCAAGCTCATTTCAGGAGGAGGGCGCGAAGGCAGTCATTAACAATCTCCGCCTCCTTAATCTTCCATTTATTCTATCATCCTATCAGATTCCAAACCAGCTGACTGCCTCTTCCCCCTCCCGAGCCCTTAGGGCTATTTACCCTTGGGTTCAGCAGCCCTTCCAACCAGCTTCGCTTTACTTAAATGCTCACAAGCTCGTACTCATATATATATTTCATATCTAAACAAATATAAAAATGATGTGATATATATATATTTTTTTTTTTTGACCATTTTATTTAAAAAAATAAACAAATATTTAATTATAAATTCCATTCCATTTATGTACATGTGTGTGTATGTGTATGTATATGTGTGTGTGTGTGTATATATATATATATATATATATACCAAATATATGTAAATATAAAAATAATGTGACATATATGTGCATAAATGTGCATATATATAATATAGTATAGTACATATGTATTTACAAAATCTATATATATACACACATGCACATCATAATGTCCGGTTTATTTTTTTATATTTATATTTAATAACTATTTCGATATTTTGAGATTTTTTGTTTAGACCATTTTATTTAAGAAATAAAAAAATATTTAATTATAAATTCCACTCCATTTATGTGTGTGTGTGTATATGTATATGTATATGTATATGTATATGTATATGTATGTATATATATATATATATATATATATATATATATATATATATATATATATATAACATTTAAAATGGTTTTATAAGTTTACTAAATTTTGTTCTTTTAATATTTATTTTAAATATTATGATCAGATTATATAATAATGTGTGTTAGATTTTTGTATGGTGGTTTTTAAAGTTCATTTGAATGGATTTCAGCAGTTAATTACAAACCAGTTTTACATACTTTAACCTCCAGCCATTTCTTTCTTTCTTTCTTTCTTTCTTTCTTTCTTTCTTTAATTTGCACTCCTGAGCAAGTTTGTTATCCTCATTATGTTATAATTAACTTGCTATGGTTGCCAGGGTGCTGCTATGCAGTTACTAGGTTGATTGTTATTTTACGGAAACACCTCTCTTATTCTTCAGCTCACACAACTCTAGTTTAGTCTTGAAGTTGGGCACATTCTAATCTTTCTGATCAGACTCTGTGGTTATGAGCGTTATGTTTCTCATCTCTCTGTCTCTGAGTAAATGGAGCTTCAGAAAGGATTATTTGACTGCTCTGTGAGGATGTGAACAGAACATTCATCCCATGAGCTCCACTACAGACCGTTTCTGGAGACTGTTTCTGCTCTAAATCACTTGTAGAACATGTTCTCTTTGGCTCAGAAGTTGTGTGAATTTAATACCCTTGCATCTAAATCCTGTTCAGAAATAACTGTGACTGTATGGTACAGTGAGGGCTTGGTAATATAATAGTGACATTTTAAATGGTTGCTGAAAAAAATTACAATTTAAAAAAAGTATCCTGGCTCTTCTAAGCTTGGTAATGCAGGTTGATTGTGGCCATTATATTGATGCTCCATAAATATTTAGAGCGATATGAGTAGTTAATGACTGAATTTTCATTTTTGGCAGAACTGTCTGAGTTTCACCCATCACACCAAGTGCTAACGGATTTTATACAAAATACAGTGACATATGTTATTGCACAAATCATCACAATATGTGTCACGTGCGTTCAGTATTGGATTGATGTACAAACATTGATGTACTATGTTATGCACATCAGTTGCAATCATTCACCCGTGGATCGGTGATGTTATGCGAACAGCTCGGTCGCGCGCAGATGTAGGCGGCGACGTGCTGACGTCATCAGGCTTTATTAGGGCCGCTCGGATCCGCAGGCGCCAGTCAGTGTTTCCGCTCTCGCGCTCCTCGTGCATTAAACCAGACACAGGACTCATGTCCAGGAATCCAGACTGGAGTAAAGGATTCACCTGAAGACGAACACGCGAGCAGTCAGCTGAAGAAACTCTCTCCGTCTCTTGTTTTCCTCCATGTGAAGGAAAAGGTACGACAAACGTTTGCTTTTTCCGATTGTGAACTCAAATGAGATGCTGCCTTTGAACCGCAAGTTCTGAGAGCTTGTGCACAAACAAAATGCGTTATTTGGTCCCTTTTCCCGAAGCGAAGTTGGTTTCAGCACCACGGAGAGCGTTCACCGCATTCGGCATTTTTCTAGTTTGATCTTTTTTCTTTTGTAAAGCGACGTAAATTATCGATAGTGAAATGCAGGAAAGTTTCATTTGTGCTTTAACACTCCTGTAAACCAAATATTATTTAAAACCGATCATAACATTGTCTTTTTTCGTATTTTGAGCATGCAGTCCCATAAAAAGATGTACATCTGCCCATATAGCGGCTTTTTCGTTCATGTGAAGAAAAAAAAAGTAGGACAGAAACTGCACATTTTTTTGCATATTTTAATACTGTAGAGTTTACTACTTTTAATAGATTTTTATGCATGCCTTATTCCGCCTTGTTCTAGCTAAAACAACATTTTGAGATTCAGCACCACGGATAGCTCCAATTGACTTTTCAATGGCCAATTATCAACTAGACTTCATGCAAATTTACAATTTTTTTTTTTCTTTTTAGTTCAGCAGATTATTTTTTTTTGCTGATTACGTACTGAACTCAGATTTTACAGTTTTTAAAAGTTGTTTATTTTCGACTGAAATGCGCAGTTATGTCTTGTTCTGAACCAAAAGCAATCATTTGATATTCAGCACCACGGACAGCTCCAATTGACTTTCAGTGGCCAGCTGTCAACGAGTTTTCTTCATGCAGTTTATTTTCTTTGTTTTTTGTTTAACGTTGCTTTCAGCAAACGGGCAATTTTTGCTGATTACATAGACTGAACTAAGATTTTAGTTTTTAAAGTTGTTCATAAAAATAAGTGTCTTAATTCCATTATGTTATTGACAAAAAGTAACATTTTAAGATTCAGCACCACAGACAGTGCCCAAATGAGAGTTCTTTATACAAATGATATAATCAAACTTGCTATTTTGAATGTTAAGTCTCTACTGTTTTTAATGAGTTTTTCTGTTCTGACATCATTGTGTCCAGGCTGAGTGATGAACGAGAGCGCAGTGCTCAACGAGAGCGGCATGGGTTCACCAGAGTCCTCATGGCTAGAAGCCGAAGCCTTTGACTCCAACCGAACTCTGGCGCTCTCTTCGGCGGCCCTCGAGTTCCACGTCAACCCGTGGGACATCATGCTGTGCCTGTCCGGGACGGTGATCACTTGTGAGAATGCCATAGTGGTGGCCATCATCTTCTACACACCGACGCTTCGCAACCCGATGTTCGTCTTGATTGGCAGCCTGGCCACCGCCGACCTGCTGGCTGGCATGGGATTAATCCTGAACTTCGCTTTCCAGTATCTGGTCTCATCTGAGACCATCAGCCTTATTACAGTTGGATTTCTGGTGGCGTCCTTCACGGCATCCATCAGTAGCTTGCTAGCCATTACTGTTGACCGCTACCTGTCGCTCTACAATGCCTTGACATACTTTTCAGAGAAGACGCTGCATTATGTGCATCTGATGCTGATGGGAACGTGGGGTGCATCGCTGGGATTGGGACTGCTTCCCGTTTTGGGCTGGAACTGCTTGGATGATGCATCCACCTGCAGCATCGTGCGCCCGCTCAATCGCACCAACCTTACCCTCCTTGCTGCATCGTTTTTCGTCATCTTCGCCCTCATGCTCAGCCTGTACTTTAAGATCTGCAAGATAGTGTGTCGCCACGCGCACCAGATCGCGCTGCAGCAGCATTTCTTCACCACCTCTCACTATGTGGCCACCAAGAAGGGCGTCTCCACACTTGCCATCATCCTGGGCACGTTTGGGGCCAGCTGGCTACCTTTTGCCATTTACTGTCTGGTCGGGGAGCGCGAGTATCCACCGGTGTACACATACGCCACGCTACTTCCCGCTACCTACAACTCCATGATCAACCCCATCATCTATGCTTACCGCAACACAGAGATCCAGCGCTCCATCTACATGCTCTTCTGCGGTTGCTTTCAGACCAACGGCTCATACCGATCCAGATCGCCTAGTGAGGTTTAGATCCTCTGTGCTTTGTTTTTAACCCTGTAAAGCCTGCCATATCAAATAATTGTTTAGTTTTTGGAAATGGAACCGTTTATTGGACATTAGTGTTTATGGTCACAGGTTTAAATCCCGGACGAGCCCCCAACTGGTAAAAATGTTACCATGAAAAATGTTAAATTCTATAAATTATGGTGAGAAAGTAGGGAAAAATAGCTAAATATTATTATTATTATTATTATTATTATAACTGAGCAAACATATCCTAGTCAAAGTGTAAATCATTGAGATCTTCATATAACAGATGAAGAATCAGGTAAAGCTGAGCTGCTTCAGTCCAGTAAGGGTTCATCTGGAGATATGACTGCAGTTATTCTGACGCTTGATCAAAAACCGTTCCGATTTGACACGAGAGGAGTTTCTACAATTACACTAAAAGAGATTTTACTGGATAAAAAACTCTGAACTATCAGTCAGACTACAGAAGACATTGTATTTTGCTCATTCTGTTCACAGAAGTTAAATAAATTTGCATATCAGTAAGCTTTATAGGGTTAAATTACCATGTCGCCTGTACGTGCATAAGTAAGAATATGGCGCTCAAAGTGTCTGTCGCGCATTTGCACTTTACTGAGACTGAGGTGTCTTGACACGCTGTGAACAAGCAACAACTCGTATCAAGAATGTATATTTATATTATTTATAAGCGACATGTTGCACTTTACTGTACAAATCTAAATGCCAAAGCAGTATTGCGAAGGCCTACACGTTTGACGAGTTACTCAACTCATGTGATGGGTTTTCTATTTTGCAAAGTTGTCCATGACTGTACATTTTATACAAAACAATGAACACAAAATAAAACATGAAAAGCTCAAATAAAATGGTCTGTTTTTCTTTCCTGAAAGTGTGTTTGTATGTGTGACAATAATCCCCCAGTAGTCCACAGCACTCCCGTCCATCAGTTAACAAATAAATTATTATTTATATAAATTATCTATTGTGGTTAATTAAAATATTGACACTCCCAGTTTCCATTACTATAGTTAATATATACAGTATATTGGGGGCCTGTGGATATTGTCTTGGATGGTGAAAGGCTTTTGAGTCCTAAAAGTTGAGAACCACTATTTTAATGTAATTATCTACATAGAGCGGTGAAATTACCCACACAATTTGTAATAATTGTTTAAACTGACCAAAAATGCGAAGTCGTACTCATCCAAAGAGAATCTCTTGGTTTGTGTCGTCACTGTCACTCTCAGCACCTGCTGTTTCTGCTGATTAATGAAGCTGAGAGTCATGAATTTTTCCTCCTTCAGCACTAATTAAGTTCACAAGTGAACAAGATGTGTCTGTACTCATACAGATTCATTCATTCACTTCCATCATTGCTGAAGCAGGTGGAGCAGGAACATGGAAACATCTCAGCACTGATAATTACATCCTTCAAGTTTTAAGGTTCCTCTAAGGTCACTGTATCCAGACTAATGGATGTAGAAGTGTTCTAGGCATGCTGTATTGCTGGGCCAATTTGATCCACATTAATTGCTTCAAAATTGGTTCTGCTATTTGGTCAATTGGTCTGCTATTTCTTCTCATTTAGGGTCATAAACGTGCATGCAATGTGCATTTATAGATCTGTTTCAGAAAGGCAGTACACATTTCAAAACTATCACATGACTCAAAACTCAAAAATTTTCGGAGTTTTGGAGAAAGAAGGAAAAGACCTTACATGCACTAAATTAATGCATTGAAAGGTCCAGTTATGGTATTTAGATGAAATAAAATTACTGGGTCGAACAATAACAACAAAATAGATATATGTTTAATGAATGATAAAAAAATGACTGGAACAAAAACAAAACATAAAATAATAATAATAATAATAATAAAATCAGCAAATGGTCTTCTGTTTTTCTTCTTCTTGATGGTAAATTGGTTCTGATGTCATTTTGACTCTCTTGCCCTCGCGCTGACATTAATAGACGGTCGTTGACATAGACAGACTAAATTTAAACATGCAGTTTCTGAATCATACTTAGTCTAGTCATGGAAAATTGCATGATGGTCTTGTAAAAAAGGCTCGTTGTGATGTTTGTGACTGAAATAGATGAAATAGAGCTTTTGGTCTGATTGTGTTTTTGATATAAAACCTTCAAGCAGACCTCTCTTAGAGTCCAGAGCGAGGGGAGTGTGTTATCTGTCTGTGTTTGTACACTGCGCTATTCTGATGGATGTGGGTGCAGCAGACGGCCTTCATCAGCGTCTGTAGGGTGGTGGGTGTTTGGAAGTAGTTTTCAGTAAGAAATTGTTGGTGAATTTTTCAAATAATTCCAACACAGTCTCACAAGCAATTAGTATATATTCGTACGAGGTGCCAAATTTGTGCCAATTCGTACTAATTCTTACGACCTCACTCGTACGATTTTGTACGATTTGTCTAAAACCATGTGATGGGTAGGTTTAGGGGCGGGGTTATGAAATTCTGAAGTCGAAAAACTGTAGTAGTATTTCTTGTAAAATGTAATGTTAAATAGTTTCAGTATCTTTAGCTTTACAGCAAAATACAGATTTAAATTAAAATAAAAAAGGCTAGTTTATAAATATAATAAGTTAACAACAACTCAATAATAATTAACTTTCTTTTGCAGTTTTATTAACTAGCTAGAAGATAAATGCATAAGCATTTTGTTTCATGTAATTGTACACGCATTCATTTTTAAATGTATTTTATATATCTGATAATTAATTAAATAAATAGGCCCTCATATGTAGCACAGCTGTATAAAGTATTGTTCTTTACTTTCCTAAATGTCATACTGAAAATAAAAAGGGCATCAAATATACACTTGTGACCCTGGAAATGATTAAAATTGAGATTAACACATCATCTGAATAAATAGGCTTTCCATTTAAGTATGGTTTGCTGGGATAGGACAATATTTGAAAATCTGGAATCTGGGTGCAAAACTAAAAAAAAAGTCCAAGCGAACTTCTAAGCAATGTACATTATTAATCAAAAAGATTTGAGAAATCAACAATAGGAAATTTACAAACTACCTTCATAGAACATTATATTTACTTAATATCCAAATGATTTTTGGCATAAGAGAAAAATTCATAATTTTGACCAATAAAATATGTTGTTGGCTATTTCAACAAATATACCTGAATGATGGCTTTTGTGCTCCAGCCAGGCTCACATAGAGCATTTCTATCATGAACAGGATTCTACTTCCTAAATAACCTTGACTAAATACGATAAAATAAATGAAAAAAAAACTAATCCACAGAATTAACAAAACGAACGATTCGTTTCAGCGCAGAAAGAGCGGCGCTGTCTCAGCCGGTCTGCAGGGGGCAGATGTTGTTTCAATGTGATTGACCTCTATCAGGGTGGATATCATCATCGTCATCTCTAATCTAAACTTTAGATTAGACTTTTCTCCGACGGTGAGAATCAGCAACACAGACATTTATGAGCGCCGTTATTCCTGTTCTGATGCAGTATCTCTTCAGTGATTCCCGCGGTGTTTTGTCTGCGCGCTCTCCATGTTTTATTCATGTGAGCCCACGCGAACCATCTGAGTCTCTAAAGCGGCTCGAGTCATCTTAGCAACACACCCACTGAACGACACTAACCTTCATCATCACCCCCATCTTCATCAGCGTCATCAGCGACTCCCCTCCTCTTCACAAACAAATAAAACAACAACGAAATGCATGTTAAACATTCAAGTGTTTTCAGTAGGCTAATCTAGCCAAATTGGTCACTTTTTTTAAAACAACATGCTTTCAGGTAGGAAAAAATGCAATTAGTTTAATCAAACAATTATATACAAACATCTCTGTAGAATTAAGTGCATGTAAAATTCTAAAAATTAACTCACACACATTTATAGTAACAGAAATAGGCAATGTGTAATTTCCAGGGAAATACTCGGAGCCCCCCACACACGCAGTAGTGTACTAGGTGAAAGTGCAGACTGTAGTAAATACTTCAGTCTCTGTGCACCAGCAGCTCTGGCTAGTAATAAATGCATAAAAGTGACGTTTCTGCACATTTTTAGGCTCAAGGCTTCATGGTCACATTCTTGTGGTATTAAAGTGAACTGAGAAACCGAAATTCCCTTGATCGTCTGATATAAGATGTCATTGTATTATAAAACATCCTGTAAATTTCAGAACTTTGTTGTTAGTCTCAAAACAGCTTATTGCAGCCAGTCTGCCAAACGCAGCTTGCGGGATGTTATACTTTATGATGTAATAATGTGCATAAGCACCGCCTCTGTAGAAGAAGCTCAACACCTGCTTATACATCTGCTTAGCTCCACCCCTGATTGTACTGATTTTAAAGAAGCGAATACACAGGTCTACACAGAAAACCAACAACAAGATGCTGTGCAACGCCTACCTTCTGATCCCAATGTTAGGAAAGAGTGGATGAGCTGTGTTTTGATTACTTAATTTTCCTGCAGATTCATCAAAAAAATTTTTTTTACCTAAATCGCAGCAGTGTGTGAAGGACGTTGTAGGCTGTCAAACACACACAATTATTAGCCAATCATAGCAGTTGGTGTTTTGCTTCTGAGTCTGCAATCTGCCATCCAGAGCGTTCTGATGAGGGGATGAAAGGGGTCATATGATGGGATTTCAAATTTTTCTTTCTCTTCAGAGTGTTACAAGCTCTGGGTGCGTAGAGAAGATCCATAAAGTTTCAAAGTCTCAAAACCAAAGAGATATTCTTTATTAAAGTTATGACTTGTCCACACCACCCTAAAACAGCTTGTTTAAACACGCCCCCACTTTTCTACGTTACAGGGTGGAGGCTTGTTTTCATAACACGGCCTAAATGTTTACACAAAGAAAGAAGGTGGAGCTATTATTCTAGCTGTAGTTGCTGGCGATTGCTGGAGACGCTGTGTGCCGTTGTGAAAGTGAAACTACTTGCTTTGTGTTTACAAGAGAAGACATAAGTAGAAATCAGTGTTAAGTTGTATTCACAACACTGGTCCAGACTCCTGAAGCTGACAGAGCAGTCTATGCTGGCTGTGCACAGAGACTAGAAAGAGAGGCAGTTCTACCTCTGCAAGAACAGTCTGCTATTTTGTTATTAAAAGAAACTTTTGAGCAGTGAAGGCTTGTTGTTGCAGACATGGTGTAATGTGACGCATGATAACTAAGTCATGATAATCAGTAATTATGTCTTCACTGGATTCATCAAATGCCTCGTTTGTAATGTGTTTTATTGTTTTGGTGACGCGGCATCTCGTTATGATATACATGATTTTGTGAGTTTAATCTTTGTTTGGGGTGAACTAGAGATGTAAATGATTTAGCCTATGTCATGTAACTCCTACTGATTTTGGACACATAACTGAATTGACATTCAATGTAAAAGTTATTGCACCGAAAAGTAACTTAAATTGAAGTTGTATAACTTTGATCATAAACAAATCTGGATTAGCCCAAACAGGGGCCTGTGTGTGAACCCTCTAAAACGGTCACTCGTTTCAGTTTGAATAAGGTAATAAATATGAACTAAAAAAAAAACAAAAAACGGCAAGTTATGTTTTTTTTTACTAACCGCAAGTTTTAATGCTATGTAAGAAAGCTGCGACCATTGAGCGTTGAAAAATGTCCAACATTCCACGCTTAACCCTTTCGGTTATTTGAGTGCCTTATCCGGGTATTTGAAGTGCACTTTTTCTCTTTGGAATTTTCAGTGTGAACGCACTACTTACTATTTACACTACAAAACGTCATAGAATAGTGCACAAGTACGCATTTTGGGACACAGCTATAGTCTTTTTAATGACCTCACGCCCGCCATTTTGAAAACGGGGCCTTTCATGGAGTCAAACTTTGGTATGTCTTTAAGTAGGCTACATCTGATACTGCTGAAAACCACTGAGCCATATTAGCAGGTAATTATCAGAGTAATCATAAATTATTTTTTCCTGGAAAAAGTTTAAAGTGAGTTGACCAATAGCGTGCAGAGACTGTACATAACTTTACAGAGAACGGTTAAAAACGTGTTTAGGCTTACATGCATTCTTCTTCTTATTATTTTAATTTGAATAAATCATCATTAATTAATAAAGTAATATAAAATGGTGTTTATTAAAATAAGACCCTTGCAGTGTGTCGGTCTGTGACAGCAGCTGCTTCTGTGACTTTTCTCAGGGGTTGATTATTGATACTGTAGCGCCATCTAAAGGTCACAGCCGCTCAGTACCGGTCTGGTGCGCTTCTGTGAATGGCCGACAGACGGCGCTGGTGAGCCTATCAAACGTCAATATGAAATACTGTTTGTACTGACATCTAAAATATTAAGATTTTGTTTGATATATGTAAAAGTACAAATATTAACAATAATGTGTTAAATGTTTTAAAAATCACAAAAAACAACTAATCTATAAAAATGTGACAACTGAAAAAAGGCAAATCATCCAATTGCTCAGTTAGAATGGTAGTTCAAACATAACTAAAATACAATTATTGATTACTGTTTTAAAGATTAAATCTAGGAAAACTGGTCAAGAACATGAAGGGTCATATTTCTATACAGACGGATACATTTTGTATCAGTACCTTTATAACATTGTTTTTTTATTACGTTTTTCATTTTTAGTTTATTCAGAAATTTGTATGTATATATTTATATCATCACTTAAGTTGAAACTTTGTCCAGATCATATTTCGCAAAAAAAAAAAAAAATAGAAATGTCAA
>JAUYWG010000057.1:18565825-18576682 GCA_034779775.1 Enteromius afrohamiltoni
TCTAATGTTTATCAGTACATTACAGAAAATAATCAACTTTATCACAATATGCTAATTTTTTTAAAAGGACCTGTATATATAACTATATAATAGTTTTATTCTGCAGTAGAATCAGGCTTTTATAATAACGCCATTCATTTGATGCGTTTAAATGAAAGTGAGCTCAGTGTTGTGTTTGAGTGTAGTCTGTGTTTGCATCATGCTTTCAAAGCCACACACCACGATCTCTGCAGGAGACCAACTCCTGCTGCTCTGAGCTCTTCACCAGCAACCAGAGAGATACGAACATCACACACACACACACACACACACTTACACACAGCCTGTCAGCGGCCATCAGTAACACAGTCAGAAACAACCAGAAATAACTTGATTCGTGCTGCCGATCAGTTCAGGCTAGGACACACACTCGCTCTTACATGCTCTCTTTCCCTCAAACACACACACACACACACACACACACAGTTCCTCAGGGAGAGACATAGAGGGGCATCTGAAGTGAAGATATTTCAGGAAAACCTTTGTATGTTCAGTCTAATTCAGTTAAGTTTCAGTTTAGGAAGCACCTCAGAAACTGTACGAAACTGCTAGTATCGTAAAGTACTGCAGTATATAGCCAGTTTCATTCGTACCTTGCAATGTTTACAATTTTTTTTTTTCACTGTTTGCTGCTCATAAGATTGGGTTTAATGATTGTCTCAGTACAGTGAGTTATTTACATTAGACAAATGTGCCTGTGAGAGAAACAGCTGCTCTGTTTTGAAAGCAGCTGATCTACAGTCACTCTAATGTATAGTTATGCTGAGTTAGTAGTTTTGGTTAGTTGTGTCTGAGAGAGACTGAGATCAGTTTTCCACACATCAGTCACTCCTAATGTCATCGAGTCGCATCTAATCGAATGCAGCCAATCCCACTTCCACTGCATTTACACACTTAATATGAATGAATGGCAGGAAGCAGCAAATTACATTCTATCTATGTGTGTTTTTGTGTGTGCGTGAACACTATCACTGCAAACCCTCTTTCTGCTTCAACTGTTTATATTCTATATATGTCATATTTAGATTTAAAAAATATCTATATATATTTTTACTTGTGTCTTCTTCAGTAATATTTTTCAAATGAATATCAAATATCGTTTTTTAAATAATTAACATTACATAATTTATATATTTAATCATATTCTTTCATAATTTTTTATTTTTTTATTTTTTACTTAATTACAAAAAAATTTTATGATGATAACTGGATAACACTATGTTCTTATTTTGTTTATTTATAATATTTTATTACAATTACATAATATAACATGACAATTATATAATGATCTAAAACATATTTTAAAAATAATTACATAATATTTATATATTTTAAAATATTTTTCAAGACCTTTTCTTATAATCTTCAAATTTGCTATATGTAATATTTAAAAATATTACTGAACATATAAGACTATATATTTGACATCAAGATTTTTATGATTTACATGTCCATGTTGTTGTAATTTTGACATCACCCGGTACGGTGCAGCTGGGGCACCACCCTGAAGCCATATCTGGGGTTGGGGCTCCCATGCGAAAACCTGGTGGCCGTGTCTTACCCCACAGGGCCCCGCCGGCTTAGCCTGAAGGAGCAACATGGGGCCATCCTACCATGGGCCCACCACCTGCAGGATGGACTGTAAGGGGTCGGTGCATTGTGAGTTGGGCGGCGGTCAAAGAAGGGGAGCCCAACGACCCAATCCTCGGACACAGAATCTAGCTCTTGGAACATGGAATGTCACCTCGCTGGGGGGGGAGGAGCCTGAGTTAGAGCGGGAGGATAAAAGGTACCATCTAGAGATAGTCGGCTCACCTCCACGCACGGCTTGGGCTCTGGAACCCAACTCCTCGATAGGGTGTGGACTCTCCACTACTCTGGGGTCGCCCATGGTGAGAGGCGGTGGGCTGGTGTGGGCTTGCTCATAGCCCCCCAGCTTAGCCGTTATGTGTTGGGAGTTCACCCCGGTGAATGAGAGGGTCGCTTCCCTGCACCTTCGGGTCGGGGATAGGTCTCTCACTTTTGTTTGTGCCTACAGGCCGAATGGCAGTGCAGAGTACCCAGCCTTCTTGGGGTCTCTGGGAGGGGTGCTGGAAAGTGCTCCAATTGGCGACTCCGTAGTCCTACTGGGGGACTTCAACGCACACGTGGGCAACGCTAGTGATACCTGGAGGGGTGTGATCTGATCTGAACCCATAACGAACACCATGTTCGAGCATAAGTGTGTCCATCAGTACACGTGGTACCAGGCCACCCTAGGGCGGAGGTCGATGATCGACTTTGTGGTTGTTTCATCTAACCTCCGGCCGTATGTCTTGGACACTCGGGTAAAGATAGGGGCGGAGCTGTCAACTGATCACCACCTGGTGGTGAGTTGGATCCGTTGGCAGGGGAAGATGCTGGACAGACTCTGCAGGCCCAAATGTACTGTGAGGATCTGTTGGGAACGTTTAGCAGAGCCCTCTTTTAGGGAGGTCTTCAACTGGCTTTAAATGGATCCTGAGGGAGGTTGGAGACATTGAGTGGACTATGTTCTCCACCTCCATTGTCAATGCGGCTGTTCAGAGCTGTGGCCGCAAAGTCTCCGGTGCCTGTCGTGGCGGCAATCCCCGAACCCGGTGGTGGACACCGGAAGTAAAGGATGCAGTCAAGCTGAAGAAGGACTCCTATCGAGCCTGGCTCCTGAGTAAGCTGATAAGTACCGGTGGGCCAAGCAAACTGCAGCCCGGGTAGTTGCGGAGGCAACAACTCGGGTCTGGGAGGAGTTCGGTGAGGCCATGGAGAAGGATTACCAGTCGGCCTCTAAGAGGTTCTGGCAAACTTTCCGACAGTGAGGGTAGGAATCTGCTGACTTCAACTGGGGATATCGTTGAGCAGTGGAAGGAATACTTTGAGGATCTCCTCTGTCCCACCGAGGCGTCTTCCACTGAGAAAGCAGAGAGTGGGGACCATGGGGGGGAGTGGACTCGACCATTACACGGGCTGAAGTCGCAGAGGTAGTTAAGAAGCTCCTGGAAGCACCGGGAGTGGATGAAATCCACCCTGAGTATCTTAAGTCTCTGGATGCCGTGGGGCTGTCTTGGTTGACACGCCTCTACGGCGTCGCATGGAGGTTGGGGACAGTACCTCTGGACTGGCAGACCCAGTGGGCACTGGGCGGTTTGCAGCTGAGTGTGAAGTGGCTGGGATGAGAATCAGCAACTCCAAATCTGATACCATGGTTCTCAGCAGGAAAAGGGTGGCCTGCCCCCTTTAGGTTGGTGGGGAGTTCCTGCCTCAGGTGGAGGGATTTAACTATCTTGGGGTCTTGTTCTTGGTCTTGAGTGAGGGAAGGATGGAGCGAGAGATCTACAGACGGATCGGGGCAGCTTCTGCAGTAATGCGGTCGATGTACTGGCCTGTCGTGGTGAAGAAGGAGCTGAGCTGCAAGGCGAAGCTCTCGATTTACCAGTCGATCTATATTCCTACTCTCAACTATGGCCATGAGCTTTGGGTCATGACTGAAAGTACAAGATCCCGGATACAGTCGGGTGAAATGAGTTTCCTCCGTAGGGTGGCTGAGCGCTCCCTTAGAGATAGGGTGAGGAGTTTGGTCACTCGGGAGGAGCTTGGAGTAGACCGGCTGCTCCTCCACATCGAGAGAGGCCAGCTGAGGTGGCTCAGGCATCTGTTCCGGATGTCTCCCTGGGGAGGTGTTCTGGGCATGTCCCACCCCGGAAGGAGGCCCCGGGGAAGACCTAGGACATGCTGGAGGGACTATGTCTCTCAGCTGGCCTAGGAACGCTTTGGTATTCCACCGGAAGAGCTGGAGGAAGTGTCTGTGGAGAGGGAAGTCTGGATGTCCCTGCTTAGGCTGGCGCCTCCGTGACCGTGACCAGATAAGTGGAAGAAGATGTATGTATGTATGTATATTAAATTATCAAAAGAGTTTTATATTGTTAAATAACCTTTTCATAAAAGCATATGATAATTACCCACCTCTGAGAACAGAAATAAAAGTTGACATTTTCACTGATTTATATAAGATGTAATGTGAATATTTCTTAAGACTGTGCCTAATTTGCATATGTTAAATGATTAAAGTAGCAGTACAATTTAGAGGTTATGCGTATTTTAAAATTCTTTTATAAAATTCAAATAGATATTGACCTGTAATATCACAATATACAGGCAGTTTTGTTGCGGTAAAGTCTGAGAAGAGATGAGAGAATCTGCCATCATGCGTAAAAATACAATCTGCTTCTAATTAGCCTGTAATTAGCCCGCTGTGTGTGTGTTTGTGTGTGTGTGTGTTGGTCTGTAATTTAAACTCAGTCAGAAAACACCTGATGTCAAGGGATAGAACTTATTCAGACTCACACACAATAACAGCAAACAACTGAGCAGACAAACTCAGTGAAAAAAAAACATAAAGTTTGTTATTTTGAGTGTTGTATGATTTGTATGATGTTGTATGAGTGTTGTATGCACTAGATTTTAGTGCTTGATCCCCTTGGTTGGCACACTAATCAAACCCTCATTTGCATATAAGCCACACCCCATGTAATGTGTAGCCCTCACCTTCTGTTTCCGCCTCTCTTTCCTCTTGTCTTCTGTGTCCTGCAGCATCTTCTCTCTCCACAGATCGAAGAAGTACGATGGGTTGGTGTAGAACTTCAGCCCTTCCTTCCCATCATCCCTAGAGGCAGACACAGATGTGTTCAGTATCCCATAATACAATGGACTTGACTTGACCTTCCAATTCTGATGGATGAAACTGTAATATCAGATCATTTTTAAAAAATCTGCTCTTTGACCTAAGTTGATTGGACTGTCAAAATGTACCTGACTTTTATACATAACTTAATTAAAAATAATAACATAACATGCTGTAATATTATTCATATTTTATATATTGATGATGATTTTCTAAATGCATACTATTAGGAATAAAATATTATTGAAAAGAATAAATAATTACATATTTTATATATTGTATATTATTATTTGTATTTTAAATAATAATTTACATGTATTTTATATTATAATATTTTTCATAATGACAATGTACTTTAAAATGTATGTCATATTATACAATATTTAATTGAAAAATAAATTACAAGATACTTAATAGATATTAATACTATTAAGAGAATTTTATTTTATTTGTATTGTAAATTATGATATACATATAGATACAAATGTCAGTCAAATTGTAATTTCATACAAAATTTAATTGAACTAAAATAATGACAAAATATTTATAAAATAAAAGTTTTGTTGATCTTGTCTCTAAACACAAATAAAAGAAGACTCTTTACAGCAAAACACGCTGCATGTGAACATACTTTTATGTTAGTTTTAATAAATGAAAGAAATTATTTTTTTATATTGTTTTTGCTGTATCGAAAACATACCAAACTGTGACACCACTGTATCGTATTGAACCGAAACGTGATTTTTGTGAACCATTAAACCCCTACAGACATCGCTTTCCGACTCTAGAATTATCACAGAGGTTGTGAGAGAAAAACACAGACATGGCAGATTCAGATGGTATGAAAATCACCAAGTACGTCTGTGAAACAGCATTCTCTAACCACCCCCTGTAAAACTACTCACGTCCGAATAGGGCTTTACTTTTAGTCATTATTTAGGTAGCACTCATATTCTGAATGCCTTTGGCAGAATTCAAATGAGCCATTTTAATCTAGATTAATCTATATATATATATATAAATAAATAAATAAATCTATGCCTAACCCTAATATTTATGTTATTTTTATGATGATAATTGGACTTTTCTAACATAATTTTCTTTTCAAAATTCTAGTGAAATAAAATATTTACATATATATATATATATATATATATATATTATGTTAATAGTTAATAATTTTTAAATATATTTTAAAAAGATTTCGCATATATACATATACATTTTATTTTATTTTAAGTTTTTTGGTGTCAATGTTGGTTTTGTTTAAATTATTTTCTAATAATTTTTTTTTATATATGTTCAAAGCAATGTATGTATACATTACAGAATGTTATTATTTTTTCTGACAGTGATATATTTTGAATATTGCAAAAAGGATGAAAAATAAGAGATGAATTTAAGATTATAATAATTTTTTTATATGAACTAATATATTCTTTTCAGCTAAATTGCACAGGCCTAGTTAGCAGCAGATATATTCCAAGCTGTCCTTAATCTTAGACTTAGTTGATGTGAAATTCGAGCAGCGAGAGAGAATCTCTGAACACTGATATCACACCTCCTCTGCTCCTCATCTTCTCCTTCAGCACACATATCATCACATCACACACTCCATTCCTCCTTTCATTTGAGTTTTCTGGTCAAAATGCCAAATGAGCAAAGACAGGATGAGGACAAAGGAACAATACAGAACAAACAAAGCAATTATCACCTCCAGACTCTCCTGACAGGCCAATCAATGCTGAAAATTACACATTCACACAGTTTCATCACACGGATGAAGAAAAACGTGTCAGTTTGAGCTGCTGTGGTGGTTTTACCGTCTTATGGTTTCAAGAAGGACGCACTAAATTGATCAAAAGTGACCGTAAAGACATTTAAAATGTTACAAAAGACAATGAAGACTGGAGTAATGAAAATTCATCTGCGCATCACAGACATAAATTACCACTTAATAGATATTCACATGGAAAACAGCTGTTTTAAACTGTAATAATATTGCAAAATTTTTACTTAAATTTTTTTGTTCAAATAAACACAGCATTGTTGAGCAGAAGAGACTACTTCGGTTTAATTTATTCTTAGGATCGAAGACGCGCATAGAACTGCTGATGTGCTTTGTGCCGTTTTTAGCAGGAATAGAACTCAACGGAGGAGAGGAAACATCTGTCCTGATGTCTAATAAAATAACCTCCGGCGTCTGCGTTTTCATGAAGTAATGAGGGAACGCGTGGAGAGCGATATTACGCAGCTCTCAAAATAAACGCTCCAGCCTCTGGTAATGAGCATTAATTCTAGAAACACTCGCTCGGTGTGAAAACAGCAGCAGAGACGCATGCAAACAGCAGAAAGCAGAGCACAAATCTCTCTATCATTGCATACTCCATGAAGTGTCAACTGAAAGTCCTCAAGAGAAATAAAAACAGACACTTGTTAGTCACTAACACTAAAAATACAGAGCAAAAATATGAGCTCAAGCTGAAAATGTTTTATTTCATGTCTCATCATACATTTGATGATACTGATCTGAAAAATGTATCAGAAGTTTATGCTTAAAACACAAAAAAAGAAAAATGTAATATGTAAATATTTTTCTGACCTGGCTGACAGATATTTATGCTTTTTCAAAACAAAAACGAAATATTTTTCTTAGATTTTTTCATAAATTATTCAGAAAACAAGACATGTCATTTTGCATTTCAAGTGCAAATAAATTCATGCATTTAGGTTGATTCAGTGATGTCAAATAATATTTCTGATGTGAATAAAATGCAACTGTTATTTAAACCGTTAAAGAGAGCAGGTTGGCAGTTGATGTCTTGAATGTCTCGACTCTGGTGTGTGAATGTGCTTCTGACCTGTAGGGCGTGAGGATGTTCAGTGGTGGAGGTTGTTCACACAGCTCGTATGTCTCCTGCATCGGGACGGGCAGAGACTGACGCTCAAACAGCTGCTGGTCCTGGATGGTGGAGCTCCGGAAGGCCTTCCTCATGGTGATGTCCTGAAGAGACACTGAAACACAAACACACTCGGTATCAGAGCACGTTCTGAACTGCCTAGGTGAGTCTGCGTTAATGAACACGTTAGATGTTAAATCTTTTATCTTTTTTTTTGTGAGTTTTGCCCTGCAAAAACTTATTTCTTATTTGTCTTGTTTTGCAGTAGAAATATCTAACAATTCTTGAATCAAGATGCATTTGTAAAATTACTAGATATTTTTAGATACAATGTGATGTGCTAATAATGTTCTAAACTAATTTCGGGAGGAATACGTTCGAATAATCAGTCGCCGCTGGCTCCAGTAACATTTCCGCCAAACGCATGCAGTTTTCGGCCAATTACAGTGCACTGGAGTGAAAATTACCCGTTTCAGGAAGCGGGATTTAGAGGAGAAATAATAATGTACAGTATGTGGAAAAATAATGTTCCCCTCCCCTCCCCTTCGAGTTCACTTCGACGTTACGTATGAGTTCATGCTCTCTCGCCGTTCTCAACCTTGACTGGGCAGTTGACTAAGAACCCCGCGAGATTGGTAGCCTTATCGAGGCTTAAGCAAGCCAATCTTTGGCTTTTCATTTTCATTTAACATTTTAAAATTATTTATGAAGCTATTTGTAAGTCAAAACATCATATTTAAATTCAGTGTATATAAATACTTGTGAAATTTACTTGTGAAGGGACCTCTAGTGGAGTCCAGACCATCTGGCCAAGGCCTGGTCAGGTCACCAGAACTTTACGCCCGCTCTCACATTCAATTCAAGCCTCGATTAAACTGGGGATTGGATGCCGGATAACTGGCCAAAGGAGAACTGGCCCCATCTGAGCCTGGGTTCTCCCAAGGTTTTTTTTTTCTCCATTCCATGATTGGAGTTTTCGTTCCTTGCCACCGTCGCCCGTGGCTTGCTCGGATGGGGGCATCTAATTCCAGTAAATTCAGCCCAGAAACCCTTCGAATTTCTATTCAGCCAAATTTTCATTTCCAACCTCAACGCTCGTTACAAGTCCATAAGTAACATAACTAAGGCCTCCCCTTACTCCCAGGGGGGCTTTCGGGATGGTCAGCAGAGCTCCGTCCGACCATCGTTGCCCTAGGGTGGGGCTCTGGCCTCGGTTGGGCTCCCGGCCCTCCCCCCAGACAGCACGCCAAACACTCCTATCTTTTTAACGAGATGTGAACTTGTGAATTGTTGATGAAAAAAAAAGTTTCTACACCATTTTTTTACAGTAAACTTGTGTGTTTCACAGATTTCGAATAGAAATGCAGCTAGTGTCAAGAGTGTGTTTGGTGCATCATGTTTTTTGTTTTGGTCTTTTTTATAATTTATTTGTCTATATTTCTCATAATCAGGTTTATTTCCATCACCTGTTTCTCATTTGCTGAAAGACAGCTGGTGACACTGAGGTTGATGGGAAATTAAAATGTAATGAAATCATTTGAGTGGCAGAACGCAGTGGCGCCGTCTGATGTCAAAGGAATCCCAGCCAGAGCGAGAGCTGCTATCAGCATCATTGTAAATCCTCTAATTGTCCCAATTACTGTCAGACAATACAGGACCATACTCACTGCTACAGTAATTTATGCTAATTAAGTAATTTTACATGCAAATGCAATTGATCTATTGCATGACCAGTGTTCAGGGTCTGCCGATTATGCGTTTTTTTTGTTGTTGTTATGAGAAGAGTCTGTGAATAGAACTCATGCGTGGTGCTTGTTAAATCAAGTATCCTTACAATTGTTTAAAATGTTCAGACTTTCACCCGGTGGATAGAAAACAATTGAAAAAAACTCTTAAAATACAACTTTTTAAAGTTCAGAAGGTCTGCAGGGCCAGTTTTCTACATGCACTGCATTATGAAAAATATGAATGCAGAAAAAGTACTGAAATAAAATAGGATAATATAATGTCATTTTTCAGACACTTAATAGAATGTTAGTTTCAATTAAATAAAAGTGCTATCAAACAACTAATCGTATTCAAAATAAAATAATAAATAAAAACTGTTTATTTATTATGTATACATTCCATATATATTTACAGGTACATACATACAATATTAATATTCTTATATTTTATATTGTATATAAATATTTAATATTTAATAAGATGTCATATTTAAACACAACATATTTGTCTTTGTATTTATATTTTATTTGATTTTGGATACTGTTTGACAGCACTAATAAAATTTCATTATACTTTATATTGATATTAAATTACATTTTTTGACATACTTAAGCTTTATATGTGATTTTCATAATTCTATTGTTTTTAAATATATTTAAATGTACTAAATAGCCAATCATGTAATTTCTATAAAAATGTTTGTATTTTCACATTTGCAATGATAAGCTGTTTAGTAGATTTAAAATATGTATATATAGTGCCTGAATACAAATTACAGCTGATTTGTTGATTATTTTCATGAAATAAAATTATTCAAATGTACATGACAGAATGATGCTGAACTTGCTGAAATAGCCTAAAAGAAATCAGTAGGACGTTAAAGTCATTCTTGATGTAGGTGTAGGCTAGAGAAGTAAATATTTTAATCATATACTTTCATCCGTTTTGCAGTTTGAAAGACGTGATCCATTCTGAAGTCATGAGGCCCGAGCTGCATAACATCTCAAGTTTTGCTCCTTTTGTGTTCCTCAGATGAATCGGCTTCATGTGGGTTTGAAGTGACACAAAGGTGAGTAAATGATGAGGGCTTTTATAGGAAAATCTTTACATGCAGAAAAGCGAATGCCACAGAGGTGTCAGCCATTGATATCTGCAGAGAACGGAGCGATGCGGATGAATGAAGACAGCTTTTATAGCCTTCCATGCTGATGTGTTTCTAAAGGAAAGAGCCATGAATCAATGTGTATGCGTGTGTTTTTTAATGTTTTCATCTGCTTTTACTCAATCAATTGATTTTAACTTTTCATTGAAAAAGACACTAAATAAAAGTCACAGAAATGAAAACTGTTTGCGAAAAGCAAAAAAACTAAATCCTTTTTTTTTTTTACAAAAAGTATTTTATTTACGACTTTGATTTATTTACGACTTTGATTTATATATATATATATATATATATAAATCAAAGTCGTAAATAAAATACTTTTTGTAAAAAAA
>JAUYWG010000057.1:18579665-18590010 GCA_034779775.1 Enteromius afrohamiltoni
TAACCATTCTTTGAATACACATACTGTATTTATATATATATATATATATATATATACATTACTGCGTTAAGCAGATGCTTTTATCCAAAGAGTCCTTTTTTGTCAAATGGATTTGCAACACTTACAGTAAAACAACACACAGACTAACAGCATTTTTGAGATGATTCTGACGTGTTGAATGACCACTAGAAACGTTACTCATCCGGGTGAATTATGGGTCATAATGAGCCTCAGTTTGACCACAGACCAGCAGAGACAGAAGATAATTCAGATCAGATGCTCTTCATAAGGCATCAAACATTTACTGTGCAGCATTCTGTTCATCAAAACACTTGCAGAGCAGAAATAAAATAAACTGTGTTGGAAATTTTGGATGGAATAATGTTGTTTTAATGTTAAAACAATATTTAATGCTAAATGGCTATAAGTGGGCAAACAAAATCAACATTAAACCAAAAGTAACATTTTAATTCACCCATGACACTGAAACAACAAATTCAACCTGGATTTGATTTGCCCAAAAGAAAAACTACAACAGTGATATAATTTTTTTTTTTTTTTTTAATTAAGAAACTATAATGGGTTTCTTGACGTTATTTTTATATTTTATTATAATTTTAGTTTACCATTTGTATTACTTTTTATATAAATTAAAAAAGTTTTTATATAAATTAAAAAAAAGTTGAAGGTTTTGACCTTTTTTTTTTTTAAATTCAGACTTTGTTTGTCACAATTCTGTAAAAATACATAATATGTGTGTATAATATGTACATTTATTAAGTGTATATAAATACAAACAAACACACAGTATATATTTGGAAAATATTTACATGTATTTACATATATATTTTTATAGTCATATAATTTATTATATATAAAAATATATTTAAATTATAAACATATTTGTCTCAATTATATGAATGTGTGTGTATTTATATCATAATTGATACACATGCATACATATATATACATGAAAGTGTGTATCTCAGGTGATCTATCAGTTCATTGTCACCTTCTCTCTTTATTTATTATTATTTTTAAAGGTACAATTATTTAAAAACAATTATAGAACAAATATTTAATATATATTTAAGCATCTAGTAGTCAATCTCTTCAAAGCGTCACTGGATTGCATTCACATTTATATTATTAAATTATTATTATTATTAAATTTACATGAAATTATATATTATAATAATCTAATTATGTTAAATTAAATTAAATAATTAATTAGACCTAACCCCTTAGACCCTGTGAATAATAATAAATATTTTCTTGCGAAATATTTACAACACCATTAGCCATTAGCTGTTTCAAATGGTTTGATGGTATCCCTCAGCAGGAACATCAAGGTCCCAAACTCATCAGTCAGACTGGAGTGCTGCAGATCCTCCAGGGCTTTTCACTTCGGATCTCTTTGTGTCGGACTGAAGCAGAATCGGACTGACGGAGCATTTGGGATGGATGTGTCCTCACCGACACGGATCACTTCACGGTAATTTTGCTCAGCATTACATTTATTACTCTCTGTACAGCTCACAGAAGAACTCACACTGGCCCGGTCTCCATAATAAAGAGACTGGAGTTCATGGACTGCGGCGTAATTGAAATTGTTTCAGGCTGATAAAAACGATGGAGGAGCGTGAGAGAGAGAAGAGGTCATCATGACTGCACTGCTTATACATCAGACTGCTGCTATTTACATCCAGCCCACCTTTACACTCACTGCAGACAGCAACAGTCCAGTTCAGGAGGTACAAACTCTATTCATTATCTCCATAAGGCAAACCCATAACCACGCTATGACCCTGGACCACCAAACCAGATTTATGCATCATGTATGGTTTGTTAGGACAGGACAATATTTGGCTGAGATACAAACATTTGAAAATCTAGAATCTGAGGATGCAAAAAAACAAAATATTGAGAAAATCACCTTTGAAGTAGTCCAAATTAAGTTCTTATCAATGCATAGCAACTAAATTATAAATGTTGTTTATTTTGCTCAAATAGCATTACAAAAAAGCTAATTTCTGTCTAGCACTCCTAGGCCTAATGCTTCTGAAAATGTAGCTTTGATCACAGAAATAAATAACATGTTAAAATTGGAACAATATTTACTGTGTTTCTGATCAAATAAATGCAGCTTTGGTAAGCAGAGGAGACTTCTTTCAATGAATTATTATTGAATGTTTTCAGTAATAGATATGTATAATCAATTGATAAAATGATTCCAATGGGCACTGGTTTCTGGGCTGGTGCAAATCTAGTTTTTCTGGCCCAGAAATGACTGTTTTAGTGTGAAATGCTGGCAGATTGAGCTCAGGCGTCCTGTCGGTGGATAAGAGGAGTCTGTCTCTCTCTCTGTGTCTGTTATCAGATATCTCAGCTCTGTTGAGCTTCCAGAAAACATGCTGTCAGTTTCAGCAGTCGAGAAACTCAATCACATCCGATAACAGACTGAACTGTGTGTGTGTGTGTGTGTGTGTGTGTGTGTACTCACACTCCTCCTCTTTGGGGTCAAGTTGAGTGACGCTGATTGACAGGCGGTCGACTCTCTCCTGAAGCGAATTCACTCGAAATGAGAAGGAATGAGCTTCATTAAAGAGCTCGCCGAACAAATCCTCTGCATATTTACCTGAACACACACAAAACACCCCAAAACAAAAGTAAAAATACATTATTTTCATGATAATTAACCTCAGTTTTTGGTTTTCTCGTGATTTTCTGAAATGGTTCTTATTACTGTAATAAAATGAGATTTAATGTAAATCAGCATTATTTAAGGCAGTTCAGCAATGATCAATATAAAATAATATATTATATATAAAATAATACAACTTTGTTGTAAAAAGTTAACAGCATATAAAAATAATAAAAAATAATCATTTCTTCATAAAATATAAAAATTATGCAAAAGAAAAAATATGAAATAAAAAAGTTAAATAAAAAGTATACCGTTTAAATATAAATTCCTTTTTATATTTGTATGATAAATGTATAGAGAGAAATTATAAAATGAAAAATAAAACATTTCTATATAATCATTTATTTTATATAATACACAATAATACAATGTATATACTATAGTAAAAAAAAGTTCATAATATAAATAAAATAGATAAAGAAAATAGACGTATACATTATTTTTATGCTAAATATAAATTTATCTTTATATAAATGTTACTTCCCGCATATGTTCCTGTTTAGTTCCTGTTTGTCCTTATTTGGTTTGTTTCCTGTTCTCATGATTAATCACCTTCATTGTGTTCACATGTGTTGTATTAATCCTCTCATTATTTCCCTTTGTTTGGTTCTTGCTTATAAGTCTTCAGTTCCCCCTTAACCTATGTCCTGGATTGATGTTTATTTAATGGATATTGAGTTGATGTTTATGAACTGGATTATTATTTGGAATTAAATAATATTTATGTTTACTCCTTTATCATACACTATGGACCCTTTTCACATTTCTGGGTTTCCGGAAGTTGTCATAGTTGGGTAAACTTGAAGAGCAGTGAATGGGATGGTACCACAAATATATTTTTTGCGTTCCCATTTGCTCAAATAGCAAAAGAAAAACTCCACTATGGTTTTTTATTGACTTCCAATAAAAAGAAAAAAATAGAGAGAGACTGATAACGGCAGTCAAAAGAGAGAACAGTCAAATTTACCATCCCTCTCATAGATGCTGCATTAGAAAAACCTTTGCATTAGTGTAAACCATCATTTTGTATTTTGATCCAAAGTTAATATAATACAAAGAATGGTGTTATAGATGTGCATTCATTTTCTTAAAAATACAAATAAGAAAAGCTTTTAAGAATTTATGATGCTGTTGACCATTAAATGTGTCTTCTCAGTCTTGTGAAAACGGTCCATTAGTACAACAACGTCCCGTGACACAATCCAGGACCAACATTTTTCCTGTAGAAAAATATTAAATGTATTTTTTGTAGAACGTCATGCTGAATGTCCAGCAAGATGGATGACCTTTGTAACATTTGTGGAGGAGTTCCAGTGTTGGCTACAGCTCTTGAGTCCGCTCCAGTGATTGCTCCAGGCCACGAGTCTACTTTAGTATGCTTTTCCTGAGTGTCTGCTCCAGTACCGGCTCCAGACTCTGATTCCACTCCAGTGTCAGCTCCAGCAACTAAGTCCACTCCAGTGTCGGCTCCAGGCCATGAGTTTGCTTCAGGATGCTTTCCTGAGTCTGCTTTAGTATCGGCTCCAACCCAATTCCAATCCAGTGTCAGCTCCAGAAACTAAGTTTACTCCAGTGTTAGCTCCAGAAACTGAGTCCACTCCAGTGTCGGCTCCAGGCCACGAGTCTGCTTCAGGATGCTTTCCTGAGTCTGCTCCAGTATTGGCTCCACACCCTGATTCCACTCCAGTGTCAGCTCCAGCAGCTGAGTCCACTGCAGTGTTGGCTCCAGCCCCTGAGTTCACTCCAGGATGCTCTTCTGAGTCCACTCCAGTGTCGGCTTCAGCTCCTTAGTCCGCTCCAGTCTCGGCTCCAGCTCCTGAGTCCACTATAGGGTCGGCTCCAGCTCTTGATTACACTCCAGTGTCGTCTCTAGCCCCTGAGTCCATTTCAGGATGCTCTTCTGAGTCCGCTCCAGTGTTGGCTCCATTCCCTGAGTCCACTCCAGGATGCTCTTTTGAGTCTGCTCCAGCCCCTGAGTGCGCTCCGGTGTTGTCTCTAGCCCCTGAGTCCATTTCAGGATGCTCTTCTGAGTCTGCTCCAGTGTTGGCTCCATTCCCTGAGTCCACTCCAGGATGCTCTCCTGGGTCTGCTCCAGGTTGCTCTCCAAGGTCTGTGCCAGTGTCGACTCTAAACCCTGAGTCCACTTCAGGATACTCTCCAAAGTCTGCTCCAGTGTTGGGTCCAGCCCTTGAGTCTACTCCAGAATGCTCTCCTGAGTCCGCTCCAGTGTCAGGTCCAGCAACTCAGTCCACTCCAGTGTTGGCTCCAGCCCCTGAATCCGCTCCAGTGTTGGCTCTAGTCCACTTCAGGATGCTCTCATGAGTCAGCTGCAGTATCGGCTCCACTCCAGCGTCAGCTCCAGCCACAGATCCCAAACCCAGCTCTCCTTCATGTCCTCCTTAATCTTTGTTGCTCCCGTCCAACCCACCTTTGTCTCCACCTGCCCTCCCCAGGGTAGAACTGTTAGGGCACTATTGCTACATCCCGTGACAGTTACCATGATTAAATAATTTTCAATTTTAAAACAATTAATACTTGTATATAAAGAGAGTTAAATAATACAATGTGTAAAAAAATTAATAATAAATCTGTTTATTAATAAATAAAATAATAAGACAAATATTATTAAAGTAAATTTAAATAAATAATTTGTTTTTGTTTTTTCATGCAAAATATTCTTCCTTTTTTCATTTAACTAATTATATATTCTGGACACTGATGTGTCAAACCTAAATATATTCTGGACAATGTGTTTCATCCAAATTTACTGAGCAGATACAAAATTTTATGGCATTGCAGATGTGTTACAGCGCAACATTAAAACCACTTTAATATGTATTTAGGGAGACAGAAGAGCATGTCTGCAGAGATCTGGACTCACTCAGGCTGCTCAGCTGACGGATGACGTTGGCCAGAGAGATGTTGGTCACACACTCCAGCTCATTCTTGATGCTGTGCGGCAGAGCTGTGTGACAGAGGTGACGAGGCTCGATACTGCGCTTAACCAGCGGCATCCTGATGCTCTCGCTCACTCACCACACCTGATAAAGAGAGATTGAGAGTTACTTGCTCGCTTGCACACCACACCTGACAAAGAGAGAGAGAGAGAGACAGCTGTAAGAATCAGTGAGTCGCGTGGAGAATCACAGCTGTTCGATACGCTCAGGCTGAAATAATCGCATTAAGAATTAAAGATTCCAATCACACAACAATCTCAAATGGAACCATCAGAGAAACAGCCAATACACTGCACTGTTCAGCATTCTCTGTTGAATTAATGATATTATATTTCCATTTGTACTTATATTGTAGCTAGTAAGCCTATAACACAGTCAAAACTTTATTTACTTAATAGGCACCATTTATACTCATTTATATATACATATATAATACTTAATTTTTTACTAACTTAAATCAATTATAATTTAAAACAAGTAATATTAATTCCAAACATTTTTACAGTTAAAACAATTTTATTTTGTAAAAAGAGTATATAATATTTAACATAGGGCTCATATAATATTTAATTTGACTCCTGCTGTGGACAATCAGGATTTTCTGACGTTTGTGTTTTAGCGTAGTGATGGAAGGTGCAGAGGAGTGTGTGTGAAGGAGCTCGTTTGTCTTGTTTAATGAGTGTCACATTTAACGTGCTTCTCCTGATGAGTTCTGGCAGGTCTGATGAAGGATCATCAGCCGTTAAATCAGTTTCTGTTCGTCACATCCTTCTTCACGATGATCTGCTGCTTCTGAATGCCTCATAAACATTCAGTCGGTACTGTGCACGGCTCACACAAATACTGTATTCCTGTATACCCCTGACGATCATTGCTGCAGCATGCATACCAAACAACTTGTTTTGTTCATTCCTAGTTTACGTTAACTAATGTAGTTAACTAATGTTAACTAATGAACCATAAGTGTTACCAAACATCTATATATATTACGTTTATATTTGTTGATGAAAATACTATAAATACTAGCCTAAGACTATTGCACAGTACTGTATATAATTATTTCTTATATTTCTTCAATGAAACTTAATGAAGTCATCTACAGAATAGAACAGCTTGGCCTGATGATTCACCCTCAGTAAGTCATGCATTAAACTCTAATGAAATAATGGACGATGGCTTTTTGATACGCAGAAACACAATCTGCCATCACCATGGCAATCTTGTGCTGGGATGCCAGTCATTGTCCTTCCCTAAGTGCCAATATTCACACATCCCAGAATCCTCGGGGGCCACAGGTTTTTATGGCGATCCCAGCATCCTCTGTTCTCATCCTCCTCACAAGGTGCATCCCAAATCACTTATTTATGCACATCTGTGAGGTTTGTAGTATACAGACTGTGAGTAGAGTCAATTCCAAATACCCAGATGATTTTCTGCATTTATTTAATCCAAAACACAGTAAAAAAAAAAAAATGTTAAAATTAAAATAGCTGTTTCTATGTTATTTCTGTGATGCGCACGATCATTACTTCATCATTAATCCATCTGAAATCATTCTAATATGCTGATTTCCTGCTCAAGAAACATTCTAATTATTATTAATGTTAAAAACAGCTGTGCTGCACAATGCTTTTGTGGAAACGGTAATGCATTTTAATTTTCACTATTCACAGATGAAT
The DNA here is from genome assembly GCA_034779775.1 of Enteromius afrohamiltoni. NCBI lineage: Eukaryota > Metazoa > Chordata > Actinopteri > Cypriniformes > Cyprinidae > Enteromius > Enteromius afrohamiltoni. The sequence continues at coordinate 18,587,009 of JAUYWG010000057.1, forward strand.
AGAAAGTTCAAAAGAACAGCATTTATTTAAAATAGAAATGTTTTATAACATTATAAAATTATTCAACTTTTTTTATATAAATAAATTGACTGTCTGATATTGTTATTATAAATATGAAAATATCAGTCTTCAAGTAAGAAGCAAAAGTTGAGTTTTCAGAACAGTTTGTTTTTTTACCTGTTTTTTCTTTCATCTGTCTAATCTTTTAAAGACCCTACAGAATGCTCCAGTATTTGATTTGCAGTGTCCTGCACTAAAACTGACCCTGAGCAAACACTCCACTGCTTTTGCAGAAAGGCAGAGACCAATCACAGAACGCTAAATGCTCCCGCAGCAGCCAATCAGAGCGCAGGACGGCTGTCGATGCATTCGGCCCAACAGCTGGTTTCCATCAGAGTCTCCTGAGGTTCTCACATGGGAAACAAAAGAGCCGGAGAGCAAGACTCTTACGTAACACACACACATTATCGCTTGTGAATCTGTGGCTCGGTCTCGTTGTGTCTGGATAACAAGCAGCTTCATCGAAAACACTCGTTTGTTATGGTGTCAGCAAAGTTTGCATTAAAGCACGTTTCCTTTGACATGCTGTATTGAACGAGCAAATAACTGCATGAACTGTTTAAATATATACATTAAATGCAGTGCAATTCACTTTGGATAAAAGTGCCTGCCAAATGCATAGGGTTCAATGCAGAGCAGACTGCATGGCACGCTCTATCCCACAATGCAATTCACTCAACTACTTCTTCACTTTCACATGTGACTGATGAAGCTGGCACAAAACCACACATTTTAATATCTCTTTTTTGATTTATTATTTGGGCGGACTGCCAAAAGGCATTTTACACCGAATTAATTTAGGAGATAACTAAAGTAAATGTGGAACACACATTTTGAATATACAGTATATATAAAATATTAATAATTAAAAATTTAAAATATATTTTTATAAAAAAAAAAAACTAAAAGAGAATGGAAAATAAATAATTGTAATAATTTTAATGCAAACAATTCAAGTAATTTTAATCTTTATATTAGTACTATCAAACATTAATCATATCCAAAATAAAAGTTTTCATTTATGTGAAAACATATATGTGTGCTGGGTATATTTATTATGTATATATATAAATACACAGGCATGTATACATTTAAGAAAAATGTTACCTTTATATATTAAACTATAAATACAAATATAGAAATATAGAAAAGTATATCTAAATATTAGCAAAATATATGCTGTATGTGTGTGCATTTATATATATATAATCAAAACACAGAACACACACACATATGAAAACAAAAAAACGTTTTAATTGCGCTTAATTTCGAAAGCACTAGTTTATATTATGAGAATAAGTATAATATAATATATATGTATCAAAAAAGTATAAAAACATTAGACATAACACAGCTTTTTGTGTGTGCATTATGTTTTATATATCACTTTATCATGTTTATATACAGAAACACACACACGTATAACTCTTACATTCAATTTTAGGATTTAGGTGTAAAAGACATGTTTAAGGAGTATATTATATTCATCTTCATAATATCAGCATTTTTGCATTAAAATTAAAATGTAAACGTTAAATTTAAAATTCCAAATGTTATTTAATAAAACATTTCAATATTTTTCAAATAAAACTGTATTATTTATTATGCTATTAATTCAATTGGGACAGTTTCTTAAATATTTATATTTTTATTTATTCATTTCAGTTTTGGGATGAATTACTTCTTTCAAACGAAGGACTTTTGTACATGAATGTGACAGAACAAGCGACCTCAAACAGTCATGTTGAAGTGAAAGTGGTAGAAACGAGTCTGTTATAGCTCTGTCTTTGCTGGATCTGATGAATGGAGCAGACCCGGGATCAGTGTGTTCTGTGTAATTGAATGTGAGTAAACGGCCGGGCTCGTGTTCGCTCCGACCTTCACCACTGATGTGTCAACCTGCATGAATAAATAAGACGCCTGAGCTGAGGCTGATATCCCAGAGTGCTTTGCTCTTATCTGCGTCTACGGCCAACTCTCTACACGTACACACAATGCTCAAACGCAGTCCACACACAGCAGAAGTAAAGCACCGGTCGCCATGTGAACTGCGAATGAGACCCTCTCATTGATCCAGCTGTCCAAATTAGAGCTGCATGATCAGAATTAGCTCTGACATCCGCGGGAACGAGCGTAACGCTGATCATTCAGACTGAGATGATTAGCATCGCTCCAGTCAACAGTGCTGTGAAATACCACAACACTGATGAATCCTCTGGAGAAATCACAGATCTGCTGCTTCGGGAACGAAACACACTGGACTCTTGAGTCTTAACAAGAAGAGATTATTGACAAATCATTTAATCAATGACCTCAATATCTCCTGCTCTCAAACACTTCAGACACATGATGATGCCTCCAAACACTGTATGTGAGGAAAAATGTATGTATATACACATATATATATATATAATGGTTATATTATGTATATAGTTTATGGTTAGTTCCATTCCTGGATTTTGATTGGTCAGCAGCTTTGTGCTCGTGTATCCTACCTCTCTCATTCGGCACAAATCCAAATATTCCATAATATTTTCATATTTGCGATGTAATGTATCTGAATGCTAAACTATTATTCATTATGTAAATTACAGGCTTTGTACTTCAGTCACACTCCAACAGTGATACAGAGGTGGGCTCGCTGATGTTTGGTTCACTGTCAACTGTGCTGTCAAGTTAGAAATGCCGGAACTGATATGTGTGTGTGTGTGTGTGTGTGTGTGTGTGTGTGTGTGCACCGACCCAATCACTTCAGCTGTATCCTTACCAGCAGAATCAACTTTAAACACTTATAGTCTTAAAAATAATGTATCCCTGTATAAAGATCTGCTTTTATTTGTGTATACTGTGACGAGGCAACGGCCCCGACGGCCAATCATCGCCCTCCCCGTTTCCTCAGCGCCGCCCGCCGCCAGGCTCCCGACAGGAGTGGGCGGATGAGA
>JAUYWG010000057.1:18592027-18609107 GCA_034779775.1 Enteromius afrohamiltoni
CACTGCCTGACCCTCACCGAACCCGAGCAGCACAACGAGGACACCAGTTTCCCTTTTATTTTGGACACTTTTCCCCGGACACTTTATTTGGTTGTATTTATTTAATAAAAAAATAGCCTCTCCGAGGCATGACTTCACCCCCACTGTGTCTGTGTTGGCTCACCTGCGACAATACTCACAATGAAAACAACACAGTGTGCTTTTATAAAATAGAAACAGTGAGCAAATTAAGACACAAAAATGATCTGAAACTCAGAATATACAGGCTACATTTTCCCCCCTTTGTTTATCTGTTAACTAAATCAGATGTATTTAAATAAGAACTTATTCCTTGTGTGTATATGCACTGCAGATTATACATAACATTAAAATGTAATATATTTAGGGGTGGGCATAGATTCTTTTTTTAAATCTAGATTAATCTATATTAAAATGGCTCATTTGAGTTCTGCCAAAGGCATTCAGAATTTGTGTGCTATGATATCTGTGTGTCAGTACCGCCATATTAAATGTAGGGGTGTGAATCTTGGTTTCAGGATTCAATGCAATAAAATTATTATTATCAACACAATGGCCCAGTTTCACAAACACGGCTTAGCTTAAACCAGGACTAGGCCTTAGTTACATTAAGATATTAATGCATCTTTTACAAAATTTTAAGTTTTACTTTTGATTAATCACAATTATTCGCAGTAACAGCACTAATTTAACCACGTGTAAACAAACATAACTTAAGTTGCAATTAAGGCGTATTGAATGTTAAAATGTATTACAAATACAAGTAAAGTGGGTTTTATGGTCCATTTAACTTTCAGTCATTTAATCATTTAATATTTCAAAGTTCAGTTTAGAAGTATCGGCATCTGAATCACTATCGGTGTCTGTCTGCTCTGCTGTCCAATGCTGAAACAACATCTTGGATCCATCTGGTTGACTTTCATCAAATGATTTTGGGGTTCTCGTCTCATAACCTGCTGTTTTGTCTCTTAACAGTCTGTTTCAGATGCACTGGAGCATGAACACGTGCTTAGATGATGGACAGACGCCAAACGCTCATCACGACACATATGAGATTCAGGTACATGTGCTTCTAACGACACATATAAGGAATACTTTCATATTAAAACCCAAATTGACCCTGAGGATCTGAATGAATCAGTGAGCAGTTTTATCGCTGGTAAGAAATGTTTATCACTTGTACATTTTTAAGCTAATTACTGGATTAAATTTAACTCCTGCGTTTTATAATGCATCTGAAAAAGTGATTTTTACTTAGAACATAGACCTAAACCAACACATACTAACTAGTCATGTTGGACTGTAAGCGGTTAGACTGAAATATAAATTTGTTCATTTTTCCCCCTTTTTTTCAAGAATCCTTTACACACTTAGTAATGTATCTCTTTTCCTCTGTTTAATCATTTTTTTCGTAGTTTGCTCTCCATCTAGTAAGTCCTGATTTTAAACAGATTCGAAGGACAGAGTGCAGATGAAGAAGCCGGACGTCAGAAACCAAAGGCATCAATAATAGATGTTTAGAGCTGAACAACGGCACTCGGAGGAAACGCTCATGGCTGTTTAGCTGAGAAGAAACTTCATTACGCTGAATCTGCTGACGCTGCGCTTCCGAGAGTTTGAGCCAAGGATGAAAAACGGACGAGAGAAAACGCAACATCCAGGTGCAGCTCGCTCTGCTTTAAATGTTTGAATTTCAAAGCGTCCTCCATCACACACAACACCCGGCAGGCTCAAAGGATTCTGGGAAATGTGTCTCGGCCTATTTGAGTCTGTTTTTATAGGATTAGGGCATAAAAACATGTATATTGAAGAACATTGATAAATATTATAAACTGTCAACTGTCAAATTCTGTCTTTTTTCTCAGAACTGTGAAATATAAACATGCAATTGCAAGATACAGGGCCCTATCATACACCCAGCGCAGCACAAGTGTCTTGCTAGTTTCAGCCTGATGCAGTTCTGCACCGTGTTGATTAACTAGAATTTGTTAATCAACTTACAGTCCAACATGACTACATTTACTCCCATTTGTGCACCCATGTTCAGGTGCATTGTTGGACTGTTGGATTTGGAAAAACACTACGTGCATCAGCGCCTTGCACTTCAGACCATGCGCTTGGATTGTTAAAATAGGGCCCATAGAGAAAAGCAAAGAATTGTGTGATAAACATGCAAATCTAAGAAATAAACTCACAACTGCAAGTTATAAACTCAGAACTGTGAGATATAAACTCACAAAAAGGTAAAAATTGTGTGATATAAACTTCATATCTCGCATTTCTATTTCTGTCTTTATGACAGTTGTGTGTTTATATCGCGGGATTTTGATCAAACTAAAATGTCAGAATTGTGGTGAATTTCATCCAAAATAAATGCTTTGTTTACATATGTGTGTGTACTGTGTATATTTATTATGTATACATAAAAACACACACATGCATTATATATTTAAGAAAAATGGTACTTTGTATAAAATACAGTATATATTAGGGCTGGGCAATATAATCATCGATTAAATCACAGAGCTGTAGATCAATGACGAGCTACACAATTTTGCGTTCATAATTGGAAATGAATTGCAGTGATCTACCGCTCTGTGTATCCACTGCCGCGCGTTTTAAAAACAGCTGATTGAGATTCAATCATAATCAAAGAACCGGCTTTACTGATGAAATGCGCATGAATAAATCGACAATTAAATCGCCTAGCCCTAGTACACCCCTAGTATTAGGGGTGGGCATAGATTAATTTTTTTAATCTTGATTAATCTAGATTAAAATGGCTCATTTGAATTCTGCCAAAGGCATTCAGAATATGAGTGCTACCTAAATAATGACTAAAAGTAAAGCCCTATTCGGACGTGAGTAGTTTTACAGGGGGTGGTTAGAGAATGTTTTGTTTCACAGACGTACTTGGTGATTTTCATACCATCTGAATATGCCATGTTTTGGCCAACGCGACATGCCGTAGATGCTCTTACCACACACACGTTTAATATGTTTTGATATAAAAAAAAATAAATACAAATAATCACGTAAACTGTTATGACTGTCTATTGTAATATCAGTATCAGTACCTGCACTCGGTTACATATGTTTTAATTATCAAAATTAAACATGGCTTTACTACAAATAAAAATCATAATAGTTGAACTAAAGTAACCACACATTAACATGGTTAAGCTTCACCATGGTGTTTGTGATTATACTAACTGTAATCAATCTGAATGACTATAGCAATGCATTTCTGTGACGCACAGATGTACAAAACAGACCCTCTCACCTCTGTAATAAACACGGAGGTGTTAGTCCCGTCTGAAACGGTACATGAAGATCATGGAAGACAGGTGATAAGAATTGAAGCTCACACGTACAGTAGTTTAGAAAACTAGTCCTGTCCGAATAGGGCTACAGTGCAATTCGTCTAGGTATACATCCGCGCTAAAAAATGATGTGATGTCACATGGTCTGTTTTACCGGTGTTTTTTTTCACTACTTTGATCTGGGATCATTGCCAGGGTCAGATGGCTCTCTGATTTCTTCAAAAATATTTTAATTTGTGTTCTGAAGATGAACAAAGATCTTATGGGTTTGGAACAACATGAGGGATTAATTAATGACAGAATTTGGCACAGGCGTTCTGGGTAAACGAGGCTAGTGGATGCTGCCAATGGGCACAGTATGACAATCCGGCCTCTGGCACAACAGAGCTGCTTCTGGGCATTACTACTGAAGTAAGAGTCTGTCAAGAGCACAAACGCACACAAAGAAGCGTCTTAAGAAAGCTCAGCAAAGGCCACCGGGGTCGTACCATTCTGAAAAAATAGGGGAAGTGGGAGTTCATTCTGTGCACAAACAAGGCTTTTATTTTACAAAAACAACACTGTCAATGGGTGCATTGTAGGTATCATGTGACCCGTGTCTATAGATGTCTGTCTTCAAGACACATTAACATCCTCAACAAAATACACTTGATTACAGACAACAAACAGTTACACGCCAGTTTCAATGTGCAGCATCGTAGATGTGGATTAAAACCATGGATGTCCAAACCATGCATGTATCCCCCTGTAAACAACATCTGAGGCGGCATCATATGTATTTTAACAGAGAGCACAGTCCCAGAATGCATCACGTTGAGCACAGAGAATGCATCTGAGATACTGGATGAAGAAGTGTGGAACCTCAGAGGTTCTTTGTTGGCACTGATGCTTCCATAAAGCAGCCTCCACATCTACGGAATCCTACCATTAGAAAAAAAGGTTCTATAGATTTTTAAAATGTTCTTCACACTCAGAAAAAACATGGTTCTTATCAAAGTTTTTTTGGGGAAACAAAAATGGCCCTTTTATCGCAAAAAACAAAACAACCAACAACTTTATTCATTACTTAAAAGTATTGTTAACAATAAGTTAAAAAATAAAAAAATATATATCTGATGTTTGCATGGTGGTTGAGTTTTTCACCGTAACTTTTATGTATTTATTTTAACAGTGCAACATATGCAAGGCTAGTCGATTTTCTTTTTTTTTTTGTTTTACAGTAATTTTTTTTGGCTGCTACAGTATGTGTGTTAACACATGGACAAACAGTGCATGTTAACAAGGCTTTCCAATTAAAGACTTTTGACCCCTTCTGCCTTCCATAAATGCATTAGGTTTTGAACAGAGCCGTTGTCTCCTGGTGTGGTGAATGGTAATACAGACATTGATTTGCAGCCGTGCACATAATGAGATCTGGAGGAGTGAAGACACAGTGCAGGGCTGATTTAAAGTGTCCTGCAGAAGGTTGTTTCAAGATAAAAGACCACTGGCACTCTCTTCTGTGTGCGCTAGAAATCACTTCTGAAGCCGCCGGGTTTCCAAACACTGATGATTAAACAATCAGTGACAGATGAAGTGAGTTCTAATGTCACATATGTGCTACTGTGCAAAGGTTTAGGGTCAGTAATTATTTTGTTGTGGTTGCTGTTGTTGAAAGAAATAATACATTTATACATCATGGATGCATTGAATTGATCAGTTGTTACAACAGATTTCTGTTTTAAATAAATGCTGCTCTTTTGAAATTTCTATTCATCTTTGAATTCTGAAAAAAAATTAAATGCATCAGTTTCCACTAAAATATTGTGCAGAACATGTGTTTTCGACATTGATAATAATCGGAAATGTTTCTAGAGCAGCAAATCAGCAATTTTTTTTTTCCCATAAAATTAATTAAATCCTCATTTAAAGGATATTTCTTTACTGTAAAAAAACAGTTAACAGTAAAAAAACTGGTTTTTTTGCCATGCAGAATTTAGTTTGATTTGTTTCTGCAAGTCATCTTTCAAAGTGTTTAATTGAGTAAATTGTAAGGATCCGCTGCTGTCTGTAGGTTTTATGTGTGTCGCCTCTCAGTGCCAGTTGGCATCAGCAGCGATTTGATTTTTTCTGTAAAAACTCTCAGCCTCTCTTGTCTTTTCTTCACCTTTGGGCTTGTTTTATAAACACAAATCAGGCTGACTGACAGTGAGAGTGTGTGTGTTCAGTCATCACTGAGAATCTTTCATCTACCATTTCTCATGCTGACGGCCCATTTCCTGTCACTGCAGTGAAGGGAATTCTGGGATATGATAATTGTATTGTGTTTGTATTTTGCTGTATTCACAACACGTAACATAGAAACTACTGTTATCAGGTTTTGATTACCCCCATCATCCCCTCTGTTTGTAATCCTTCCTCTCATTTCTCTGAGGTCTGTGGAAACATTGATTAACACTCCTGATTATTAGCCTAGTCAAACAATGAGCATTGTGTGCGATTTCATATATAAAATGCTGGTTTCTTCAGCTTCACTTATAGTTTAAACAGCTCGCTGTGAAGGTTTCTACTGAGGTTTCTGAGGTTTGATCATTGTAATTCATTCCGGTGACTCGAGTCTTCCAATTTAGTTCACTCAAAAAGATTCAGATTCATTTAAAACAGTAAAAATAAAGTAAAACAGTGAAATATTTGTACAATTTACAACAGCTGTTTCTTGGTAAATATATGTTAAACTGTCATTTATTTCTGTGATGCGCAGCTGAATTTTCAGCATCACTCAGTTTAATCAGTAACCTTCAGAAATCATTCTAATATACTGATTTGCTGCTCAAGAAACATTTATGATTATTATGCATGTTGAAAACTTCTTTTGTAGAAACCATGATGCATTCGATTTTTCAGGATTTTCAATTTAATGAACAGCCTTTATTTGACAAATTAATCTTTTGTAACATTATAAACATCTTTACAGTCACTTTTGATCAATTTAATGCATCCTTGATGAATAAAAGTGTTGTTTTCTTTATATATATATCGTTGGTCAAACACTGACAAGACTCTGACCGTGTCTCCTCTTCCTCAAGAACACTCAGTCAGAATAAAACCCATTAGATTAGTATTGATCTGAAGACTGTCAGACTGAGAGATCTTTTTCCCAGCAATAGATCGTTTTCCATCAGAAAGGGTTTGTTCATTATACACCACATTCAGCTAGTTATGTGTTGTCTTTGTGACACGGTGTTTGTCGTATATGAACATTTGCGGTCAGATTCCCGCCTCGAGCGCATCCTGAGATAATGCTTTTGAATCCAGAGAGGCTCTGGACAGCCTGTCATGATGCATCGCATGAATCAGAAGACGAGGCACAAGCTCTTATGTAATGATTACACCCGCAGGCACGACCTCTGACCCCGAGGACTCGAGCTGAGAAGCCATGGGCGGCTGTTTAACCTTGAGCGGTGGATAAAGGACACTCTCGCCGCAGCTGAATGTGACCCAAATCTGAGGTTTTTCGCATGCGACACAGATCTGTTTTTCTGGATGACGCCGTTGCCAGATCTCACTGGAGAAATAAGCAACCTGCCCTGACAAAACAAGCCAAAATAAGCGACAAGCCTTTCCAAAAGAAGCCAAAATAAGAGCTGATGGCGGATGGGTCTCTGTTAAATTGTTGTGTGAGATAGAAACTCCTGCAGCTCAGCTGAACATGAGGAAAAAGAGAAACACATGCATAACAAAAAGCTTAGACTTTATGTATCTGGGTCATTTTATTGGGAAGGAAACATTTAATGCATATTTGGGATTTTTATAATAGATAAAGGTGTGAAGAGTCAGAGTGAAGTTATCATTTATTATTTAAATATTGTGTTATATTTTAGATTTTTAATTAAACGGATAATTGAATCATTTATGCAAGAAATTGATACGTTTTATTCATTAAGCATGCATTAAATTGATCATTTATAATGTATAATGTATCTGTGAAACCTCAGTGATAATCAAATTTCTCAGTTTCTACAAAAATATTGTTTAGCACAACTGTCTTAATTATATTAGAATGATTTCTGATGGATCGTGTGACACTGAAGACTGGAGTAATGATGCTGAAAATACAGATTTGAGCATAGAAATCAATTTCACTTTCATATAAATTCACAAAGAAAGCGGCTATTTTAAAGTGTAAAAAATATTTCCAAATTTTTACAGTATTTGTGAATAAATTCAGTCTCTTTGTATCCCACCCATCAGTTTGTATGCATGTTCTGTAGGTGGTTTTCCATTCATCTACAAACAATCTAATACGAAGCATCTGAACATTTCGATTTATAAAGACACCTACTATCCTGTATTAGCCGTATGCACCTGCCGCTTCGCCTACCGCATCCCAGAATAGCTCATCATGGGATGGAGGACTAACACTGATCACTTCAGCCCTTTTCACTTAGCTAAACTAATGTAGGCGATCGGCTCCTTTCTCCTCTTTGCCCAGAGAAGTCAAACAGAAGGTGTGTTTCCTCATCTCAATCTCTTATACCCACACACACACACACACACTTTCTGTCTCTGATGGTTTTTTCACACACTTTTCTTCTCGTCTCTCACTCTTTTTTTTGTGCCGCATTCTGTCTGGAGGCAGCGCATAAAAATAAGCACAGAGAGAGGCGGAGAATAAAGTAGGAGTGAATTTCCTCCTTCGAGCTTCATCACCTTCTGCTGCATCCTACATAAGTAGATCACAGGGATTGCAATTTACAAGGATTGCTATTAGCAATCAATTAATATATGCATTAATTGCTAATGCTATTCACACTGACAGAATTAAAGGAATAGGGACATTCTGTCAAAATACTTGCTTGCCCTGAAATGATCAGTTAATCTGCATTTTGCAAAGACCTCACCCCATAAGGATTGGATGTGAACTGTAAAAATGAAAAAAAATAAAAATAGTCTAAAAATCTATTTGATTCACACAAACAAGCTGATCCATTCAGCAATGAAACGACTGCTTAACTGAGTCATTCACTCCAATGATTTGCTCAAATTCACTCAGCAAAGAAACAAATAATTTATTTAATAACTTACTCAAATATTCATTTAAACGTGCTGATCTGTTTGGTAATGAAACAAGTGATTCATTGAATTTGCTCAAACACACTAATCTGTTCAGTAACAAAATGAGGGATTCTTTGAGTCATTGACACAGATCATTCATTTAAACATGTTGATGTGTTCAGCAATGAATGAGTGATTCACTGAATCATTCACACAATTTGCTTAAACACACCATTCAGCAACAAAATGAGTAATTTAATTATTTGCATATTAAATGATTTGTTCACTCAAACTCAAATAAACTGATTCTGATCTATTCAGAAGCAAACCAAGTAATTAAATGAACCATTAACCCAAACAATTCAATTACATTGAATCATTCACTCGAGTGATTGCTCAAACACACCAATCCAGTCAACAAATAATTAATTTAATAACTTACTTAAACATTCACTTAAACACGCTGATCTGTTCAGTGGTAAAACGAGCGATTGAATCATTCACTCAAAGGATTTGCTGAAAGACACAGATAGTAACAAAATGAGTGATTATTTGAATCATTCACACAAATAAGTCATTTAAACATGATGATCTGTTCAGCAACGAAACAAAAGATTCATTGAATCATTCACACAAACAATTTACTCAAAAACACTGTCCAGCAACAAAAAGAGTGATTCATTGAGTTATTTGCAGTAAATGATTTGTTCACTCAGACTCAAATTCAAATCATTAGATATCTGAGTCTGATCGATTCAGGAGCAAAATTAATTTGAATAATTCACTCAAACCATTCAGATATCCATTTAGAAACACAACTGAAGTGAGTCGCTCACAGATCGAATTGTTTCACCGACTCTCTTGTTCATTCTTGACTTAGTTAAATGTTTAATTTTTTATCATACATGTTCACATAGAATATTTAACTATGTTCCACATAAGAAAATCATTATAATGAAGCCAAAGATAAATTATGCTAAACACATGGATTGGCTCACCTGCAATGAGCAAACGAATCGTTTGTGAATGGCTCACTGACCCAAAATGGTTCATTCTGCAGTGGTTTTATTTGGATCTGTTTTCACTGGCAGAGCAAAATAGACTAAATATCTTCTACCATTGTGTCTTAAAATAACCTACTTAAAGTTTAGTCCATTTAATTGGATTTCCCGCCTCATCAAGCTGATAATCAGAAAAACAGCACTGTTGCTTGCTTCTGTGATATCGCTTAATTAACACTCTTTGCGTCACGGACTTGACAAAACCACGAAAGCTGATGCTAAGCGGTAAAATCTTTACTAGATCATAACCATAAAATCATGCATTATTTCAGCCCATGTGAGTCACCAGTATGCTCGCTTCCGATTGGCTGATGCGCTGCCGTCGCTCATTGACATGCGTGTCACGTTTGTCGCGATTGGCTGTGAGTCATTCATCAACAGGTTCCTGTAAAAATCAAGTGCTTGCTGAGTAACCGCTAATGTACTCCCTAAGTGGCTTGTTTGTGATCAGAGAAAGGGCAGAACTGAACTCTGGGAATGACATGCAAAGCAGCCAACATGCAAATCACAAGAAGTTTTGTGCCACACACCATAATTGAACGGCCACCCACTCTGTGTAAATATTGGCCCTTAATTCAAACCAGTCGCTAGTTAGCGCGCGCACACACACACACACAGACTCGTCCTGGGCAGAAGAAAATTGGGGTCAGATGCATTTAGAAGCGCTCGGTGTGCGTGGTCTGAAGAACAGAGCGGAGGAGGGAAATGCGCCTGTAAAAATGTAAATTTACAGCTTCCTCTGCTGCAGTGATTGAGTATCAGTTCACAAAAGACGATTAGAAAAGTGTCGCAATGCCGCGTAACCTCTTGTTCATCCGGCTCCATTTCCATTATTGTGATGTTTTGAAGCGTGCTGCTGCTTCTTGTCCAAGATTGACGGTAAAACTGCCTGCTAAAACACTTGAGACTCCCAGTTAATGTTTTCGGAACGTTCTGCCAACGTTCTCTGAAAGTTATCCAGTGTTTCATAATACATTAACACAAACATGTTACACACTAGTGTATACACATCAGTAATGTTTGTATAATGTAAGTTTTTTAAAAAATTACTTAAATATCCTAATTGAACTATGGCGCAATCCTGGCTTAGGCTAAGCCCTCTCTGTGAAACAAGGCCTTTGTGTTTTTAAAACATTTAAAAATAACTGGACATTTGAACGTCCAAACAACGCTCAGAAATATGTTTTATACATTTAACGACAATGTTACCAATACGTTCATAGAACATATTTGGTTAGCTGGGCGCGAATAAAAATTTGCACATAATTTCTCAACGATGTTCTCAGAAAATCCATGGCAAACTTTCTTCCAGTAATATGAATATAACGTTTGTTCAACATTATCCGGTGTGTAAGCAAAACATTCAAATTTTATTCATACATTGTTTCTGAAATGTTTTAGCCTGATATTCGTCTTTTTAAAATGTTACTATTTGTTTCAGAACATTCAATGATGTAATATTCAAAAGTAACGTTTCTCTAACGTTTGCAATATTATCAAATGAAACATTCCCTTAACGTTATCGTAAAAAAAAAAAAAACATTTATAAAACGTTATTTTTTGAACGTTCAGAAATAACATTTTCATAACTTAATGGGAACATTAGAATACATATTTTTTATAGCTGGGCTTAATTTAACATTTCTGAATTATGAACACAAGTTTCCCACTTTAACTGGGTTTTTGCTATTTCCTGCAAAATAATAAATAAATAAAAATAATCAAAATTAAAGATGCTTCTAAATCTAAAGATGCTTTTAGAATCTAAATATAAACATTTTAATATAAAGTATACATTTGTTTGCAGAGAGTCATGTATTATTAATTATCACATTCTTTTTTATTATTTGGTTATTTATTACAGAAATTGTATGTGATTTACTGTTTACCTTATGAAATTAAATCCTTATTAAAATTGTGACATTCGTTAATCATCAGACCTATCATCAAAAATACCTATATCAATGAAAATTCAATACGTTGCTGCTCTAGGTCAGGTCTGTGGGATTTTCTACCTATTTTCTGTCTAGCAGGTGAAAATAGTGCATCTAGTATTAAGTAACAGTATTAATAAACTAATAAAACAAGACTTTTTATGGCACAGCATCATCTGAAACAGGTTTTGGAAGCAGCTGGCGAGTCATTTGGCTCCGTTTGCATATTCAAATCTGAATCTGTGTGAGCTTAACTCCAAAAGCAGAAGCTAAAAGCACAGAAAGAAGTTAAACTGAAGTCGTTGTATAGGATCAGCACCTGTCTGTAAGCGAGAGGACAAAGGAATCCACCCGAACAAGCGCAGGAGTGTAAGAGGACACCGCTCTCGTTATCCTCCACCTGCCTTCAGCCACAAAACCAACAAACCACCGCCCTGCTCCACGGGAAGTCCCTGCTGGACCCGCGGCGCTCCGTAACCAGCAAATCTGACACGCAAACAAGAGAGTTTAGTGACTGTACAGCGACACTGTGACACAAAAAACACACGCGTCTTGTGCACTTCTTGTGTTTAATACGTTTGCATTGAATACATAATTATAAAATAGATTTTTTTTTTAATACAAAATAAAACAAAACATTTACAAAGAATTGATATTGTATTAAATATAAAATGTAAATGACAAAATCTACCTAGCTATCTATATACACATATAAAATAAAAACTGTCTGGTATAATATATTATAAATATTTACATTACATTTGTTTACATTTTTTCTCAAATCAATTGTAATGCTTTTATTTTGTACACAAAAATTTTACATTATTGCAATAATACATATACTCTCTCTCTCTCTCTCTATATATATATATACCGTATCAGTGGTGGCTACTGGTCTGTCAAATATGGGAAGCTCATTTTCGGCCTACATCATAAAATTGTCTATTTATTTAAAAGTAAATTCTGCCCTACGTTAAAATGGTCTGTGACCCTGTCGTACCGACTGGCCGTCTTTTCCAGTGACTGAATGAACGATCTACAAAAAATATTAAACTCTGTAAAAGTGAAACAGGGAATGTGGTGTATAATTGTGAGAAATGTATGATGAAAATAAAGCAGTTTCGCCAAGCAAATATAAAGAAATAGGTTGCAGCAGTTTTTATTTCGACAGAACTTGAGAAATCCGCGATGAGACTGAGCGATTGTATACTATAAGGAATCGCTGAAGCTATTCGCGCTGTCAGTCAAAAGGAGATGCAGTCTTCTGCTCCTCATTCACCCCCAGAGATAATTTGACCATTCATTTTGCAGTCTTAAAGAAATCGCCACTGTACTGTATATACTTGTGTGTGTGTGTGTGTGTGTGTGTGTATATATATATATATATATATAAACAGTTTTCCCCAAATAATATTATGTGAAGACTATATGTGAATGAATGCACCTTGACATGAATTTTCAAGTTAATAAATGATTAAATATAACTTGATATGCTGTAGATTGCATGAGAACTTAAAATCACTGATATCAAATAACACACCAGAAGTTCTCTGAGTTCAGTGAAACAGACAGAAAGTGAGAGCAGAAACAACCTGTGATGCTCAGAGCACTGACACAGAGACTATCTCATCCAAAAAACTCTCTTAATGTCTGATCTTCTCCTGAATGATTCACCAGCGCATTACAAAATCAGAAGCAAAACTCTTTGATTACAATGAAGTGATGATACATATTGACGTGTGACGCTATTCTGATCTCTGCGGGCCTGAACTTAGAGAAACGCAGGCGATGGAGCTCTCAGAGAGAGTTCACAGTCCTGCAGGCCTTCATCTGTCAGAGCAACGGGTGACGACACACACACACACACACACACACACACTCACAGAAGCAGCTTTGTGGACCGAACAGAGAGACTAAACAAAGACTCTTGTGTCAGAGGCGTCTTCACAGCTGGGATGTTTAGGACTCTTCACCACCGCACAGATATTTTATCGCTTTAACAGAAATAAATTATATGTTATTCAATTCACTTAAACCATAAATTGTTTAAAAACAATTCAAAACAAAAATGATTAATCCCATCCAAAAGTTTTCGTTAGTGTAATATATGTGTGTATTTGCTATGTATATTTAAAGAGGCACACATACAGAATAAATTGGGAAAATATTTACATGTATTTATATGTTTATATCATTTATATAAATATAGAAACATATATATAAAAATATATATTTTTGTAGAAATATATACATGCATGTGTGTATTTATATAATCATAATAAATCTAGTACACAGACATATATTGCATAAACTAAAATTGTATTTTAGATGCGGTTCTTCGCAATGAATCATTTGACAGCACTAATAAACTGTGTAAATTATAATGAAAAATATTAGATAAATTAGATATATATTACTATATATATGTGTGTGTGTGTGTGTGTGTGTTATATATTATACATTAGATATGGTATATGTAGTTCATCACTTAAAATAAATATAAAATATACATTTATAAAACTGTCATGTGTGTACGTGTGTGTATAACTATATATATATATATATATACAATTTTAACTCAGCTGTTTTCACCATAGTAATAATAATAATAATGTTTTTAGCAATGATTCTAAAAATTCACATTCGCTCACAGAAATTACATTTTAAAATGAATTCAAATAAAGTTTTTAAAGTATTTCAAATAGTAAAAAATATTTATATTTGTAAATAATTGTATAGTACTTCTATTTGCTGTACTTTAGATCAAATAAATGCAGGCTTGGTGAGCAAAAGAGACTTCTTTAAAAAAAATTACAATTTGTTCAAAAACATGTAAATTTAATACATATTAGAATAAATGTATAAAGTTGTCTAAATATTATATACGTATCACCCATACCAACACTGTCAAACACACACATTCTTCTTGTCTGGTGTCTCTGATCTATAACTCTGGACGAGAGGTTTCTAATGGCCAACCTGTCCTGGCAGAAAATCAAACAGAAGCCACATGAAAAGGGTTCTGAACAAAAATCTATCCAGAAAAGAAAAAAAAAAAACTTTTCTACTTCGCCAGCAATAGCTTAAGACAAAGAACTGAAGTCGACAACAACATCAGACTGACCCACATCTTTATAATTAATGCACAGAGTGAAACCGCAACGTTTGATATCCAGCAAATTAACCCTTAAAAGTGCATCCATGCATTGGTATGTAAACACTGCATATGTGAATCGGACACTAAATAAATTCCATTTACTGCAAACTCTCTACCTAAACCCTGTCATGCATTTATATAACACAAAATGAGGTGATCGAACTGACTTTTGAACATTAAAAATGGCAGGTCAACCAGCAAGAAACTAGAAACCAAAACATATTTACCAGCCTTATCTGGACTTATCCAACAGAAAAACGCTGCATTAGAGAATTACATAAGGTTTTTATTAATACTTTGGCAACACGGAGCCTTTAATGAAGCTTAAAGTGAACACTGCGATGACACACTAGTGATGCCCGATTGAACCGAGTCTTCCGAGACTGTTCTTTTTAAAGATCCGAAATGTTTGTAAATCCCCCGGGAAGAAGCATATAAATGACTGAATTGGGCAGTAAAACAGAAAGCCTAAACAAAAACTTATTTGTTCGCAAAATTATAGTTTGCTGTGAAACACGTTCCGCGATTCGGATCTTTGAGCGGCGTCTGTGTACGAACCGATTCAATAAAACGAATCATTCCTCCTTAAATATAACACATAGCACCTCATTCGGGGGAAAAACAACAACTGTACAACGTGTTAATGCGTCAAAGCACAGGAAAAGTGTGCATCCGTTTGAAACGTGGTGTTATCTTACGTGTATAAATTGAACAGAGTAGCGATGGAGATGCTTTGTGCTTTCTGAAGTCTCGGGTTTCACAAAGCGAGTCTTCCAGTGTCTGCTGCCCTTCCCCCTGCATGCACAAAACTGCACTCAAAGGTACACTTCATTCGCACCATTACTGGACGCGTCTGCGTTATGCATTGAGGATGCAAGTATAGTATTTTTACTAACAACAACTCAAGTCCTTTTTTTCCTCCAACTGCTAAATATTTGGCATGCCATCCCAGCAATAATCTGGAGTGCACGCTGTTTAGCAAGCATGCAAACTGCATTGCATTTTGGTGTGATAGTTTGCCTTGTGTTTGCCATACAGATGTGACACCCCTTCCCCCTTGAATGCATCAATCTCGGAGCAGCGTCAAATAAGTGATTTTTAATTATGCCTTTAATGCAAACAAGCACAAGTCGTGTATAATATGTAATTCTCGCATCGCGTAGCATGTATTCGGAATGCTTTAGGCTGCATTATGCAAGTTATTTCACATGCATGCATAATTCAGCCCACACCTGTCATCCAGTCCTGAATGGGGCCAAGCAGTGTTGGTTTACATCGTAAATTCATCAGTCGAGGAAGATATGTGCGAAAAAATGGATTGTGCAAATATGTACACTTTTTCCCGTGCATATTTGCATTATGTTGTTTTTAAAATTTTAACAGCAAATTGCAAAATGCGGTAAACAACAGTGCATACTACGAAGCAAGCAAGCATGTAAAAAAACATCATACCTGAATAAATGGTATGTATTCGTATTATTCCATGATTTTCCCAGGTTATTCCTTAACAATATTCCTGTCGGTTCAGTTCATTGCAGAAATACACTACTGATATACAGATAGCTTGAATCCCGTTAAAGAGACTGGAGCTCTGGACTAGAGGACCGTTGATGCTGGAAAAGGGATCAACGGTGAAAACACAGCAGATTGACGTCAACAACGATCTACCTAATTTCCCGTCATTGCAGCCGATAATGTTAATATTCTAACAGTAAATCCTTATAAACCAACCTAGTGCTTCCTTTCCGATGAAAAGCGCTATTCTGGACGTCGGCGTGCGTAGCTCCACCCCTCCGGCTGCAGATGGTACGGCCCTCTTTCTATCGTTGGAGCCATAGAACTGAAGAACCGCACAGAACTCGCTGCAACAAACCGCAGCCCCGCCCACAGCGGGATCTCTCAACTGATTGGCCGATATCGCGCACAGACCACACCCATACGCCCAAATACAAACTTATTTAGCGCTCAAACATAATAAAGGTGTTTTGGTAAAATCGCGCCCAAATATATTAAATGTTTTTAACACGAACTACGGGATAATGGAACAAGAGATGTACATTGCGAGTATAATTTATAATTTGTTTATTTATTTATTTATTTTATTTTGCTAATGGCAAATACCTCCAAAAGTAACTTTTTTTGGTTCTTGTTTTATGTATATATATATATATATATATTCTCTTGCAATTGTCTTTAGTGTATATAGTCTCTTTAAGATTTAAGGTTATTCTATAGTATTTGATTGTATTCTTTGCATAATTTTGTTTTCGTTTTACTGGATATATTAATATGCATATGATATAAGTGATTAACAAATAGATAATTTATATTATGTTATTTATGGGTAGTGAAAACCAGTCTTATTTTAATATTATTTAGAGATACTATTAAAGTTGTATTAATAATTTTACTAATAATGACCTTTTTTCATTATTTTGTTTTGTGTGTGCGTGTTTTTCATTTGTATTGGTTATTTAAACATACCTGAACAGATTTTATTCATTTTCATTTAAGCTTTATATTTGAATGCATCAAGTTAAGGTTCGATAATAT
>JAUYWG010000057.1:18609217-18627710 GCA_034779775.1 Enteromius afrohamiltoni
TATATATATATTGTGTTTTATTTGAGTTACTTTTTTTTTAGTACAAGAAACAATTTTTTTTTAGAGTTTAGTGAGGGGAAAAAATGTGGAACTGCGCGCTCTTGTGAGTGGTTTCCTCTGAGGATGCGTCCTAAAAGATAAAAAAACTTTTAAATACTTCACTATAATAACTGCGCTCTCTTGAATTCAATTTCAGAAATATAAAAGTATTAATCCCATTTTATTTCGATTTAAATGATAAATACGTGTTATAACATGAATTCTAAATGTACGAATTAATTTACGAACAGTATTCATCTGTAAGGACCCGCTGACGAAAGATCCACAACATCCAAGATGGCGGCGACGGCGGCTTCCCTCGTTTCGTACGGCAGCGACTCAGATTCAGAAAACGAGTCCGAATCCCGTACCAGTCCGCAGAAAGTCGACCCAGATGCGCTAGCTCATCTCCAGCCGTTAAAATCCGGCAGCATAACGACGGTAGCCCTACTCAATTCCGCGCCCGAAGTCGCCGTGAAGGTAAACAAGAAACGCCGCTTACCATCAGAAACGTTCGCGTCAAACAAACCCAATACGTTACTGCAGCACAATAACGTTAGCGTTTTAACACGTTAAACTTATTATTAAGTGAACTATAGTTTGATAAACGCTGACATGTTTATTTAAAAACAGTCGAGTAAAATGTGGTTCGGTTCACCCAGTGAATATGTGAACCTGGACCACAAAAGGGTCAGTTTTATGAAACTAAGATGTAAACATCATATGAAAGCTGAAAGCTGCAAGTTACTAATCAAAAAAGTTTTGTTGTATTTACTGTAGAAAATGTACAAAATATCGTTATGGAACATAACTTTACCTAATATCCTAATGATGATTTTAAGACGATTTTTTGAAGAAATTTGTTTGCCCCATACAATGTATTGTTGTCTATTGCTACAAATATACTCGTGCTACTCAAATATAATAAGTCAAGATCCTGCTTCTTTCTGTGTTTGTCTTTGTAGGAAGATGTTGAGACCGGGGTTCATCTTGATCCAGCACTCAAAGAAGTCGCTTACAACCCTACATATGAAACCATGTTTGCTCCAGAGGTGACTTGATACAGCTGTTTGTTTAGATTGATGGACACATACTGTGTATTCCGATTATTGTGTTTAATTTGAGCGTCTTATTAATATCTGCTCTCTCATCTCATGCAGTTTGGACCGGCAAACCCATTCAGATCCCAGCAGATGGCTGCTCCGAGGAACATGCTGTCCGGTTACGCTGAACCGGCTCACGTCAACGACTTCATGTTTGAGCAACAGAGGAGAACGTTCTCTACGTTTGGTGAGAGATAGACCTCATTGTTATTTATGTACACCACCAGTCGAAATGATTTGAACAGCAAGATTTGTTTAATGTGCGCTTCACGGAAATACATTACAGTTTAAAATATATTCAAATAGAAATTAAGTGAGCCGAAGTGAATTAAAAATACACAAAACCTTACTGTTCAAGAACGTTTGACTGGTAGTGTAGCTTTTCTAATCTCTCTGTCATCCATAGAACATGTATGTTTGATATTAAATGTGTGTGATTGTTGATTATGATCAGGTTACGCTCTGGACCCGTCTGTGGACACCAGTCAGGTCTCCTCCAACAGCTACATTGGAGCCGTAGAAGAAGCAGAGAAAAACAAAGGTTAGAGATAACAACGGTTATTTTGATAATCGATTAGTTGGTTGATTATTTATCCGATTAATCGGATAAAAATGAAATGCTTCTTTAATTTGATGTTTTGCTTATAACTATATAAAACCATACACATATATATGTTTAAAGAATACACTGGCATATTCAGTTGTTAAGATGTAAACAGCTAAAATAATGTCATTTTGTATAATAAAAGGCTATACTGCGTAAAAACTGATTTGCTAGTTAACAAGTTAACTTCGTAGTGGACTTAAAAAAAAAAAATGCCATGAAAAGCTCGGTCTTACCCTCATCTCAGAGGCGTTTAATGTAAATTGCTCCCATACTTTGGAGGAGCTGGGCGCCAGTGGCTGTGTGTATTTGTGCATCTTGTGGTCGCACTCCTCAGTAACGTGAGCAGCCCAACTAATCGATAACGGCATTTGTTGACAACTAATTTTATTATGGGTGATTATCGATTTTATCGATTAGTTGTTGCAGCCCTACACCTGTCCTTGGTAATATAAACCAGAACAGCAGCTTAGTTTTTAGAAGCCTGTCAGATCCCTTTTTTAAATCAATTTTGTATTCAACACAATGGCTGAAAATAAAATGAAATAATTTTTTTTTTATTACAAATATGTATTAAAATGGCAATTTGTGTTGGGGGAGGGGGTACAATCTGTAAATATATACAGTGGGTACGGAAAGTATTCCGACCCCCTTAAAACAGCCATTTGCTAAAATAATTTTTATAGTCAAGTATATAGTAGTATTTTATAGTATATCGTCAAGTTTTTTTCCTCAATAATGTACACACAGCACCTCATATTGACAGAAAAACAGAAGAATTGTTGACATTTTTCCAGATTATTTAAAAAAAGAAAAACTGAAATGTCACATGGTCCTAAGTATTCAGACCCTTTGCTCAGTATTTAGTAGCAGCACCCTTTTGATCGAATACAGCCATGAGTCTTTTCGGGAAAGATGCAACAAGTTTTTCACAGCCAACTGTGTATAATGTATCATACATAAATAGAATATATATAATATATTCATATTATATTTTCATATAAAGTATATTAAATGTTTAATATTAACATATATTTCACATACATGGATGAAATTAATCACCAATAATCGTTTGACAGCACTAATATAAATATATATATACACAAACACACAAATGCTGTTTAATTATAAGTAAATAACTTGTCTCATGTAAAACACTATTAAAGCTGTTAAAGAATAGCAGTGTGTGTGTAATCATTCGAGCTGTTATTGTTCCTGTGCTAGGGCTGACGGTGTTTGAGGCGGGTGCAAAGAAGGCAGAGAAGAGGAGGAAGGTGAAAGGTGGAGATGCGTCAGACATCGACACCTTCCTTGGACCCTGGGCCAAGTACCAGGATGAGAAAGACGTGGCCAAACCCTCCGAGGTGAGACGTTCACAGCCTTCAGTGTACGATGAGATTAGTCCATTCATTATAAAAAAAAAAATCATGTTATGTTATTCATGTCATCTCTGTGTAATATGTTTAGGACCCTTTAATCATCAGATTGAGGTGAATTGTCACCAGATTGATGCCATAATGTCACTTTTCTAGCTTAAACCCAAATTAAATTTATTCCAGACTAATCAAATAGTTTTATCTTGTTTTAATCTGACAGGATGAGAAGAAAGAGCTGGACGAGATCATTGCCAAGAGACAGAAGAGAGGCAAGAATGAAGAAGAGGCTCCAGCCGAGGAGAAGACCATCCTCCACAGTACGACACACACACACACACACACACACACACAGACAGACAGCTGAACCTGTCATCGGTCTGCTGTTAAACTGCTTTCTCTCTCTGCAGTTAAAGACGCGTACGATTATCAGGGCCGCTCGTACCTTCACGTTCCTCAGGATGTGGGCATCAACCTGCGCTCAGCGGACATCCCAGAGAAATGCTACCTGCCCAAGAAACAGCTGCACGTCTGGACCGGACACACCAAGGTAGGGCTCTGTGGAATACAGATTTTATTATTTTTTCTGGATTCTGTTTTAATGGTTAAATGAAATATTAATTATACTGCAATTAAATAGAAATATCAAACATGCACATGCATAACACATTTTTCTTGTTTTTATTTTTCCATTACGTTTTATTAAGCAAAATCTAATTTAAATCATGAAATATAGCGAGTTGTAAATGATTTATGAACAGAAGTTAAAGTGATCCATTTTCCTTTTTTTTTTTTTTTTTTTAACGTAGTTTCAGGAAGAGCACGCTGAGTGTCAGCACAGCCGGTACCCATCGACGCTCATTAGTATTATCACCCACTACTAGCTATTAATTATTCCTAATTTCTTTTATCCGCCTCGGCATAAATACCATCGTCTCACTCTTCTCGGTATCTAGTTACGCATGATCCCGCCTTCCTCCCCTTCTCCGCCTTTTCCTTCGCACCTTCAAGGGGGGCGAACGGGACCGAGCCTCGCTCCGAGCTCTGCCCTCGCTAGGGCTACTATCAGCAGGGCTCGGGGTCCGCCGAGCTCCCCGGACAGCACGCCAAATCTGCTTATTTAATTTAATGAAGAAGTGTGAGTTCTGTTTCAAAGGTCCAATACAAATTTAGTAATCAAAGTTTAATTAACTGAAATCATGATGCATACACAAATGGCACCTCAGACTGTTTAATGGTAAATATGTCAATTTATTAACAAAAATAATTTTTTTAGGGCCTTATGAAATCCACTTTATATTTGCCTTGCATTTCGAGTTTTAGTTTTCTTTTTTTAATTTTATTGCTTAACGAAATATCTTTTCGTCATTATTATTATTGTTTTAAACCTGTATTTATTTATTAATTTCATGTTTCAGTTGTGCTGTCTGGATTCTGTTTTTATGGTTAAATTTAATTTTAGTAAGTCTTGAAAGGTACAAAATTGAAAAGTTTATTACAAGCTTACTAGAAAATCCTATTTCATTTTTTTCCTACAGATCCCCGCATTATTTTACAGAAAAGTGATTTTTATTAATAATTTCAGTAAAATCAGCTGAACCATAGTCATATACTTGAAGTAGTGAAGATCGTGGAGTTCCTGTGGATCTGTTGAGTTTAATCAGATGAGATGATCAAATGCTGATGAAGTGACTTCTTGATCTGTTCATCCAATTTTTGCCAAGTGCACAGTAAATTCTCTTTATGACTGGATTCAGCAATTTCTTTTTCCACCTCATCATCATCACCACCACCATAGTGTGCAAACAGTGTTGAGTTTGTGTGTCAGTGTGTGTTTGCACCTCACGACACTTCTTCTGTGTGCAGGGCGTCAGCGCCATCCGTCTGTTCCCGGTGTCTGGTCATCTTCTGCTCTCCTGCTCCATGGACTGTAAGATCAAGGTGAGATCAGGGACCTATGACCTATTACGTAAAACTGTTCTTTACTTTATCTAAGAATCTAAGTCTATTTAATAGTCTGTCCATATACTTGTATAATAGATGTAATAATAATAACTATATATAATAATAATATATTATATTATATTATAATTATATTATAATATAATATAATATTTTACAAAACAATGAATTCTCTTGAATTCTTTGTGTAACATTAATAATAATATTGGTAATATATATTATATAGGTTTTTAATTATTATTGCACAAGAAGTTTTTATGATATTTTTCATTATACATTTACATGCATTTTGTGTTGAGTGTTGTGTGTGCTGACATTGTTTGTGTCTTCTCTTGTAGCTGTGGGAGGTCTATAATGAACGGAGGTGTGCACGGACGTTTATTGGTGCGTCTTGTGTGGTTTTTCTCTTATTTAGCCGCTGCTGGGTTTGAACCCAGGAGAAGAACTGAATGAGATGTCAGAGCTCAGATCATCATGAGTCATTCATTCAGTTTCAAAAATCGGAGTAAAATAAGAACGATAATAATCCTGTTTGAAAAATAGTACGCAATAGAAAATACTACTAATAATATTATTTTAGCATCATTATTACTATTATGCAGAAATTAAACGAATTTAGCGGCCTGTTAGAACAATGTGTTGCATATTGTTGAACATAATAACCTTATTAATAGTAATCTATTATAGTAATTATCATGCAAAACACAATTTAAGAGTCTGTTATTATATATGGGAGTTATGAGAATATTACGTAATCTAAAATAGCTAAATAATAATCGTGATGAAGATTATTACTACTATTATTAGAAAACATCTTTAGACTGTTTTAGTCATTTTAGACTAATAGCTTATTAAAAAAAAGAAAACTATCTTCTATAAGTTTTTATTAATTCTTATTTCAGGTCCAGTAACAGTGCATGTTGTCCCAAAGCATTTTAGCAGGATGTAACACATACTTAGAATATTTCTTTTGGTATCTCTTGTCCAGTGTGCCAATCATTTTCTCAAATCCCTCTTTGATAAAATCAATTGGCGCGCCATGCTCTTCATACGCGCTGCAGTAAAACCAGCGTGTTTAACGCGTCGCTTAATTAATAGTGCTGCAGGATGTCTAATTGCGTCTTTGCATTGACTTAACATGTAAATGACTCGCGCTTAACTCTTCATTCGCGTCTGGTGGGAACGCAAGAATGAATTTCTTGTTACGTCCACAAATGCATTTATTTATTTAATATAATCGCAACATTTTCTGTAAAGTAATCGCATAGGCTGCCATCGCGATAACCGCGCAGCACTAGTCATGCCTGATGTCTGGTGTTTTGCAGGTCACAGTAAAGCGGTGCGGGACGTTTGCTTCAATAACACTGGCACACAGTTTCTGAGCGCCGCCTACGACAGATATCTCAAACTCTGGGACTCAGAGACGGGTGAGAGCATCACACAAACACACAGACTGATCCAGATCAGATTCCTGCAGTTCACCGTGAGCAGTGCTGGGTGTAACCAGTTACTGTAATTTCATTATTTTCCCTTGAAAAAAGTCACTGTAATTTAATTGTTTACTAATGGAATACTGTATATAGACTGTATAAAACATTTATACACATCCAAATTGAAAGTCTTACCTTAAAAAGCATGTTTTTTATGTTCTCTTTTCACTTGAAATACTTTGAATATTGGTAACACTTCAGTTTCCAATTCTCACTATTAACTCAGTGGTTATTAGCATGAATATTACTGTTATATTGGCTGTTTATTATTGCTTTTTTCTTCTTTTTTTAAAGCACATATTAATGTCCTATTCTGTAAGAACTTATTCTAAACCCTTAATCCTACCCAGTTATTAAATTGAACAACTACTTCACTAAGTATTAATAAAGCAGTTATATTGAGGCACTAGTCATAGTTAATAGTTGGTTCATCTGAAGTGTCGTTATTTGAAAGAATTAAAAGGATCCTGGTATCATTAACCTGCTGAGGTTGATGTAGGACTTTTTGGAGAAAGTAATTTGTTCAGTAATCAAATTACATTGTTGAAGATGTAGTTAATTAGTTTTTTCGAGTAGCTCACCCAGCTCTGCTCGTGAGCAGTTGATCAGCACTAACAAATCTTCTGTGCTCGTTTAGGTCAGTGCATCGCCCGCTTCACGAACAGGAAGGTTCCCTACTGCGTGAAGTTCAACCCGGATGAGGACAAACAGAACCTATTTGTCGCCGGGATGTCGGACAAGAAGATTGTCCAGGTACAAACCCAGAGCCGAGTGGCATTGTTGTATTTTTACCTGTTTTGGGCTTTAAATGTAAATATTTGCATCGGCCCGATTTGAGAAATAATGCGAGGAGTTTCTCAAATTAGGAATACAGTAACTCGCATGTGTTCCAGGGTGCTACTGATAGAGCCACACAGCTGACGTGATCTTTTCTTGAAGCTTTGTCTGAAAGATTATTTGGCCTTGTTTGGCCACTGTAAGCGAGCATGTTAAATGTGACCCAATTCCGATTTTGTGCTCGTATGTGACCCAGATCGGATCTGTTCCATGACAGTGTAAACGGGGGGGGGGGGAACGCATGCATTCGGATATTTTGAGATCGGCTTCAGGCCTTGTTCATATCTGGAAATAAATCAGATTTGTGCCAAAGCAGCTGTGGTGTGTTCTGTACGTCATTTAAAAAGGTGACAATTTTGTACTTCTCCGCAGCTTAATGAGGTGATATGTGACTTGTGCGGGTACGTAGTAGAAATGCTGATGGGCTGTTTTGAGTTACAAAAGGTGGATTAATTAGTAATTAAACATTTGAAAGTTTCTTTATTTACACATTTTCTGAGAGGTTTAGGTCTACCTTTTCTCCGTTTGCTTCTGGTGGTCATCAGAAGAGCCCGCATGTGAACAGCAATTCCGACAGCCCCTGATCCTGATAAATACACAGAATTGTAGTAGGCCATTTAAGTATTCATGCAAATATATCTGCTGTTCCCTGGGTCCTAATGCCCGCTCTGTGAGGGGTTCTAATATGGTAGGGGGCGCTGTTGGCTTACTTCTAATTAAATTAAAAGTAAAATGCCTTTCAAAAATAACAATTGTTTTCTGATTAAATAAAGCAGTAATTGAAGTCTTAAAGTGGATTTTAATTTAAAGGTCATGGGAAAAATTAGGCGAAAATTGTGCAAAATCATCCCAGTACTTTTAATACTGTACTCTGGAACCAAAGCCTTTTTTTTTTGTCTGTAATTTTTCTTTTGTTGTTGTAACATAATTATCTTAATGTTCATATGTTTATAATATCTAAATCTTTTTTTTTATTATTATTATTTTAGCTTAAGTAGTTTAGTTGTATGTTTGCCATTTACTGTTTCTACATATACATATAATGTTTCTATTTACTGTATAATTTCTATTCATTTAATTTTTAGTTTTATTTAGTTGTGTTTTTTCCCCCAGGTTAAATTAGAACTATATATATATATATTAGGGGTGTAATGGTACACGTATTCGTATTGAACCGTTCGGTACGCATACGAACAAAATGATGAAAAAAAGAGAGAGAGAATAAATGGTGTAAAATAGAATTTTTTCAGTGCTACTTTCAACAAGGCAGCGCAAATGACGAGACAGGCCACCTGCTGTCTGCCCCTCCCTTCCCGAAACTACTAGAACTAAAAACGCGCACATTACAAATTATCCCCGCGGCATTCAGGTAGGCATTTGGAGCGTGCCCCTGATCCGTGTGGCCCTCTCACCCTTTCCTTCCCTCACCTGCTAGCAGCTCTGTGTTTTGTTGACTGATGTACCTGTGTCTGTGTGTAGTGGGATATCCGCTCTGGAGAGGTTGTTCAGGAGTACGACAGGCACCTCGGCGCCGTCAACACCATCACCTTCGTGGACGAGAACCGCCGCTTTGTGAGCACCTCCGATGACAAGAGCCTGCGCGTCTGGGAGTGGTGAGCAAATAATACTGAAACCAACACACTAAATACACAGAGCGAGTGCTGTTCTCTTTCACACAGGACACAGAATGCACTGAACTATATTTCACTTTAAGGGGTCTTGAATAAAAGAGACTATTTTTGTTACTCCAGCACTTTATTATACTGTTGGTTATTTTTTTTTTTTTTTTTTTTTTGAGAATAAAAAAGCTATAATGTGCTATTAGAAGTCGAGAGTGCAAAGATTAGAGGGTCAAGATGACTGTCAGTAATTGAATATTAAACGTGCCACAAGTCATTTTTAGTGCGGTTTTGTTGACGAATTGATTGAAAACAGCACAGACTAGACCCCGGCTGATCAAAATGAAGATCCATTAAAAAGACAAGTCCATATTAATGTGAGATTGTCCCTCTAAACCAAACGTTGCAGTTGCTCCAGATTTCTTCTGCAGGTTTTTGAGGTCATCTCGTGCCGGTGTCCGGTGAGTTATTTCGGGCTGCTCTGTTCTCTCGAGGGGTTGTTCTGGTCCTGTATAGTGGGCTTCAGGTGTCGATGTTCTGCTCCAGTTTGGAGGCGTTTGATGGATTACAAACCTCACACATGAAAGAGAGGGAGATGATTAGAAACAAGAACCTGTGTGTTTCTGAGTGTGTTTAGTGCAGATGTAGATATATTACACTCCTACAGTCCATAATGGAGGGAAATGGTTTCTTGTAGACGTCTTTGTGGTTAAAGAAGAAAATACCAGTGTCAGATTTCTACAAAAAAAAAATTAATAAAGTGTATATGTACGATTCAGAGAATGTTATTTTAAGATATGTTTAGAAAGATGGACACAAACACAGCTTAGCAATTAAAAATATTTATTATAAATTATTATAATTACATATGTTTATTGTGTATTTATGTTGTTTGATATATATATATATATATATATGTGTGTGTCTGTGTGTGTTATTTTATTTATTTATTTTTTTATATATAATTGATTATTTAAAAATAAAGTAAACGTGTATTTTTTGCAACACTTGACAATAAGGTGTGTTGAGTTCACAGGGAATGAACTAATGTTAACAAACACAACTGATTTTAATAATGCACATTTATTTCAAAAGCAGTGCTATTAATATCTGCTATTAATAACCTCCATCTGTGTTTGTCTGAACACGCACTTGCTGCTTGCAGAGCAGCTTTTCATGCTTTTATTTCGATGCATTTTTTCAGGGATATTCCTGTGGACTTCAAGTACATCGCTGAGCCCAGTATGCATTCGATGCCTGCCGTCACGCTCTCGCCCAACGGTGAGTGAATATCAATAATCAGTCAGGATGTGGTCAGACGCAATGACAGAAGAACCGACTGTCACGATTAATTTACACTGCCCTGAGATCAGTCACACTCACACAAACCTCAGCTAAAAGTCCTCCAATGGTTAACTATGACTTCTGTAGAATTCTTTGCTCTCTTTATTTTCATTTTTAGCACTGGTTCTTTAAAGAGCTGCTGTTTACAGCCATCCACCTTCCACAAAGCAATTCCAGGACTGTTAAATAAAAATGTAATAATTTTAATAATATTTAATATTATTAGGTTTCATAGCGACTTAATTGTTTAAAAATAAATAAATGAATTTTTGGGTTCTTAAATGCAGTTCCTCAATATTTTATTTTATATCACTACTAGTAGCAATAGCTATGGTTTTATTTAAAGTATAAATTAAATAAACATTTTGAAGATTTTTTCAGATTGAAAAAAAAAAAAATTGAAATATGCAAAAAAAAAAAAAAAAATTAACAGTTTTAAATGTCTTAATTTGTCCATTTTAAAAAGTAATTTATTAAGTGTTTTTGGGATGTTTTAACAGTTTCAGGAAGAGCATACTGAGTGTCAGCACAGCCGGTACCCATCGACGCTCATTAGTATTATCACCCACTACTAGCTATTAATTATTCCTAGCTTCTTTTATCCGCCTCGGCGTAAATACCATCGTCTCACTCTTCTCGGTATCTAGTTGCGCATGATCCCGCCTTCCTCCCCTTCTCCGCCTTTTCCTTCGCACCTTCAAGGGGGGCGAACGGGACCGAGCCTCACTCCTCACGCTCCCCAGACAGCACTGCAACTTTGCTTATTTAATTTAATGAAGAAGTGCGAATTCATGAAGTTTTAAGTATAATTTAATTGATGGTATTTTGTTGTTGGTGCCTTTTTTTAAACAATGCAATTGAATGTATTTATGCATGTATTATTGTGTCATATATTTTTGTATAATTACATTTTGAAACCTGAATTACACATGGCTTTGCATCTTAATTTGTTGGTTTAAAGAGTGATGCATTGTTTTTTGTGGTTGAAGTAAAGCGATAAGTGATTGCTTGGTGAGCTGTGCGGTAATATCTGTATTTATTTGTTCTTTTCTCAGGGAAGTGGCTGGCCTGTCAGTCCATGGACAATCAGATCCTGATCTTCGGAGCTCAGAACAGATTCCGGCTCAACAAGAAGAAGATCTTCAAGGGTCACATGGTGGCGGGATACGCCTGTCAGGTGGACTTCTCTCCAGACATGAGGTGAAAGCAGTCGTTTCTGTCACTAACTGCTACGAAATGTTACTTTTTTATATGATATAACTTATATGAATATGAAAAATACATGTAAATATTTTCTAAATATATTCTGTATGTGTGTCTTTTATATAATAATATAAAATACACAATACACACAAATATATATATATGTGTGTGTGTAAACAAAAACATTTATTTTGATTGCAATTAATCATGATGATAATAAATAATTTGACAGCACTACTATGAAGTTAAAATATGAATTTTATTTATAACAAAATAAAAATGGCAATATTACATTAGAGGAAAAAATAGTAATATCGTAAAAGATTAAAATTGCAATACTAATGTCTGTCTTTATTTTTAAACACTTGTTTTGGTGGAGCAGTATATATTTATTAATTATTTAAACATTGTATTATTAATATTTAAATAACTGCAATCATTATGATTTGGTTTGGACTGATATATATGAAAATTGTTTAATAAAACAATAATTGAAAAAAGGGGTTTTGTTTTCATCAAATCGTCATGGTTTTATTTTGGTGGGAAAGAAAATATTATTTTAGAAAAGGTGCATTATTTTTTAAATTGAATCTCAGTCTTTGAGATATGATCCTTTTGGTGTTTATTTTGTCATTAAAAGTAAAAACCAATGCAATTAAAAAAATATAAAAATAAAAAAATGTTCAATGTATTTTACTGCTTGCTTTGATCCAGTTTGATTTTGACTGAAATAATGGTTCCTCTGATTAAAAATAAACCCAAAACCATAATAACTTTTTGGAACATTGCAGAGTGATGCACAAATATGGACGCGCATTTTGAATTATTATAAGCTTGAATAAATGTGTAGTATTTAGTATTTATTAGTGCTGTGAAATGTATTTATATAGGAAGTATTTAAATAAGCATAAATATACACGCATACATTGAACAGAAATATTAATTTTGGATGCAGTTAATCACTATGAGTCATTAGACAGCAGCACTACGGTACATAAAATAATTTATAGAAGTATTATATCTAATTGTTCTCAGTATTTCCTTGATTGGATGGTGTTTTGACACGTTTCTCTTGGTGTTCTCCAGTTACGTGGTATCGGGCGATGCCGACGGGAAGCTGAATATCTGGGACTGGAAGACGACGAAGCTGTATCATCGGATCAAGGCTCACGATAAGGTGTGCATCAGTGCTCTCTGGCATCCTCACGAGACGTCGAAGGTGATCACCTGCGGCTGGGATGGTCAGATCAAGCTCTGGGACTAACCGCCGATGTCCTTCATCCTAACACCGATCTGAGATGATGATGAGGATTATTATACTGGTATCCAGTCATAAGCACACACACACAGACACACACACACACACCAGAGACTCCAGCTCATGCTTGTTGTTTTATAATGAATGAATCTGTATCTCCAGTGTCCTGCTTTTCTGTCTTTTTGAGGATAATAAATGTCTCTTTTATTTCTGCGGTCTGTGAAATTTTCCCATTCATTTTCAACATACAGCTTTTTTCTTTAGTAAAGATGCATAAAAATATACTTTAGGAATAAACTGCAATTTATTATAGTGTAAAATACCTCAATTGTAATAATTTAAATACTATCATTCTAAATGATGATGATGATTATTACTATTTCTTTGGGATAATTTGAGATTATTCTGAACAATATTTTTTCTACTTTCAAAAGTAGTCATTTTTTAATTTAGTTTAATTCTAACTAATAATAATTAGAATGATTAATTAGTTTAAATGTATTATTCATGTGCAGTTATTCTGAATAATTCTAATAGCTATTCATATTTATATGTATTCATTTGAATAGTCATTTATTCATTACATTTTTATAATAATAAAAAAATCTGCAATATTTAGCAATGTTATTGTAATAGTAATATGTATATATTGACTATGAATATATTAATATTATATATTGAGATTTATCATTTGAATAAATACAAATATTGCCCTGAATTTAGTTCATATATGTGGCTGTATGATTGAGCTCTTTTAGTGCGATTCCATGCTAAGAGCTGCTTTGGGTGGAAGCTGGATTTTTCTTCAGAATTATGGGTAATTTACTTCACAGGAAATTTAGCTGTTAAACACAATTTATTTGTTTTATGCGAAAGCACGCCTGCACAGCAGTGGCTTTGTTGTTATAGTGTTTATTACAAAAAACCCCAAAGATTTTGCTAATCCCTTCATAAAGAACGCCATCAGAGAATATTCTCCGTAATCAGTCAAGGTACGTCACAAATATTATATGCATTATATTTGCACACTATGTTGAATGAACTCGGGTTATCGTGTACTCTTTGTCCAAATTCAACCTTTTTTTCTCAAGTAACATGTTCACAAAAAAAATATAAATATCTTCTGTTTTGTACTGAAAACTTTTGTACAAAATATTGAGTGAATCTTCAATTTGAATTCAGCCCATTTTGTTTTGTACTAAAAAAAAGCAAATGGTCATTTTATTTCAACTGCATTCTCTCCAATGCATTTCAATGGTTTTTACACCTGCTCTTATATAAAAATAATATCATATATCATCTTTAAATGTGACCCTGGAGCACAAAGGCAGTCAGAAGAAGTATTATCCGTTGTTTTGTTTTTTTACAGATCATGTTCCATAAAGATATTTTGTACGTTATCTACAATAAATATTTTAAAAATGAATTTTAATTAGTCCTATGAATTAAGAACTTAATTTTGAGGCTATTTTCTTAATATTTTGATTATCTTTTTTTTAATGGCCTCTTTATTTGACTCCAAATATTGTCCTATGCTAATTAAACCCCACATCAATGATGAGCTTATTTGTTGAGCCTTCATTTGATGCATAAATGAGTGGTTTTGTGCTCCAGGGACGTAATGTCATGTGGCACAGGATCGCTTCTGAAGTCATGAAAGCGTGCTTCAGCAGGTCATGTTTGGGGCGTGAAGCGGGTGTTGACCCAGCCCAGAGTGAAGGAGCTGCTGGTGTTCCCGAGGGTTCTGTGCAGGAAGAGGCGGGGTTTGTTCGGGTTGCTGAAGCTGTGATAAAGACGGAAGTGAGCGTGTTCCAGCTCCCTCAGCAGACTGAACCAATAGCGGACCACGGAGGGCTCATCCCCGCCCACCTCAAACCCCGCCCACTGCAGGTGCAGCTCCAGCAGCAGCAGCCCGACCGAGTCCAGCACCTGCTCCAGGACCAGGTTCTCCAGGATCTTCCACTCGGCGCTCTCCAGGTCCACCTTCAGCACGTCCAGCTGAGAGACAGCAGCAGTGTTATCAGACTGGTCAATCTAGCTTAGCGGCATGCTAATAACTTGTTAATCATGCTAGTAGCATGCTAATCATGTTAGAAACATGCTAGCAAATTGCTACTAACTACCTGGAAAAGGCCACTGTGTGCTGCGGAGTGCTCTTCTGTTATACATTATCTTATCTTTTCTATGCGCTTAGAAAATTATTTTCTAATTAGCTGTAACTAGTCATGCAACCCACTTTAGATAGGGACAACATGAAGGTGTTTGGTGAATGAATGGTGCATGCACTGAGACAGTAATACTAATCATGCTAGAAAACATGTTAGCAGCACGCTAATCATGATAGAAACATGCTAGTCGAACCCCAATAAGGTTAACAACATGCTAGTAACAGGTTATCAATTCTATCTAATCTAAATTTGTCATGGGAAACTAGTTAATAAATATTTGAACAGTATAAATAATACTAAAGTACTTTCTCAGTGATTATTCAGTTAGAATTTGAGTCACAGAATGCAGTATAGTGCAGGAGTCTGTTATATCATTTCAGTGCTGTTTTTATGGACATGGGAAGGTTGGGCTTTTTTCAGTTTCTGAAGGGAAAGTAGGACGTGATATCGAGGACGAGCCGCTAACGGTGGCCAGCAGAGACTGACCTGATTTACTGAACACACACCACCAGAGACTCACTCTCACCTCACAATCTTCTGGAATATTAGAAACGCCTTTACTCTCGATTTAATGCATCCTTAGTGAGGAAAAGGGATAAGTAGGGCTAATCTAATAGTGATAGTGAATAATCTTACAAATGATTTCTATTTCAAATAAATGAAAAAAATCATTCTAAAACATTTGACCGCTAATGCATGTTCATACACAGACGAGCCATTACATTATAAGCAACTAATAACCTATATACATATGCATAGATAGATAATGTAATATATTTATTCTCCATCGTCTCCGTCAGTTCATCCATATGCAGGAATCAGAAATTGTAATTTACATCACATAATTATGAGCACATAATGAATTGATTAGCTCAGTCTTTATGTGCTCTGTGTCTCAGAAGTGTTTCTCAGAGTGTTTGAGCTCAGAGCTGGGCTTCTGTCACGCTGAGAGAAGCCTGTGGTGTGTTTGCAGTAAATGATGCGTCTCTCTCACACACACACACACACACACACACACATACACGAGAGTCAATAACCTGTTAGCACATGTTAGCGTCTCTACAGTTGCTTCACACACACACACACACACACACACACACACACACACACGTGGCAGATCTGAAGCTGCATGAATTGTTTGCGTCTGTGCAAATGACTTCTGCTGAAGAGCGTGGGTTTAATGTGCAAAGACTAAACTTGTTCAGGCAAATGATGGAAAAACAGCAAGAAGCTTTCGTTCTTTTTCTAATTAATTGTAATTTATTAAAATCTTCAGTTGAGTCCTCTATTTAATTATATTTACCTTGGCCCCTGACAGTTGTTTCTGTACATTCTTCATTATCCCCTTATGCTTAAAGGCCTATAATGTCTTAACAGAATGTCTTTCTTGTTTACATTTGTATTTCATGTATGTATATACATCTTTTAATTATGTTTAAAATTATATTTGTAATGTATTTATTAATCTTTATTTATTTCTTCAATATTAATAACCAAGTTTACTATTTAATTAAATGTACCTTACATCCCTGACAAATAGTTTCTTGCTTTGAAATGTATTTATTATTATTTTTTTATTATATATATCTCTATTCAATTGTATTATCAATGAATAATTATTCAATTATGTTTTCTTTCACTTTCATATTTACCTTAGCTCCCTGTCAAATAGTTTTTTTGTTTTTTTAATCAGAAATCTAAAACAAAAATCTATTTAAAATTTGTAAAAAATGCTATTGTATTAAGTAACAGAATATAAATATACATAGTTATAAAATTAGTTATATATTGCATAAGATATATGATACATAAAATTCTGACATTTTATTGTAAAACAATAAAATGGGTGTGTGTGTGTGTGTGTGTGTTTTCCTCTGACCTGTGTGTGTCCGAAGTGTCTGAGGATGGCGGAAAGCTTCTTGGAGCCTCTGTGGAGTCTCTGGATGGGGACGGCAGGGTTCGGGTCTCTCCAGTCCACAGAGAGCCGGTGGAGCCACATGTTATGGTCCTGCAGATGAGCTCGTCTGATGCTGGGGTCAAAACAGTGAACCTCACAGCCAGAGCTGGCTAGCGACCGCTCCAGAGCATCGTCCTCCGCTCCCAGCCTGCACCCAGACAGCATTATACTCCCTCAAACATCACAGCCACTAGAACCAGCTTTCAGTCAGATTTTCAACTAGTTTAGCACAGACAATAGAATAAAATATTGATAGACGGGTGGATGGATGAACGGGCGGATGACAGATAGATAGGGTAGATGATAAATAAATAGAGAGATGGACGGACAGACGAAGAGACAGATAATAGATAGAGAGATGAATGGATGGAAAGATGAATGGACAATAGATAAATAGGGAAGTGGACAGACAGATGATTGATAGATTTGTGTGTAAAGTAACTATTGTGATGTTTTTATCAGCTGTTTGGACTCATTCTGACACGTCTACAAACCTGATGAAGAAACAAACTCATCCTAATCTCAGATGGTGAGTAAATATTCAGCATATGATGATGACTATTTTATCAGTTCATCTGTTTTATAAATCCAAAAGCCTTGGAGAGTTTGGGGGAAGGGGGAGGTGGAACGCTGTGTGAATAAATGAATAAGCTGATGTAAATCAGATCCGGAGAGTGTATTAGCTGGAGGACGATTCGCTGCAGGGTTCAAATGTGCTTGATTCATTCGGCTCTCTGTAATGAGCCACTCAGACCTTGAATGATCTGGTTCTGCTTGAAGATTTGCGAGCGATGATTCACGCTTTATGGGATCATTCGAGGTGCTCTGGAAACTTTCACAGAGTTGAAGCGGTTGCAGACTCACAGGCTGATATTGCTGGACCAGAATACGAAGCGATCATTTGCTCGGTGAAAACTCAGATTCAGAAACAGTGCTGCTGTGTCTTTAAGACTCGATGGCACCAGTCAAACACGAGCATCTACCATCACATCATCGCTAATCAGTGCACTTGTGTAGTAATATGTTTCTGGGATTTACTCTAGAATAAGTCATCTAGAAATATTTTGGGGGGTAAAGTTTCGGTTTGGTGGGCATGTCAAAAACGTCAAAAAAGAAAACAAATTATTATTTAAATTATTTTATTTATTTTTTTAATATTATTATTTTATTATTTACAACATTTGTTTTATTCATTGCTATTTAATTGGTTTTAAATGAAGCATATGTGCATTTAGCATATTAGCATTATTGATTAATTCAAGTTTTTCATTTTGTTTGTTTGCTTCTTTTGAATTTTTATGTTTTTATGATTACTAAACAATTCTCAATATTTATTCATTTATTTTACAGTTAAAATGTTTCATTTGTAATAATCTTACAACAATTGAGTAAGTCCAACTTTACATTGCGTGTCCCTAATACCTGTGTACTTTCATAGTAACTAGATGTGTATGAAGTGTGTAACCACAGTGTAGTACACACCGGTACATAGTATCTACAGCTGTGATATTTCTGTAACACCCCTCAGAATGGTGT
>JAUYWG010000057.1:18639495-18652384 GCA_034779775.1 Enteromius afrohamiltoni
TATGTTGCAGTTATTTCTTTATTTATTATAAATGTCTTATTTTTGAATTTTTTATATAATCAAATTCTGAATGATCAAATAATAATGAAAACAAGAATTAATCCCAAATAATTTAGTACAGATCTCATGTCAAGAAGAATATTTTCAAACATACAAATAATCATATCCATTTTATAAAAGTGCATACATTAACATAAAATAAGACATGGGTGGTCATTGCATTAAAAGTGTAAATTGTATGAAAAAAAGTTTTTTTTCTTTATTTTAATAGGACTCTTTCTTAGATTCATATTAAATTAGACCATTCATGTATGGACCATTTCATGTATATAAAGCAATAAAGTGCTTTAACCACAAATTTTTGACATTTTCAGCCCTGATTACAGTTTAATGACATCCATTTATTTTGCGTTACAGAAGCGCAGGATGATGCACCACCATGCCTGAGTATGTCTCTTGAATTTTTTCTTTAGAATCTACATGCAAACCTATGGTTGTAATGATCTAAATTCAGTATTTAATGTCAACATGTATTTATGCACTTAATATGAATTGATCTGCTTCTTCTAGTGGCCAAAAGATACAAACCTTTCAAAAAATATGAGTACTTCTATAAGACAGAGTCCTTGAACTCTTTGAATGAGGCAGTCAATGGCCCCGAGGCCAGCTGCAAGGTAAATTATGTGCTCATTTCCCTAAATCAAACACTAAGGTACGTTTTGTCAACAATGAAGTGTTCATGTTGCTTTAGGTTGAGATTGCGGTTCCTGGTACATGCAGCTACATCTTGCGCACCACCGAATGCAAACTGAGAGAAGTGATTGACGTAGATGCAGATGGAAAACCAGTGTTTGGACCAGCTGCTGGCACAGAGCGCTTCAAAACCGCCATGGAGAAGTAGTATTGTATAGTCTACTTAAAAGCATGAGCTCTTTAAAGAAACACAACACTATTTTTTGAAATAGGCTCATTTTCTATCTCCCCTAGAAGTTATTCAGTTGAGTTTTATTGCTTTTTAGTCGATTTAGCTGATCTCCAGCTCTGGAGCTCTAGCTGATCTAAGGACTTCTAGCTGTAGCTTAAAGCATAGATCATAGATCGTACGGTTACACCTATTGTT
The DNA here is from genome assembly GCA_034779775.1 of Enteromius afrohamiltoni. NCBI lineage: Eukaryota > Metazoa > Chordata > Actinopteri > Cypriniformes > Cyprinidae > Enteromius > Enteromius afrohamiltoni. Next base: position 18,640,616 of record JAUYWG010000057.1, read on the forward strand.
AACACTAATCCGCCATTTATAAGGCTTGTTTTAGTTTAAAAACTCCGGGGTAGCATTTCAGTGCAAATGGAGCAAAACTCAGACTTTTGAAAATTATGGTGTGGCTGCCCATATTCTCTCTGCGTATCCTTGACAACTGTGTAAACAATAACATCATGGGCATTGTTGTATCCATAGAGACGTATGTGTTAGTAGATTCCTCATTTGATCGCCACACGCACAATGCGTCCACAATCTAAGTAATAAAAAATCTATATAGATATATGTATACACTTGTACCTGCATCAATGGTCATGTTTTCCTAAAACGCAGCGGAAACACCAATGTAAACAAGGATCATTTTCATTGTAAAATGCAGTATTTAAAAAGAAAAAACACTAGTGTAAATGGGGACTAAAAAGGGTATTAAAGAGGAGTCAAGTCCGTTTGATAAGTTAATAATGAGTTAATGCAGCCTTTGGAAATGATTCTTGATTTCCAAGGCCTTGGAAAGGATTCTTTTGTGGAATCTCAACCCTATGTTTATAACATTAAAACAATTGTTAAAACTGTATAGTTATCATACATGTTGTGAACAAAACTTAAATTTTGTTGTCGCTGTAACGCATGTAAAATCTTTCCATGTGAATTTCTGAATTTGCAAGAAAGACGTTCTTCTCAATTATTTACAACAAACTATCTTGGTTCAGACATCCTCTGAAGTTCACCGTTGAGGGAGATGACGACATCAAGCTTTTTCCTGAGGGGGATGAGCTAATAAACATTCTTAACATCAAGAGGGGAATCATCTCTGCTCTGGCTGTCCCTGTGCTTGAGGAGGACAGGAACAAAGAGATGGTCTGTTGATAAACTTCACTCTTGAAGAAGAAAGATGGTCACGTCAAGTCTACCTCTGACATTCAGACTGTTTCCCTTTCAGCCCACCATCTACGGACTGTGTAAGACTGACTACGTTGTAAAGACCAGAGAAGACATCAATAGTGATGTCACTCTAAACAGAGACCTGTCCAAATGTGACAAGTTCAGACCAATCAAGGACCACATCAGTCCATTGGCCTTCATCACTGGCTTGGTGAATTCTGAGACCTAGGTTTAAGTTTAGTGTAAACTCCAAATGTAGACAAGTGGAGTGAGGTCTACAATGCTTTTCTTTCTCTCTTCCGAAAGCACAATCCTCTTGCTCAGATGATCTGGAGCAACCAGACCTGCAACTACAAGTTTGACAATAAGCAGCACCACATGACCTCTGGAAGTTGCACTGAAAAACATGTTCTTGTGCCTTTTTCATACAAGTGAGTGACGTAAATAAGTTTCCTGTAGCTCAAAGCATAGGTTTGTTTCCCAGGGAATGAATAGGTAACATGCAGAACGACCCAGAACGCAATGGTAGATGCTTTGGATAACAGATCTGGCAAATGTATAAATGTTAATTGCTTGATTTTGTCAATTTGCTGAATGGTCATGCACGTCTGTGTTGTCTCTATGGCTATGACTAGGGGAAGATATGGAGTGACCAATACTGGTAAACAGGTCTTGAATCTTTTAGGAGTTGCTGAGTACAATGACAGAGTCTTCGAACACAGTAAGATAATGATTTTTGGCCTGAACATTCATAACTTCCTTGCAATGCCCAACCAAATGAAAAATGTGCTGTTATGCCTATAGATGTGGCCAATATGAAACCTCTCCATCTTGATCGCAGTGTTGACAGGAGCCCCATCCAGGATAAAGATGCTGCTCTTACTGTTCTGAGAGAACTTTCTGGCCTTTCCAAGACCAATGATAGATACAAGAGGGCCTACTTGGCCCACAAGCTAATAGCTGTGATCCGCAAGATGGAAGCTGCAACCTTGACAGCCACTGTTCCTGAGGCTCTGGATATCTCTCGATTTTTGACGTACCAGGCTTTGTTACAATGTGGCACCCCAGAATGCAACAGTGCTATCATGCAGATTTTCAGAACCTTTGACAGGTCCTCAATTGAGATTGATGCTGCTGTATATGGCATGGGAATGATACCCCAGTCCTCCCGAGTCCTTGTGAAGGAAATGTTGGAGATGGCAAAGTTCAAGCCTACCAAACCCATCTACTATGCTGTCAGCCAAGCTGTGAGAAGGTAAGGGACACATCTTTAGATTAAGGTTAAAGTAAATTAACTAAAATATAAGTTAAATTTTACCAATTGATAGTTCTATGTAGCTCAGAATGTAGAGGATTGTTCCAATGTCTTGGGTTCAAATGCATTAAAAAGTTAATTTTAAGTGCCATAGATAAAAGTACCTGCCAAATACATAAATGTAGTGTAAATGTAATCTACAAAGACATTTTCAGACAAATCTAAGATCAAAAGAACATCTTGTGTTCTTTGTGTAATCTAAGGCTCTATGAGACCCACGGAGTCACCAGTGAGATCCAAGCAGTGGCTGATTATGCCATTGAACAGATTGGTGATTGCAAAGGTGACCAGGAACATGTCTTTCTTTCTCTAAGGGTATGTTCACACACATTCATACATTCTGATAAATTAAACTTCAGACTCTACAGCAAAGTATCATTTTCCAGGTCATTGGCAACATGGTGGTTGCACTGGGAGCTTCACGCCCTGCTTTGCATTCTGCTGTCATTCAATGCATCAACCTGCCAACTGCCTCCTCTTCAGTTCAGCATGCTGCCATCCAGGTCTACAGACAGGTTCTTATACCTGAGGAGGTGAGTTGTGAATTACTGTATTTCCACAGTACTTTGGTATTTTAGTCAGTCTCAAGATCATTTCGTGCCTCTTGTAGGGTCGTGAGGTGCTCATGCATGCTGTTCTGGACAGAGATGCATCTGTGCAGAAGCGTGTTGCTGCCTACCTCATCTTGATGAAGAACCCTACACCTGATGAACTTGCTCGACTGGCAGCAGCTGTCCATGTTGAGAAAAACCATCAGGTCAAGAGCTTCATCATCTCTCATATCAACAACATCTTGAGCTCTACAGCACCTGAGACTCTGAAGTAAGTATGGATGAGAATGTGACTAACTTATGATTAAATCTTTGTGAAGAAAATATAATTTTCTTGTTATTTTTGCTCACTAGTTTGAGGTGGAAGGTTCGAGATGCCTTTCAAGGCAATGAAATTGGAATGATCTCGGAACCCACAAAACTCTCTCGATACTATAGACTTGGATCTTTGGAAGGAAACATGGTCTTCGAATCCCGTGATGAACTGCCAAGGGAGGTCATGCTGGAAATGACCTTGAATGCTTTTGGATTTGATATGGACTTCATTGAGGTACAGAGTCCAATAAAAGTCTGAAATGTGTGTTTTAGGTATGAATGCATTTGTTTTATTCTTGCTTTTAGATTGGCATGGAGGGTAAGGGCTTTGAGCCTATTGTGGAGGCCCTCTTTGGTAAGGATGGATTCTTCCCAGACACCGTCATGAAGACCACTTTATATGCTACTGACAATATGCCTGCCCAACTCAGTGAGGTCTTGGACAACATTCTGCCAGTCATGAGGAATGAAAGGAAAAAGAGACAGGTATTAAATGTAGCAAACTTAGACATAGACATATTTCTTCATTGCAGGATTCCAATCTCAATCTTCTGTGTGCTATAGGTTACACAAAACATAGTCAAAGAAATCAGTGACAATGTAAAAAAACTTATTGAGGACCTAAAGTCCCAGGATACCCCTGAAGCGATGGTGTACCTCAAGCTTCTGGGTGCTGAACTTGGCTATCTTGATGCAAAAGATGGCGAGATGATTCACAAGCTCCTTAAGATGATCCCCACTGATGTGAGTACAGCTTTACCAACCACATTTATAAATGCATGTACCTTACATCAAATGAATTAAGCCATCTGAAATATATTTCCTAAATAGTTTGTTAAAAGATTATTCTCAAGTGTCGACAACGAGCTTTTCCTTCACTACATCTTCATGGATAATGAATTCTATCTGCCCACTGGTACTGGCTTTCCATTGAGAGTTGCTCAGTCTGGTACCTTTACACCTGGAGTCAAAGGAGGATTGAGCTTCAATCCAAGCATGGTGAGTCTTGCTTGTGTCATGTATGTGGTATATCAAAATGTATCTATAATTACTGCTATTAAACTAAAATAATCTAACATGGCTACATCATAGAAGGAATTTGCTTTTGGACTGTCGGCTGGCATTGAGTTTGTGATTGAGATTGGGACTCACTTCCCAGACTACGTTCTCTCCGGTGTGGAGATGCACACCAATATTTATCATGAAAGCGGCCTCAGAGCGAAGCTCTCTGTGACCAACAACCAGCTCAAGCTTTCCATTCCAGCTCCTTGTGAGCCAACTGAGCTCATAAATGTGACGTAAGACATCTTGACTTGAAATGCAATAAAAGGAAACTTATATTAAAACAAGTAAAATAATTATTTTACAAATAATAATTATTATTTGTTATTAAAGTTATTATTGTTCCCCATATGAATATAGCAGTTCTCTGTTGTCTCTTGTTGGTGCCAAGATTTTGCCCATTCATGCCAAAGGCAACTATACTGTTGGGACAGCATGTGTTCCTGTTTTCCCTGGATGGAGGCACTGTACAGTCTTTAGTGCTCCTGATGATGCTGCCTCGTTTTTCCCTCTCAATAGTGATACCAAGTAATGGAAATCCATCCATATATAAATATTTAATTATATTATTCGTAGGACAATATTTTTCATTCACTTCATCTATGTTTAGATTTATTGTTACACTCTACCCATCGGTAGAGGTCACAGAGTATACTGCCACCATCAGCTACGCCTATGAGGATGGTCTAGACAAAGTCACATTTAACATAAAGGCTGAAGGTACAAGACAGCTTACTAAAATAATGCTGAATCACAGTATTTACTAGCTACTAAACTGCCTTTAAAATAACTTTTTTATGATTTTTTTCTCTTGATTACTAACAGGAACACAATTTCAGGCCACAAATACAGTGATGTTAAACAGAAAGCAACAAACTGTATCATCGGAGTTGCTCATTGACCCTCCTCAGCTTTATTCTAAAGTTTCTGCAAAACTAAAGCATGATAAAAACTTGAAATTGGAAATTGAAAGTGACCTAAAACTCCCTGAGACGACTTCTGTTCAAACACTCATCCTAAAATTGGGTACGTGCCCTATAACTTTTCTTTAATATGATGAATAGAATATTTAAAAAAAATACATGAATTTATATATTTATTTACTAATATCAACTCTTCAATCTCAGAGAATGATATGATTGAGGCTGAATTAAAGTCTCATGTCAATTCTGAGATTCAAAGAATCTTTCCCAACATCAGTGGCATTGTCAGTAGCCTTCTTGATGACCAGATTTTCCAGAATAAAATAAAGGTCCGTGATTTTCTGGAAAAGGCAGCTGTGGTAAGTTAATGAACTTACCTCAATTAATTTTTCAGCAGCTTCTGACGAATAATTATTTTAATGAAACAATGTACATTGATATTCTAATTGTACAGATTTTGGGAGTTCCTGCAATGCCTGTGATCACTATTCCTGAAAGACTGTTCCTAAATATGTGAGTTAATGTCTCTAGTATGGTGAACTTTCTGTGCATAATACCCAATAGTTAAACTGTAGTCCAAATTTACATCACATGTTTGTTTTTTTTTAAAACAGAGAGGTTGCTGCTAAATATCTCTTTGGCCATCCTTACTATACTATCACTCTTCCCTTGCCCTTGGGTGGAAAATCCACTAGAGATATAAACTTACCGGCAACCCTCTCCATACCAAATCTGATCATACCTCATCTTGATCTGGAATTTGAAGCTACTACCATTAATCTTCCAGAGGTCTCCATTCCTTTGAGTGTGTCTCTGTCTTTGCCAACTCTTGAAATGGCAGTGATGTCCGGAAAACTATGTAGCAACTTCTACAACTTAGAAGCATCTGCTTCTGCTGCCAAAGATCCTGCTGCAGACCTACATTATTCTGCTAAGGTTGAACTCACTGGGACAAGTCCTGTTGACCTCCTATCCCTAAAGGTTGAAGGTAAAAAAAAATACACACACCAATTGTATGCACTTGATACGAATGATTGATATGATTTCTTATTGATTGATTCATTTTGATTTATTGCACAGGATCTGCGCTTGTTGAGCCCACACCTGGCAATTCTCTCATGACAAAAGTAAAAACAGTGGTTCGCCACAAGATTATTGATGCCACCATCAGCGTTGAGGAGGAAGTAAAGCTTGCTGAAAGACTCAGTGTGAAATCCAAAAGCAAGCTTAACCTAATTAGCCATTTTGGAATGCAGATTTCGCTGGAGCATAATGGAACTTTCGAGGTTGATGACGAGGAGATTTCTGGAGATGGAATCCTGGAAGGGTCTTTCGAAGCTGGTTCAGTCAGTGGTTCAGGAATCCTTACGCAGTCAGTCTCTCTAATCCCATCCAGACAAGAGGGAAAGGTTAATTCTTCATTAAAAGTAGATTCCACACTTTTTAAAGCTCGAAACTCCTTTGCTTTAGATTTTGCCGATGGAGAGCTGGAAATTCTATCCAACACTGCAGCATCTGATGACCATCTAACAAACACTGCTAGTGTCACCTACAAGGAATTTCAGCTTGCTCTAAATTCTCATACAAAAACACAAGCTTTTGGCATGAAGATCCAAAACATGGCTGAGACCAGAGCTGGTGCTGAAGCAGTAACTGTTAAGATTGAAACCACTACTGACATCTCTGAAGAACGTATCCATTCTCTGGTCTCAGGAGTATTGGACAACAATGGTCTGGCTATTCACAGTGATGCATCTGTTAAACTCATGGGGCACACAGCTGCCCACAAAGCCAATCTGAATCTCAATATGGATGGCCTGACCACTAGTGGTACAACCTCACTGCAAAGCACCTTTACTATGGAGGAGCTTAAGCAGACCTTTGAGATCAACTACAAAAAACTAACTGCCAGCGCTAAGTGCAAAACAATTGGAAATATCATGGGAACACGCATTAACCACAACACTGAACTGGAGATGGCTGGACCTTCTGGCAGAATCAAGAATCATGTGCGTTTCAACTCCATTGTCTTTAATGGGGAAACCAACACTTACGGTACCACTATTCCATTCAGTTTCAAATTTGATGCCTCTGCTGATGGTGATAATGACTTATACCTGAATGGAGACTGTAATTATAAGTTTAATGCAAAAGTCCTCTTGAACGTAGAACCTCAATCCATAGCTCATTCTCATGAATTAGATATCTCAACGCTCCTTGACTTTTACAGTGTCAACATCAAATCACATTTTAAGAGCAAGTCTGACACTCTGCTGATCCCATCTGAACAAATGACTAAAGTGACTGTTAAGACTGAACTGAACAACCATGCCATTAATCAAGAAATCAGCAGTTACAATACTCCAGCACAGCTTGGAATGGAAGGGTCTGCAAGAGTGCATACCAATTTGTTCAACACTGCCAATACTGCTTACCAGGACTTTGCGGTCTCTGGTTTTCTAAAGTATGATAAAAGCAAGGAAATACATTTAATTAACTTGCCTTTCATTGATGGTTTGCTTCTAGTTCCTGACAACATCAGAATGACATTTGCTAGCATAAGCGAGATCCTGAGGAGCTACATTGACAGAGAAGGAATTGCTTCCAAAATTCAAAACTTATCTCAGCATGTTAGTGGTTTTGTGTCTAATTTGAACTTTGAGAGAAGAGCTGTGCAGCTAAAGCATACTTTGATATCTCTATCCCAGGAGCTGGAAAATCTGGTGGCCTCTCGGATCAGTGCATTTGCAAAATGCATCAATGGTATAGGCAACCGTTTTGGTGAGGCATTGGAATTGATTGCGAGGGGTATGCTGGTTGAAAATGTAGTACCAAAGCACATTAGTACTTTGATATTTTCCATCATTGAGGATGTTAAAATATTTATTAGCTCGATCACCACCCAAAGTTACACAAAGTTAACTGAGATCTTCAGTCCTGCCAATGTGGAGAACAAAAAAATTGACAGTCCTCTTCAGATTCCTTCAGTTTTATCAGCTCTTGTAGTGCCATCTTTTGGAAAGGTGTATGGTGAAGTCAGATTCAACAGCCCTGTGTACAACATTAGAACCTCTGCAGAGTTCAAGAACGCCTCAAAGAGACACCCTCTGTTCACAGCTTTTATTTACTCTAAAGGAACCTCTCCAAAACATCAAATTCTGAATTACAATCTAGATTCCACTGCACAGATATCTATGTCTGAGATGAGTCCTGTAACAGTGTCTGAAACTCTCAAGTTAACACACATTTATTTGACTTTAGACCAACAGGCTTCATCGACTCTGAATGGATCTGCCTCTAACAATTCTAATTCTTCATCATTCTCTTTTGAAACATCATACAAGCACCAGGTGAAAATCCCCTTACATTCTTTTTCTGAGGAAGTCACCCTGATTCAGAAGGCTATAGTCTTCCAGGATGGTGGTGCAATCACCCTGAAAGTTAAAAATGAAGGATCTAGCAAGTTTATAATTGAAGATTTCTCCGAAGAAAGCACTCATATAAGTGACCTGCATTTTAACATGGGCCTTAGCACCATCAAGCTAATTTTTACAGGCCGCACTGATGGAGCACATTTGGAGATGAGGATGAAGGTGAACGCTAATGCTGTTGCTCTAAGCCATCTTGAGTTCAATGCTCGTGTTGAAACAAAGTCGCCATTTATCAAGAACAGTTTGATGGTTGCTTCTGGAAAAGCTTGCTTCGGTGATTTGAGGATAGATATCAGTGCAACTCATGACACCGAACTTGTGGGATCTGTCAGCGGTGTCCTCTCTAATTCTGCAAAAATCATGACTAGTCCCTGTGCGGTGTATATTGACTTTAATAACCATGGTAATGCCACAGTCAAACATTACCCCTCTATATTAACCACTGCTGATCTCCAGAATGACTACACTTTTATCCTCGACCCTGACGTGAAAGAATTTAGCACTGTGGCATTTGCCTCTTTCGACCATTTCAACTACAGCCATAACTTCACAGTCAGCAATAAAGAGGCAGAGATGGGTATTTACAGTGTTGTGTACAGTGAAGCTAGCTTTGAGTTCTTAAAAGCTGCAGAAATATTTTTGCCAGCCATTTTTAAGATTCCAGCAGTCAAAAATCTAAAACTGAATGATGACCGACTCATTGATCTGAATGCCAAACTTGTCTACCAGAAGAGTAGGTTTGCTCCTTTACTGGGCAACCTGGTCTTTAAGGGGGTTTTCGAGTCGTCTCCTCTCAACCTCAGTGCTAATACAGGTATTTATCCGAAGGATTGCTTGATGAATGTTAGTGCCATAACTGTTTCTGTATTTCAGGAATTTAATTCCAATCTTCATGGATCCACTAGCTTGACCACAAAAAGTGGACTGAAACTGGCCTCTTTGTTGTTTATGGAGAATGATCACATTGGTGGTTATCATAACAGCACCGTGACTCTGGAAGACAACTTTCAGGCTTTATTATCTATGTACACAGTTGCTAAGATTCATACGACAAGCTTCACTGTTTACGCTTCTCATCAACTTTCTGCTGATACCAAGGCGCATCCAAAGGCAGAATCAAACTTGACAATCAAGTACACCTTTGATCAACCAGACTCAGAGGCTGCTGGACATGGAGATGCTGGGAATACCTTGAAGCTGGATGCAACTCTTTCCTATATCACCATTGAGTCTGTAAGCCAAATCACCACAAATTCTACATCCCCGCATGGTGTCACAATTAAGGGAACGCTAGATAACGAAGCTAACATCTATATAAAAGTTGATGGTATGAAATCCAATTCAAAGACCACTGGAAATGGATACTTTGGTTTTACATTTGGCAAGTTGTGGTTTAACATTAATGACCTGCTGATCATGGAGGGAGATCTTGATCGTATGTATTCATTGCTAGAAATTAATTCAAACTATACATTTACGTCGGGTCAAGAAACTAATTTTACAATGAATCACACTGCTCGTGGTAAAGCTGATATTGTTCCTCTGAGTACTCTCATGGCTGCTTTAGACTTATTTTTGACTCAGCCAGGCTATAGAGATTTCGATGTAAGATATAAAGAATCTGCTTTTTCATTACACAGGTTTGCATTCATAAAAGAGACTAACTCTCGTTGGTTCAGTTCAAGTACAGAAATATCAGCAGAGTCTTTTGGTGAATTTCCTGATTTAAAGATTTTGTATCAGTGCACTACCAATCTCACTTCTCCGTCTGTGCTTCTGGAATATCAGGGTAGCTTGTATATAATTCCTATTTAACACAATTAATTATTGTTGAAAACAAGAAAATGCATTGAACTATACATTGGCCTATACATATTTACTGTATGCTTTAGACCTCATAATCACAGATGATCCTTTTTAATTTTACTCAGCTCTTGTTTTACTTCACTGAAAAAAAAAACGAAATTAAATTCTACTCGCTTTGCATTTGTTTATTGTTCTCTCTCTCACACACATGCACACACACGTTTGTTTTTGTGAAAAGCGTGGACTCAAGTAATGGTGTTTATACTGTAAATGTGCTATTGTCCTACACCAACGTCACACTTAACCCTACACCTTACAGGAAACTACAGGCATTTTTAGATTTTCAAAAAATTTGATTTATAAGGGGGGGACAAATGAAATGGGGACATGGGGTAATGTCCTAAAAAGTCACCTTCTCCTTGTAATACCAAGTCATACCCATGTCATTAGCGCACACACACATAACTTTTCATGTTTCAAGTTGTCATAGTTGAAAAGCAGTGAATGGGATGGTACCACAAATATATCTTTTTTGCATTCCCATTTGCTCAAATAGCAAAAGAAAATCTCCACAATAGTGTTTTCATGACTTCCTATAAAAATAAAAAAGTAGAGAGAGACTGATGTCAAATTTTCCATTCCTCTCATAGACACTGCATTAGAAACCCTCGCTTTATCTTTATCACTGTTTTTGTAATTTGATGCAAAAGTAATATAATACAAAGAATGGTGTTAGGGTTAGGGTTTTTGGTCTAAATGGACCCTTGTGATTACTGTGACACATTTAATGGTCAACAGCATCGTAAATCCTTAATGTTTCTTAGTTGTATTTTTTTTAATGAATGCACATTTTTATAATCTCTCTCTATTTTTTTTATTTTTTTTTATTGTAAGTCATGAAAACACTATCGTGGAGTTTATCTTTTGCTATTTGAGCAAATGGGAATGCATAAAATATATTTGTGGTACCATCCTATAGAGATTATATATAGATCAGTGGTACCATCCCATTCACAGCTATAAGTTTACGTGAACGCTAAATCAGGGTAATTAAAACGATCCAAATAAACGTGAACAGAAAGTGTAAAATTGTGGCTTTGTATAATAACACTTATTAAACAACTTGTCTTGTGCAAGAGCAAAGTTCTCCTCACCTAAGGAGCGCTGCATACCACCAAAGAGTACAGAAGTAGGGCTTGTATACTCTTTGATACCACTGGATCAATGGTTTTTGCAACGGTTATATTTATTATTATTATTTATTATTAATACAACTGCCACTAATAATGATAAACAACTAAGATGACCTTCCAATACAATTTATTTCTGTACCATTATTGCTTAACAGAGAAAGGTTTAGTATGAACACGATGGATTTAATGATGATTTAATGATGGAAGACATGGATTTAACTGTTTGTTTTGTTAACTTTTACATTTTTTCAGTCATTTTTATAAACAAAATATGATACGTAAAAATAGTTTTTTACATACCATGCAACAGCA
>JAUYWG010000057.1:18652484-18671209 GCA_034779775.1 Enteromius afrohamiltoni
CTTTTACATTTTTTCAGTCATTTTTATAAACAAAATATGATACGTAAAAATAGTTTTTTACATACCATGCAACAGCATTCTATTTTGTGTAGGTTCATTCAGACTTAAATGTGTTTACGTACTTTATGAAATATCTCATTGAAATGCGAACAAGGTACTTACAAGCATGTCTATGCGTACAAGGGCGTGCTAAGGGAACGTAAGCTCGTACGTCATAGTCACGCGGTAACATTTGAAATTAAGCCTCGGATCACGCAACAACGCTACTGTCAGTAAAGAGCATATTGGAAATATTATTTAAGCAAACCGCGACGAAACGGGAATATTTTATGACTTTCGGAGGTAAGTTATAGTCATGATTTTTACAACGTATGAATGTAATACAGGCGCTAATATTATGTTTTAACGGTTTGAATTTGATTAGCTAGTAGCTGTAACGTTAGCAGTGTTGTATAAGTTAACGTTATAGCGTTATTTTCAGTAACTGTTATTCGGAGTACAAGCAAACAACCATTGTGTATAGATTAAATTGCAGGTTACATCGCTCAGGATGTCTTCAGAGTTTGAAAAACCGTCGACTTACAATTGGAGGTAAGAAATGAATGCTTAAGCTGTTAATTATGGTTTTGTTTTCACTATTGTAACTTGTGAAAATGGCCCAGAAAGAGTCATCTTACAGGAACTACATTTGTATACTTCAAACTGGTCTAATCCAAATATAAGGGTAAGAATGAAGTTAAAGAATACGTGTATTGTAAGTAAGTTACTGTTTAATTCGGTTTATATTTAGCTGGTTTGTAACTAGTTTAATTTCCCCCATTTTTTGCAGATATTAGGATATTTATTAGCTTACGTTAGCTAAATTATAGATCTGGAAAATCTGACAGGTTTTTGAGTGGCTTTAGTAAAATGTTAGTTTAGAGTTATATTTAAATGTATTGTATTTAAAAATGTTATCAGAAAGTTAATAATGTTAGTATACGTTGTTCACTAAACATTTCTTCCATATTGGTCATGACCATTTTTAAAATGTTACTACTTATTTCAGAACGTTCAGAGAACATTCAAAAGTAACTTTCCATAACTTTGCAAAATTATAAAATGCAATGTTCCCTTAAAAAAGTTAGAAGTTAAAGGTATCCATTGACCTCCAGAGATGTTTTTTTTCATCCTATGGATGCCAATGGCTACCGTCAGTTCTTTAGTGACCAGCGTTCTTCATAATATTCTCATCATTTGTGTCTAACAATAGAATGCAACGGTTTGCAACAACATCAGGATTAGTTAATCATAACAGAATTAGCTATTGTTCCAGGGGCCTGTTTCAGAAAGGAGGTTAAGTGCGAAGTCAGATTTTGGTAACCCTGAGATAAGAGAAACTCTGGGTTTTCCGTTTCAAAAAGGCAAGTTTGTCAAACTCGGGAAAGCAGGGTAACTCAAGCCTGTTTCTGAAAGGGAGGGAAAAATTACTCCGAGTCAGTTACCGTGGTAACTTACTCTCTGAACCTAACCAGGTCGGGAGCGAGTTTTATTCTCTAAACTCTGAGTTTCAGTCGGTCTCCTCCCCTTTTTGAAAGACGCAGCGCTATTTCTTGCCATAGCCTTAGTCATTTATTGCCCACATTTCAGACACAAACAGAGAAGAAAGTTACGAGAATGGCTTGTTCTTTTTTGGAGGATCCCATAGATGAAGAGGCTCTTTTAATTCGAAGAGAATTACATTTACGCCGGGCAAAATTTTGAGATCTTTTTGTCTTTTTTCCTTGTAATGGTGGTATTGTGTGGTTGAGCTATCCAGGATAATTGTCAAATATTTGTGACAAGTAGATGCTTGTCTGGCGCCCGAACATTAGTAACCAATAGTTTTTTTTCTTTTCTTTTTTGGGGGTTTCCATTTTTAAGTCACATATACATAGTTGGAGCTAAGCTCTGCAGGACACCGGCCCTCCAGGAAAGAGTTTGTACAGCCCTGGTTTAAAGTTTATGTATGGAAATGTGAAAAATTAGTTTTTTAATGTAAATATAAAGGGCAATATATTGTGTCAACAAAAACTGAGGTCATGTATATTACCTGTGCCATAAGTTGATCTATTGATTATTGTGGCAGGTCTACATATATCTGACTGCGATTGTTTGAATTGAACTCTTACCTCATGTTTTGTGATCATGGCGTTTTGCTTCCACCGAAGTGCTCCTGGAGTCCTGTCCCAGAGGAGCCAGGTTCAGGAGGATCATGCGTCTCAGCAGGAGGATCGTGTACAGATCATGTACTGTAAAGAGCAGGTGTATCAGGAAGATGCAGAGTTCAGCTTCGAGGAGCTCAGAGCACAGCGCTACTACAGATATTTGAACGGTACGTCTAGATGCTGTTAGACGTACACATTCACATGTCATGGATTTGAGTCTGTCTGCCTCAATAAAATGAAATCAAAGTTTTGGTTTTGTGCAAACAGTGCCAAATAAGTCATCATGTCATGTCAAAATCATGTCTTTTACCATATTACCATATTTTTATTGTGTTTGCTGGGTTTAGAAAGCCCAATGAACATTCATGAGTTTTGAGAATGATCTTTTTTCAAATAAATGTTCATATAAACTTCAATGTTCAATTCTCATTTTTATTAAGATTAAAACTGATGTACTACAATAAAACTCCAACTAAAATGAAAAGCAGTAAAATCTACATAACGTCATAATTACATGCATGTAAAAAAAACTAATTAAAGGTAAATTAAGAGATGTTTTGGGTAGCTAAAATATTAATAAAAGAATAATCCAAAAGTCTTTTTCTTTTTAGTTAATTGTGCTAATTCTGGATTAGCCATTGTAATTTGTTCTTCGTGGCTCTTTAAATGTACAGAAAGAGCCTCACAGGTGAAGAAACTAAAGCAGGACCTGAAGCGTCAGATTGAAGAGAAACAGAGTCGGATTCTGCAGAAAAACGGCACAGCAGACAACCAGGTACATCACCCATAAACTCCACATCTGTGGCCGGTTGCACCAGCTGGACATACACCTGGTCGTAAAATGTGCTTTAAGCCGTGCATAAAGTTTATAACTGTTGCACCATTTCGGTGTAGTGCTATGTCTGAGACTAAATCTTGTGTCTAGTTAGACAGACAATTGCAGAAAGTTTAGTTTTGACTATAACGCTATACCGACAGTAATTGAACGAATAAATATATAAACAGCGTACATGCATATGTACAGCGTATAATATTAGGCTATATTGTCTGGGATTATTATTATTATTATTAGGAACTGTAGCATTCGACATCTTGCTTGGAAATATTTCATGTCTTTTAGTTTGTATTTTGTGATTAAACTGATTAAAAGTAACAGCATAAAACGTACTGCAGTTACTGGATGACAGGCACACTACAAATAATGAATGGAATTAATGTGCTTTTTCAGCCACAGTAAGATGTCTGTAAAACATTATGTAAATTCACATTTACCTTAGGAAAGCCATTCATTGTGCATGACCTTGATATCAGCTTGAAAAAATAAATTTATTGTATTATATCCATGGTATTTTACCTAACCTGTATTTTTAATGTGCGTTTGAAGA
The DNA here is from genome assembly GCA_034779775.1 of Enteromius afrohamiltoni. NCBI lineage: Eukaryota > Metazoa > Chordata > Actinopteri > Cypriniformes > Cyprinidae > Enteromius > Enteromius afrohamiltoni. Next base: position 18,656,056 of record JAUYWG010000057.1, read on the forward strand.
AATCTGTCATGGAACATATAGGGCGACATCAGATAGAAAAACGGACTTGTTACAAAATGTTTACTCTATGAAATTGATACATGACTTCACTTATTGCAGCGCAAAGTCGTCTCAGCTGTATGGAGAATGTGTCAGCGAGTCATGCAATTATTGTAATTATTACATGTGTTATTATGTAATTATTTATCGTAAAGCTGGACGTTACATCAGGGTTTTTTTAGTCTAGCTGGTGCAACCGGCCCTTGAGGTTTTTATTCCTAGATTTCTTTAGAGAGACATGCGTGTGGGTAAATGACGACGGAGCATTCGGTTTTGGGCAGCTGTGTGTGTTATTTGTTTGTCTAGGTTGTTGATGAAGAGGCTGGGTCTTCCTTCCAGAAATCTGCAGGTACCTGTGAAGCTGCTGCTGCTGTGGTGAAAGCATGCAGCAAGCAGGAGGAACCCCATGTGGTCAGCAGGTCAGTTCTACATTAGTCAGAAATGTATGTAAAATATTTACATTGAAATGCATCTCTTGTCTTTTCTGTCCTTGTGTCGTTCAGTAGAAGCTCAGTGAGGCGAGAGGATGACGTTAATCGCAGTGAGTTGATGTTTTTCCCCTCATTTATATCTGTACCATTAGCCATCGATTTAATTAGTAAAAAGTAGGGATGCACGATACTGGATTTTTGCAGATATACAATTATTAATATTGAATATTTTTGAACTAATTTTTGCTTATACCAATGTTTACTTTTGTTGGGAGACAAGTCTTTCATTTTGGTCTTTCAGAGTTCATAATCTGATTAAAAAAAGAAAAGAAAACAACAACAACGCATAGTATAAATAAATACATCTGTATCCAGTAAGCAAAATACCTTATAAAATGTACAAATGGTTGCGCCCATTTTTACTTTAGGAAACAAAAGATATTTAAAACAATTTAATTTACAAGTGTCATGTTTTTATTAATGTTAGCTATATCTTCTGACTTTTTTAGAATACTTGTGATTTTATTTAATCATGAATACAATCTTGATGTTATTTGTGTATTTTACGTTCATTTTAATATAATCTGCGTGTGCATCAATCTGAGAACAAGGAGCCGGGTAAAAAAACAAAACTTTGAATTGTGATCAAAACAATCAATCATATCGCCATTCAGACAAAAATTCCCTTCAAGAATGACTTGATCTTATCGTTAGCACACCCTGAGCACAAGTGAGTTATTGGGTTTATTGATAAGACAGATGGGCATAATTGTACATCTCGAACCGATGCTAATGTCTACAATTTTAAACAATTATCGTCCGTTTCCGATATTGTTGAGATAATATTGTGCATCTCTAGTAAAAAGTTAAGCCACTAATACTGCATGAAGTGAATAGTTGTAATGTTGAAATCAAAGCCCCTGTGATTGATTGTGATGATTGTGTTTTAGGTGGAGGTGACACTAAACCACAGAAAGCAGCGAGACCTTTCACTGTTTTTGATGAGAATACACTGACAAATAAAACGTAAACCACACTCGGTAGCTTTTTTTTCTTTTCTTTTTTTTTTTTTTTTGCAGCTACTTTCATTTCTTTTGTTCTTTTTCCTCCTTTCATTCTTTTTTCATTCTGTTTTGTACTTTTTTCCTTCTTTTGTTCTTTCTTTCTTGCTTTGATTTGTTTTTTCCTCCTTTCATTTTGTTCTTTTTCTTTTGTTCATTGTCTTTCATTCTTTCCTACTTGTTTTTCTATTTTTCTTAATTATTTTGTTCAGTTTTTTCTTTCTTTCTTTTTCTTTCTCATTTTGTACTTTCTCTTTTCTTGCCTTTAACTCTTTTTGTGCTATTTCTTTTTTCACTCCTTTGATCTTTTTTGTTTGTTTTGTTCTCTTTATTTTGTTAATTCTTGTTTTTCTTTTCTTTTCTATCATTCTTTTTTTCTTCTGTTTATTCATTTGTTTTCTTTTTTTCTTTCTTTCTCTCAGCCCGCCTGTGTTTAATGTGTTGTTTGCATGTTTAGATCGTCTTCAGTGAGTCGTAATTCTCTGAAGCTGCCCATCTTGAGTCTGAAAGCGCCAAAGTCAAAAGCAGAGCTTGTCTCTGAGAAAGTGAGTTCCGATCTCATTCAGTGTTTGTTCTGAAAGACCCAGATTGTCTGGTCAGTGTCATTGATCATGCTTTCGTTTGTGTGTTTATCAGCAGGAAGCATCCATCTCTCGCTCTGAGGAAGCCATCATCAACGGTCACTGGAACAAGACTCTGTGCCGGAGTCCAGACAACACGTGTGAGTTCGCCTGCGCTGCTCAGCTTGCTTCTACTCCATTTGCTGGAGTCGAGAGGACAAAAGCGTCTGAATCAGGAGCGACAGAGAATTTGAGCCAAACTGCCCCAGAATCCACTAAAGCCCCGAGCTCAACCACGACCGCTGAGAAGGAACTCAGGTAACTTGTTTTTTACTTAAACTACCGGGAAATGTTCTTAATTGGCATTAAAATTGTCATCTTAATCCACTCTCCTTTAGTGATTGATTTATTTTTTCCCGTATAAATATGGCCCTCTGTTGGGTGACTCGTTAAAATGCCCTGATATCAAACTCTGATACGTCACAGCCGTATTCAGACAGAATGGAGTTATGGAGAATGGAGAAGATGTTTAAAATGAGTAATGTAACATTTGGTATTAATGCATGTATAGCAGATGTACGCAAGCTGATAAGCAAAGCACACTGAGTGGACTGAGTGTGTGGCGGTGCAGAGGAATATCCTTTTCTCATAGACACCACTGGAAATTTGTTGTTCAGTTGGATATGTCAAAAGAGTGGTGAAAAGTGAGTAAACCAATGCAAAAGTTACTTAACGGTAAAATATACACTGCTTAAAGAAATAAAGGAACCACTAAAAACGTATCCTAGATCTGAATGAATGAAATATTCTTATTTAATACTTTCTTTACATAGTTGAATGTGCTGACAACAAACAAAATTATTAAAGGAAATCAAATTTATTAACCCATGGAGGTCTGGTTTTGGAGTCGCATTTAAAATTGAAGTGAAAAAACACTCAGGTTGATGCAACTTTGATGTCATGCTGGAGGATGTTGCAGGCTTCAGAACATTCTCCACGGCATCTCCAGACTCTGTCACGTGTGCTCAGTGTGACCCTGCTTTCATCTGTGAAGAGCACAGGGCGCCAGTGGCGAATTTGCCAATCTTGGCAACAACCTGCACGGTGTTGGGCTGTAAGCACAACCCCCACCTGTGCACATCGCCTGCATTTTCTTTATTAATTGCTTTTGTATTTTTATTTACTTTTAGTCTTTTTATATCTTTTAATAAAATATATAATATTAAGTTATATCAAAAGATACTCAAAGGAGCCATACAAAGCCCATTTTCCACTATTCTTTAGGGTCTTAATGGAAAGTTTGTAATATAGTTTATTTTGAAATTTCTCAAAGATAGTGTAAAAACGCTCATTTTCCCCTGTCAAAAACAGCTCTTTAGAGATCACTCTGTTCTGTGTACTTCCCCCTTTAAATCTTCACAAGCTCCGCCCCTCTTTTCCAAGGCACTCTCAGAGGATCTATTTTAGCTGTATTCATAGTGAAACTTGCTAATTAGCACATTATTAAGAAAGGCCTTTTGCAAAAGATTCATTAAAAGACATACTTGTCTGATGTCGGCTCACTCAGGGCAGGTCTGAGGTAAGACACCAGTTCAGTCGGTGTGAAACGCTGCTGTCCATCAACCGACATGCATTTGAGAATGGCTTGATATCAGAAGGGGCAACTTATTTTTATTAAATTAAAAGAAAACTACTGCTGGATCTTTATCATTACAGGGTGGTCTTTTTGTATGCTATTCCCCTGCGTTGCTTTTTCATAGCTTTTTTTGTACATGTGCACTAGACATTTTTTCAGCATGACATGACTTAAGTAAAACAAGCTTTAAATATATAATTTATTTATTTTTTTAAATCTGTGCATCTTGCTTTTATTTAAAATTCAAAAACATGAAATATGCCTCATTTTGTTTGTTGTTTTTGTTTCATTTTTTTTAAGCTGAATTCTGTGCATTTTATTTATTTTGTTAATTTACTTTATGGTGAAATATTAACATGTTCTTTACAGACTTTGCAGTATTTACTCTAATGTAATATGAAACTGGATTAATTGTCTGCTATGAATTTACTATAATTTTTTAAAAGAAACTGGAATTGATCATGGTTCACTCATTTTAAAATATTTCATTTGATAAAATTATTATTTTACATTTATGCATCAATACAGATGTTTTTGTGTTATGCTTACATTGCATTCGATGGGCATCAAAGCTATGACATGGTGTTGCAAGTGACATGATCTACAACTAACATTAACTTTTCATTTATGTTATCTTAACCGTTTACTTTTGTTTGTCTGTGTTTTATAGTCCTATCCTAGAGATCAGTCAGGAGTGGGGTGGTGCTTCTTTCGAGACCTTTTCTCACAACTCCTTGAAGCACCTGAAGGAGCCTGAGATCAGCCCAGCCGAGGAGATGCCAGAGGAAGGTAAGCTGACCTGTAGTGTTTTTGGCCACTAGATGGCACTATTCTCAGACATTTGTTGTGTTGCACAGTTTTTTTTAATGTGCTGGTCAGTTATGTGACAGTGTTGTAACATTTCTTCAGAAGAAGGACAGGATGCAAAGTAGACGTTTAGCTATTTTATTGCATTTTATCTGTTTTGAGTCTGTAGATTTCAGTTTGTTTTTCCGCTTATACACACCAAATTTACTGTTTTATTCCTATCTATATTCTGAAGGTTTTAACTGAGGGGTTTATTCATATAACGTTTGTTTGATATATGCTTAACATTTTATTCCTAAAATATTGTATTATCTGTATATCCATTATATTCTCTAAAATATATCATTTTCCCCATATTATCTTCTGATGTAATGTCTTTTTAATGTGTGTGTGTGTGTGTATCAGCAGTCACAGAATCGAAGGACGTCTGTGGTTTAAGCGTCAGGTCCCGGTTGTTTGATCAAGCAGACATGACATCATTCTCCAACTTCCAGCAGAAAACCGGGTGTCTTCCTGACACCAGCGATGACCTGTGTCTCGGTATCTAGAAAATTCACAGTTATGTCTGTACAGAACTCATTGTCTAAGTAATAGTTCTGCCAAAAAAAATCAGATTTATAATTTTAATTAAATTTTAAAATAAAAAAGCAAAATACTTAGCGAAATTTAGGAAATGCAAGTAAAAAAAAATGATCAAAACTAAGTTTTTTTTTATTGGTTTATTTTAATGTTTTTAAATGGAAAAAGGTTATATTTGTGGTTTGTTTTTGGTCCTTAAAATTAAGCTAGACATGCATGCTTGATGCCGCTTTGTTTTTATAACTGAAAATATGATTCTAATTCAAACATTGACTATATTTAAACTCTAAATTCCAGTTTAGTTTTTCAGCTACTAAATAGAGTTTAATAGTGTTTTACACACTTCCAGATGGAGAGATGCTTATCTGCAAGATGGAGACACTGCAGGACTTTACCCTCTACTTAACCAGCACCGGTACCGTCCTTCTGAAGGTGACGCACATCAAGTATCTGCTCACTTTAAAATGCAGCTTAATAATAGCAAATGAGTTATTTGCTTGTGTATTTATGTAGTATTATATATTTCTCATAATTTTTTTATTTGTATTTATACCCTTTAATAGTATTCATTAATCTTTGGAATTATGTTTTAATATATTTTCATAATATATCATTTTTAGAAATATTTGAATAATGTTTCGATATATCATAGGGCTGGACAATAATTTGATATCAATATATATCGCGATATCATTTTTTTCAATAACGGTGATGTGATTTTTTTTTAAACACATTTCCGATATTTCCATATACATTTGAATATATATATATATATATATATAATTTGATGCATTAGCATTTGTCACTGAATGGCGTTCAGCGCTCAGCCGTCAGAAAGAGCGGAACAGAATTGCGTGATCACAGACACGCTGGTGTGGAATAGTGATGGTGTTTAATGTGACTTGGGAAGAATGAGTCATCTCGGGGAGGACTCATTCAGTCGTGCATGTGCATTGCGCAAAGTTCTTACTGGAATTAGTTCACCTGTTTCGAGTCTTTGGGTTTAAGTCGTTCTTTCATAACGTGACGTGACAGATCCAAAACCCTATCAAACGCAGTCAGAGCCGGAAAGAGGATTGATTAGGTCATCTATCGAGTCTTTGGGTTTGAGTAGCTTGAGTAGTTTGTATTTGTTGTACCAGGTGGACCGGTCCAGAGTGCCGTGGGATTTCTTCATCAGCTCTCAGCTCAGGTCTCGTCGGTCTGGTGATGAACCGGACGCTGAAGTCCAGATCTGCTGTAACGTTTTTGAGGACGGCTGCATGACTCTCTGGAGGCTTCCTCACGGACACACTCTTCAGGTTCGGCTCGCTCAGATTCCTCCTGAACCTGTGTGTTGGTGTGTTTTTGGTCAGACTCTTCATGTCTCCTGCTGCAGGACCTTCTCTCCGAGCCCAGCAGTGAACAAGATGTCTCTCTGTTGGTCGTTCTGTTTCTGGAGTTGGTGAAACACTTTCATTCGTGTCGAGTGGTTCATGGAGGCCTGAAGCCAGAAACACTGTATTATTATCTGAGGTAACGTTCAGGAACGTGATGGATGCTGCTTGTGCTGATGCTCGTTTCTCAACTGTTGTTTGTTTCTGCAGAGGCATCACTGCACTAGATTTCTCAAACTCTGTAGATCTTCAGCTCCAGACCGAAGTCACAACAGCTCAAGATCTTCCTTCTGCTCAGAAATACATTCAGAAGGGACTCCTGTCACCTTCTGCCTCACCTTATCAGGTGCATTCATTACTCTTTCTTCCCATACTTATTTTTCATTGTACTTCATATCTCTCTCCCTACCTCTTTCTCTCCCTCTGTCTTTATATATATATACACACACACACACACACACTTTTTAACTAAAGAAGTTATCTAGTGAAATGTATTGTAAGTGTTACCAACTTAATGTATGTTTATTTATAATTATTTTATTTGTTTTTATGTATTTTTATTCATTCTTCTTGTATTCCTAATTTTTTGAACATTTGTATTTAATTTTTGTTTTACTCTTTTAATTTTTATATTACGCTTAAATGTTTATATTGTAGTTATTAATGTTGTATAAATGTGAATAATTTTTATTAATTGTTTGTGTGTTTATTTTAATTTTACGGATTGATATTTGTATTTATTGTTTTTTTTCATTTAATTTTTAATTACTGATACTGACGTTGTCTGGTGAATTTAAAATGCAGTAGTGCATCATCTTTAGAGAAAAAAAAAAACAAAGCACAAAATGTACTTGTTTTTGTATTTAATTTCTGTTTTTGTGACAGGTGGATCTGATCGGCGTCGCTGAAGTGGTGCACATGCTGCTGTTTAATCAGTGTCTGAAAGTCAAGCAGGAGAACTCTTCCTGGAGTCTGGATGAAGGACCTGGGTATCGGCACAGGTACCTACAGCATCATGTTTTATGTTGCTCTCTTTAGCATGCAAATTGTCACATTTATTTAATATTAATAATGTGGATTTTGGGAAAGATAAAATAAAAACAATTATATTATAAATCTATCTTTTGCATTATTATTATTTAAAAGATTGAGGTGATTTTTAGGATGTTATGTTAGTGTAATGAGCTCTTTTTGTTTTTTATTTTTCAGCGTTCCTATCAAACCTTTATGGAAAGACTTTTTCCACATGATTTTGAATCCAGAACAAAAGTCTTCAGAGCTGGTTTTGTCTGAGCTCATCAGTAACGTGACTCATGAATTCAAGCTGCGCCCATTTATTTTTAAATAGTATGCATATACATTTCTGATTATAAAATTTGTTATATTTATATTGCTTTTTATACACATTTAATAAACAATTTTGTACATGATCTTTTGTAAACTAATAATAGAAATGAAGGAAATCTCAATTTACTTGTCTGTTGTCATTGAGTAGATCTTTTTTTGTTAATGACTTGAGAGGTTGAGGCATGTAATTAATAAAGGGTGTATGACACAATAAAAACAATAACTGCTTTTGATAAAAAAAAAGTCATAATTAATTTACTATAAAATAAGAAAAAAAAATATTTGAAAAATAATCTACAATTAAAGCAAACATAATATAAAAAGAAATAACATTCCACTAGATGGAGTCATGAAATCTTTTAATATATGTATATTAAATATGTATATATGTAATAATTATGATTTTCTTTTTTGAAGGGCCGTATTCTTTCTCCAAATTATTTGACCTCTTTGAATTTCCATTATTTAATTCATGCTGCTATGGAAACCTGAAAGTCAAAGCACTAATCATCCAAATGACTTAAATAGTTGACACACATTCTTCTATCTGACAATTAATTGCATGAATAATCTTTTTAAAGCAATAATTATTCAGTTCATTTTTTTTATTGCACTTTACAATTAGAGCTCATTAATTAACATTAAAAGTAAAATCTAAAAATAGTAAGGAAGATTCCTAGTAATGAGGATCACGTTACTGTTAATAAAATACAGCTGTTCGTTGTTCATATTCAGCTGTGTCGATATTCAGAGTCAACTGCATTAGTTGATGTCGAAATGATTTAGATAGGTTAAGGTAGTTAACAAATGGAATCTAACTGAAACGTATTACTCATATTTTTATATACATTTATATTACATATAAAAGATTGTATGGTCATATTTGCCATAATCTTCAATAGCACCAAAGCAATGTGATAAAGCAGAATGTCTGAACTGTACTCTACTTTACTGTACACGTGTTAATGTTTGACCTCCACAGGGAGGAGTTCACAGCTCTTTTGTTAGTTAAATGACTTTAGTCTCCTGGAAAGATTGTGACAAGGAGTTATTCATTGTTGAGCAGAGTAACACTCCTGGACACCTGCTGGGTAAGAGACTTGTATAACTCTACACAATACTTACTATTCCTGCAGGAAGCATACTTCAGTATTGTTGCTATCACCTGAGCCATAAATACCATGTGATTGATCGCGTGTCACTTCACAGCACAGTCAATTCCGTAGTAAGAGTCACACTGCCGCTTTTTCTTAATGAAAAGCTTTTTAGCAGTGTTTTGGGATGTTCTCCATGAATGAATAGAGTTGTAATTGGTAATTCTATAAAAGTGGACTTATTGCGATACTGATTAATCTGTATTTTGTTAACCCTCATATTGCTTTCAAATAGGTTTATATATTTTATTTGTATTTTTTTTTTAAATTAACACAATATAACAGCTTTTACCCCTTCGATTTATATAAAAATTTTCAAATTACGTTATATATATGCGTGTGTGTGCGTGCAAATACAAAACATCATTGGAATTAAACAAATTTAATTAAATTTCTTGGACTTTATAATTTTGCAAAAATGCCAAATTTATGAAACCTATAATCTACATGTTTATTTCTAATAAATTCTGAGTAATTTTTGTTCTTATATATATATATGAAAACAAATCCATTTTACTTCTAAGCTTTCAATTTCAATTAAAAACAAGCCGCAAAAAGATCAGTGTTTTCCTGCTACAATGTTTCATCAATAGAAGTACAAAATCATGCTCATCAACAGAATTCTGTGAGATATGGGGTAAATCTACATTAATTCTACAAAAGCTTTTTGACACTTATATAAACTTAACAGATCCTTTTACAAAAAGTACCTAATAATTGAACTCATCCATACCCGGTTAGCCTATTAAAGCAGGCTATGTAAAGTTTTGTTCCCTTATTTTTTTCATTTGTCTTAAGGTCAAAAAGTGCATTATGAAGATTAAATAAATTCCTCACAGCCTCATTTCCTAAATAAATATGATGCTCTTGTTATGGTCTGGAGGAAAATCTACTTAACGCAGAGAACCGATATCCTACTTTCAGAACTGCTGAAGAACACTGACCACCAATCAGAATCCACTTTAAAAAGCGGGATATATTGGCGTGCTTATAATACACATGCATTGAGGACTTTGATGTCTGAATCGCTTCAAGTTTCATGTTCGGTGGTGAGTAGTAACTCCTTTGGTTTGGTTTGCTCCTGAAGATGCATGTCGCTGCAGATCTTCGACATGTTTGCTCCTCAAGGGCGTGTCTCAAATTCTTCAGTGTCCAGAAGAGTTTCATGCTGCCGCTCTTCTTCCTCTTAGTCAACTTCCTGGCTTTTGTTTTAGAAGCTCCTGTAAGAGTCTGAAATCGATTAAAAAAACCCAACTCAACAGCAGTTTAATTAGGATACTGATGCTGGAAAGTTTTTTGATCTATTTGATTTCATGTTTTATTCCATAGCTTATACGTTTGCAACATTTAAATGTCATCTTAAGACATTATTGGAGCGACCACTGATATTGAAATAATATTAAGTATCTGCTGTACTGTTATAAAGATCTTATCGATTTAGATTATAGCATTAGTTTTTGTCAATATGAATATCAGCATCTGAACCAAATTTTTTTTTTTTTTTGTTTGCTCCATTTGAAAATTTGAATTGTATTTACCGTCATATTTTCACTGTATTAAAAAGATATAAGCAAAAAAAGCCTAATAAAATCAAATATGACATAACACATGCGCTACACTTTTAAATAAGGACTACGTTCTTATGGCAACACATTTATTTTCAGTTGAAACAAATAATAAACCACAGGTCAATCAAGGAGCTCATCTGGCGTGGACTACGAAGCTTCTCACGTACTTGTTCGCAGAACCTGATTTTGCTGAGTTCGGCGGTTCCCTGGGTCAACATCTGTGTTGACCCTGGAACAACATTGTGATTAGCCAATCAGATTTGAAGAACCAGTTTACAGTTTTTTTTTAAGTTTTGGCTTACGATCAATGTTTGGTGCTCCGTGTCAGTCATCTATCATTTCCTCTGATTTTAGACCCATGGGTAGGGTTAGGTTTAGGTGTAGAGATATGGTCAAAACTAAAATTTCGAAATAAAATGTTGTTCCAGGGTAAACAAAAATGTTAACCCAGGAACACGCCTAACTCAGCAAAATCAGGACGTGCTTCCTTGTTCGTGTCAGACACCTTAACAGAAAACCATACACAATAACATATCTTTGAGTGTAAAGTTCATAATAATAGCAGTGTTTTTTAAAACGTGAGTAAAGCTCAGAATTCTTATAATATTTTTATTTCCATTCATTGGGAACACTGAACATTATATTTTACTTCAAAACATGAAGAACAACTATCAATATTTTAATTACTTTACAGAAAATGACGGAAAAAATTATATTGGGCTGTTAAAAAAATAGCAGTGTCTGCCTTTTTCAATACAAACTCAAATTTTTACTTCATAAACTAAAAAAACTTTAAGAATTCAGTGTTTGGGGGTTGACTGACAAACTGTCTGCGGTCCCCAAACACTGAATTAAAGCCACAGTCTGTTTCTCATACTATGGTGTCGGGCCTATTTATTGCATACCAGGGATCATGGTTCAGTTTGCTTATAACAAAATACTTCAAGAGGTCATGCTGCCTTATGCTAAAGAGGAAATGCACTTGAAGTTATGGAGTGGCCAGCCCAATCCCTGGACCTAAACCCAATAGAAAACCAAATGTGTTTTTAAGCTTAATAATTTAAAAGTAATTTGATTTGTAGGTTGATGATTTTTGAGCCGGAGCACCAACACGGTGAGTAAGGGAAAAATCCTACCCAAAATACAAAAAAAGTTATTTTACCATGTGTGAGTAAAGTGCCATTTAGTCTAAAAAGAAAAGTGTAAAAAGAAAAGCAGTCATTAGAGTATTTGCTTAATATTTATTTTGATGGCTCCACAACACACTATCAGAAACTTATTCTACTAACCCTACACCTACCCTAACAGTCTCTGAGAGTTGGTCAACATGTAGTTTAGTTGTAGCTAAAGCGTTATTAATCGTGTGTTAATGAAATATTATCTACAAATAGTGCTTGGTTCACTCAAAAACAGAGGTGCATGGGTTTAAAGTAATGACGCCTACGATCAACCAGTTTCAAAAAGAAATGCAATATTTGAAAGAAAAATATTTGACTAAAAGATTACATGAAATGGTAATAAAATCCAAAATAAAGTACAATAATTACCAAAAAATTGGGTTAGATGTTATACCTTGTGTGAGGAAAGGTTTCCAATAACATAGCATTAACTAACATTTTATTTTTTCTGGTAATATCACATAATGTTAAAAGGCTTATTTTTAAAATGTATTTATTATTATGGAGCTGGTTGATCATGGGTGTTTTTGAATGAATATTGGCAAAATGACTTTGAGGTGAAATTGAGGTGCATGTTCTCTAATCAACAAGGCCACGATCAACCAGCTCCAAAAAAACATGGAATAATTGAAAGAAAGCAACTAAACAAAACAAAATTCTATAAAATCCCAAAAGTACAAAAATTACCAAAGATAATATGGTTAGTTGTTACATTTACAACGTGTGAGCAAAGATGCTAGGTTTCCAAGGTCATGGCTTTAACTAACATTTTTATTTCCCCAAAAGACTGAATCCAAGATTTGCTGATAATATTGCATAATGGAATATTTACAAACAATTTTTAAAAGGCGGGCCATTTTTATCCGGAAACACCAAATTAGGTAAAGGCTAGCACAGTAGAAGTCTTAAAGAGATCTAGTTTATTATGTTTGTTTCTTCTAGGCTGCTCCTCATGCAAGTGAATAGACCCTGGTGTATCTCTGGCCATGTAAAGCCCTGCAGCACACTAGAAGTCTGTAATGTGAGTGAGTCAGCGAGGATAGAGACGCTCCCAAACCCTCAGAACATGCAGCAGCATGCAGATCTACATGTTCCTGTGTGTGTATGTGTGTGTGAGAGACCTTCATGAACGCTGCTGCGATCCTCAGGTAGGGCCGAAAACCTCTCTTTCTGTCTCTATTTTCTCTCTTCGTTCTTTTCTACGTAAAGCTGCTGGTTCTGGATGGTGCTGGTCTTTGTTTTGGTGACTAAAGACAGGTAAGACTAGGTTAGGATGGGTAAAGGATTGAGGAGGTTGAGCTCTTGAAGAACATGTGGTTTTAGACACAGGTGAGCGCCTTTGTCCTTGTCTTTCCGGTTCTTTGGGGCCCGAGCATTTACTTCTAATGCTGTCAGACAGCCGCTATCAGCCACAAAGTGCTTCAGATTTGCCAGGATCAAACATGCAACTCGTCTGGGTCATGTTTCACTCGAACAACTGAAAGAGTTGACTTTACTCAATACTAGGACATGAAACGTGTCTCCGACCATCAAGATTTATTCCTGACCAGATTTTTAAATATATCTCACAGTTCATAATACTGTAATGGAGGAAAAACAATGATGTTTTCGTTGCATTTATACAGTGCTATTTTAGTGCCATTGATTATACTATTATCGGTTTTGTTAATATTTGTTAAAATTTCATTTAATTGAAAGTTAGTCATTTTGTTGTAATTTAATATATATATATATATATATATATTATTTTTTAAATCCCAATATGTTTGGTATTTTACTAAATAAAATGCAATTTTATTAAAGATTTAGTCATTTTGTTTGGGTTTTACAAGTTAATTTTAAATAATAAAAAAATAAAAAATAATAAAATATTTCAGCTTCAGCTATTTTAGTACATTTTGTAAAATTTTTTGTCATTTTATTATATTTTGTAATATTTAAATTAATATGTTTTAATTATTTTAGTTCTATGTTTAATTATTGTAGTACTTATTGAGTAATTACTGTAGTGTGTATATATATATATATATGTATATATATATATATATATATATTTTTATATGAGTTAAATCAAGATTTATTTTGTTTATGAAAGACAAGAAATTAATTGCGGTAATGAAAATAATTAGGAATTAAAAAAAAAAAAAAAAAGTAGAGGGGAAAACTTCAAATTAAAACATCCAGTAATGAGAATATTGAGGAAAATGCAAAAATGACAATGGTTCTAATAGGCTTCATTTTCTTGTAAAATATAATTTTCTTTCTTTTGATTCGGAGATATTCTGACTCTTTAATTAAATTTAATACATAAAGTTTAACTGAAAGTGCTGGTGAAATAGCACAATATACAGTATATTCAACTTAAATCATTGAATATTCTGAAATAATGTTGGAGAGAAGTTATTGGTTGCTTGTTTGGTTGTTTTTTCTCTTGGTTTCAGATGTTTGAGTCTTGATCAGGCTGCACAAAACCAATGCATTAAAATGCAGGAGCTGTGTTAAGGCTGATCTTTTGCTTGTCTAAACAGAGCGTGACATTCCTGGACATGGATTTTGCATGAACTTGGGCTTGATGAAGGAGAGAAACATTGCAGGTGATTTCTAAAACTTTCTTATATAACTTATATTTCCGCATAACAACTTACAACTTATATTGGATGTAACTGATGTACAAACATAGATTATCTCTCTGAAAGCATCTCATGTCAAGACATTTTCAAGTCATTTTTAATATTAGCCACTTTACATTCTGCAATTGTATCTATAAATATATATAAATATTGACTTTTCATTTCTTATTTCTTTATTTTGTATGTACTTGTTTATTTCTCAAAATTAGGTTAATTTATAAATGTTATGCCTGAATGTTGCTAATTCAACTAGTTCAGTGACAGGCAGTGGTTATAGTTAAACAAATATAATACATATAATATCAAATAATAAAAAAAAAAATCTCATTTTCATTTAGTTTAACTTGATGTCTAAAATAACTAAAACTAAAACTGAGAAATATGTAACATTAAAACATAATACAAACAAGTGCTGTCAAACAATTAGTCATATCCAAAATAAAAGTTTTTGTTTAAATAATATATGTGTTCTGTGTATATTTATTATTTATGTGTAAATGCACACACAAACAGCAAATATTTCGAAAATATTTACATGTATACTGTATTAAACTTTTTAAGTGGGTCAAAAAGGTTAATCAAAGGTACCTTAAGACAAGAATACCTTTTGTTTGTAGGTTTTAGGACAACTTGGCAGAAGTTTTTTTTTGCAACCACACAAAAAGACTACAAACATAAAAAATATGAATAAAAATATATGAATAAAATGCCTAAATCATATTAAAATAACGCATCTTTTCTAAGAGCATCTCATAAAAGATATCATGTCAATTTAAAGGAAATTTTAA
>JAUYWG010000057.1:18697286-18711264 GCA_034779775.1 Enteromius afrohamiltoni
CTAAAAAAACTATTAAGCAGCTCAACTGTTTCCAACACTGATCATAAAACATCAGCATATTAGAATGATTTCTGAAATGTCTGAAAGTGACACTGAACAATTACAGTTTGTTCTGGATTTTTAATCTAATAAATGCAGCATTGATTAACAGAAGAAACATCTTTAAAAACCATTAAATATTTTACTGACCCCAACCTTTTTAACGGTAGTGTGATTTCTCTCACTAAAATGCTTTTATTTTCATCCTAGATGGCAAGCACAGTGCTTGCTTTTAATGCAATGCTACATTTGAGAGCGAATTGGAAGAATTTTAGAATAATTATGCTGCCTGCCTTTTGGAACAACTTTCATGGCAGGAGCATGTTTGTGATGCCTTAAGATGTTGCGTACTGTATGTATGCAGCTCACTACGTTTTAAAACAGAGCCAACAAGTGGATGCAGAATTTTTTCCAGAATAGATGCATGATTTTGAAAGCAGATGATGGCATTATATCAATGTGCACGAGTTGAGTTTGGTCTCTTATTTGGGTTTATCACAGTCTCTGTCAGTGCCAACGCTGTGGGGAGTCTTTTAATGCCAATGGAGGCGGCTTTGAGCTCCCTTCAAATGCCTGAATTATAGGAGTCCTACACATCTGTGCTTAGAGATTAGGCTTTCAACCGATGCCCTGAATGTGACGCCATTGTTGCCAAACCATTTTTTCCCCCACTGCAAGTAAATGATAGAGGAATAGTATTGTATAACCAGAATCCTGTATCACAGTGTGAAAAGTTTTCGAGCAGGATAACAGTATCAGCATGAAGTTCAGTAAATGGAGACAGAACTATTTCTGTGTTTGTGTCAGAAGTTTTTAGTCTATTTATGTCGAGATGTTGCACAATAAATTGAACTAATGTGTTGTCTGCCAAATTCCCAAAGCTCATGATGTGTAGATGTCTTGTACTGATGTGGGAGAAGCTGTTCTTGGCTCAGACATAAAGATGTGTTTTTACAGTGATAAAAATAGACAAACTGCAAATATCTGAGACATATTTACAGTGCATGTCATCATATACAGCTCAAAATTATTCATACCCTAGGTAAATATGATCAGAATAGGTCTGCATTGTATGTAAAATATAATATAATAGAATATATATATATATATATATATATATAGAATTGTTTATAATGAGAAATATTTTTTAAACAGCAAATGAGAATATCATATTGACTTCTAAATAATCATTTAATAAAAGAAAATAATTATTTGAAAATGTAGTAGTTTTATAATATGACTGATTTTACTGTATTTCTGATCTCACTATAGTCTTCTCTTTTAAAACATTTAAAAATCTTACTGAGCCTAAACTTTTAAACAGTGATGTAATTGTTTCTCTGACTTAGAAACGTGGATGGAGTTTTGAGTTTGTGTTATGCAAATGCCACTTATGGAGTCTTTATGACTTATACAAGGTGTGACCCACCAAAAGCCAAAGGTGAAAAATTAAACAAGCTGGGCTGCTGAACGAGGGGACAATTATGCAAATTGCATTATGTCTGATAACAGCAGTATTAGTAGGTCATGATTTACATAAGAAGTGTCTTCGCTGCTTGGGCATGGAGATAACACTTTAGAGATTAATTTGGAGTTTTCTGAGAACTCTGATAAACACCTTCACTGA
Source organism: Enteromius afrohamiltoni (assembly GCA_034779775.1). NCBI lineage: Eukaryota > Metazoa > Chordata > Actinopteri > Cypriniformes > Cyprinidae > Enteromius > Enteromius afrohamiltoni. The sequence continues at coordinate 18,698,953 of JAUYWG010000057.1, forward strand.
TAAATCTTTACTGTGAGCGACAGAGATAAAGGGGAGGAGTCTATGCTCTCTCTCTATCGCTATCTCTCTTGAGAAGTCCTGCTAATTTCCTAATTACAAATTTATCTCAGAACAGTAGTGGGTCAGATCGGAGGGTCAAGCTGCTTAGATACCATAACTACAGCTTTCTGTGGACAAAATATATTCTATTCTATTCTATTCTATTCTATTCTATTACAGGGATGTTGAACACTTAAATCTGATTGTTCTAAGGTCTGTAATTATTGTTTAACGTGCAGTACAACAAGGTCTTGATGACATTACTTCACCATATCACTTCGCCAAATGATTTCCGTTTTAAAAAAGTATAGTCTACAATAGCAAAATAACCTAAATACATAACAAAAGTGATCCAGGAAATACAAATAGTAAGTAGTTAGATAAAAATTACAATTTACAACCATGTTTTTTTTGTTTTTTATTATGTAGTGCACACCAAAGGTATTGGCCACATTGAGTGTGCTTTATTTACTAGTAATCTAACTCAATAGCCATTTAAAAATTAATTTAGCATGATTTTAATAATCTAAAGAATCTTTTTTACTATAAGGAAAATTTTTATGCAATAAAAAAATATGTTAAAGGTTCTTCAGGTGCTTTAAGTGTGACATGGACTTACATGTTGAATAAAAGCATCTGCTAAATGAATAAAGTTCTGAAGGATCGAGTGACACTGGAGTAATGGTGCTGAAAGTTCAGCTTTACCATCACCAAGCCATTTGATGCCTTTACCATTACATTATTTATTCAAATTAATTTTGAAAATAAACTAAACTAAACTAAAAAAACAATTAAAACTGATTTAATAGCTAACATTATTAGACAATGTAGTGTCTCCAAACTTTGAAAGGCTTCGCTCTGACAGTGATTGAACTAGTTCAGCTCTGAGCTCTCTCAGCTCATGGACTCACGGACAGCTTGTACTACTCTTGTTCACACGGATCAGGTCACCCTTAAAGCTTTAATTGATTGAAAAGGTCACCGGAGAGTGATAAAGTGCGAGAGAGATGGGGATGATTAAAGTGGAGAGGTCTCTGGCAGAGCTTTCATTAATATTACGCACTCAGACCAGACTAAGAGAGATTCACTAATGACTCTGAGGACGCTCGCTATGAATTTGGTACCATATTTAGATGAGCGCTTTGCCCCCTGGAAACTCCCTGCATGGAGTCCTGATTTAGCAAATCTATCATGACACCTTAAAATTGCTTTAATGTTAAATACTTCCTGCTGCTCCACTTATATGTAGATTAAAGACAACTATAGGTTGATTCCAATAATAATAATTAATAATAAACAAATATTATTGTTGTTGATGCTATTATTACTGGTGGTAGTCTATAGTAAAATGCAAATATGAAATGTGTAGTAGCAGTAGCAGTAACAGTAATACTAATAATAATATTAATAACCTGATGATGATGGATGAAATAACATAGATTATATTTTATATAAATATATTTCATATATAAATTTAACAAATGTCCTTAAATATATACATGCATATGTGTGTATTTATTTGTAAATAATAAACATGCACAGTACACACTAATCTATTATGTGAACGAAATGTTTTATTTTGGATGCAAATTTAAACTTCTTTATAATAATAATAATAATAACAATAAATCAAATGTTATTAAAGTGATAGCAAGTGAATGTTAGGGGCAAGAGAAAACCATATATTTTCATATAGTAAATATTAATATATCATATTTTTACATTTATATTTTTTATTAAATATATTACTATATATATATTTTTTTATTAAACAATAAAGTAGCATTGGCATGATTTTGATGCTTGTAAAATGCAAGGCTCCAGTATACTGTTGTCTATCAAACTATATATTTCAAATGCTAATATTTTTATCCCAGTCTGCCAATGACATCTTTGAATAGGAATGCTAAGGCTGCAAAGGAGTTTTATTACTTTGTTTTTTTTTCTCAGATTATTGACAGCGTGAGCATTACTCATCACCAGACTGAGATGAGGTGCAAATGGCACAATTGAATGTGTGCCAGTCAGTTTTTCACTGTGAATAACAGATGTGTCGCTCAGTCGTAATTTGGGTATTTTGGCATCACAGGCGCTCACAGCTACATTACCTGTAATTTGTTTCTGAGAAACTGCACATTTGTGTCAGCAGTGGCCGAACTCACCACAGCGACACTCTGGCTTCAACATGTTTTATGTTTTATTAATAACTGAAGACTGGATTGCATCGCTAATTTCATAGGTAATGTGATTCACTTGATAAAAATAATCACAGACAGATAAACTATTGAATCCTTTACACAAACTCAGGATGTTCTTTTTTGACTAGCCCTGCTTTGCCGTTCCATTAAAAGCCAGTGTCTGATGTGTTTGCAGACTCTTTTCACAAGATGTATGCCACTGAGTCTTTGATATATGAAATCTTCATCATTAGCTTCATTCTGCTTGCCAAGCAGGAGCCATTCTGTTTCCAGGGCAGTGCCTGTAATGCGAAAAGACTAGTTAGTACTGTATAACTATGTGATAGTGTGATAGTCTTCTGTTCATATAAAGTCTGTTTAGCAGTTTTGACATTTCACAAAGTTGAAGTTGTTTTTGTGCTGATGCCATGAATATGAATCATCTTGTCCTCTGGTTTGCATCCAAAATAACCAAATGAGATGAAGTATAACTTCATGTGTTAAGTTTTCATTTACTGGTTTATCCAAGGAAAAAGGCATTCATCCATGGTTGTTTCAGATTTAAACCATTCTGTTTCATATAAAAATTTAATTTCCAAGCGAAAATAAATATATTGTCATAAAAGTATTTCTTTATTTAGTAATGTTGTTATGTGCCTTTGATTTTTAGCTATTTATTTACTTATTTCTATTAATTTGATTTCAGTTATTTTATTTCAGTTAAGGTTTCTATTTATAGTCCCTTGAGGCATGAATCAACGTGCAATAGTCTTTTTTTCCCTGCAGAAAATGTTTATTCATTCATTAAAAAAAAAAAAAAAAAGAATATATATATATATATATATATATATATATATATAGATGTGGAGCTCAAGTCATTGTATGGATAGAAAGGTTGTGCAATTCCATTTACAGTAGACAGATGTGCTCGGTGCACAGCAACTGTTTGTTTAGTAACAGGTCAGCCACTATTTCAGGGAGGTGCTATGCTAGTCGCTAATCCAGAAATCTGAGCTTACTCACAGACTGGATGGTTGCGCTTGCTGCTGCAACGGTGCTTGATGCGAAGCTGGAGCTGCTTCGCAATCTTTCGACCCCTCGTCTGGGCGTACATACAAAAGGAAGAGCGTGACTGTTGCGAAAGTGGCTGCGTTGACTGGAAAAGCCCGTAGAAGAGTGGAAGTAAGTCCGCGCGTGAAAACCCGCCAACCTTCATGTTGGATGCTCTTCCTTGTACAGTCCATGATGCTGCTGTACTGGTACTTTCCTCCAACCCCATCGGCTTGGAGGCGAGATTTTATCACGTCCACTGGATACGTTGAAAGCCAAGATGCGATTCCTGACATGCCACCAGCGAATAGCAGCTTGGGGATCATGTACGGGTCCTCCGGCTCACACCCCAGCGATCGTGTCAGGAGGTCGTATGCCAGGAAATAAACCCCGAACCCTGGTGTCTCTCGGATGAGAGTTGTCACCATTCCTCGGTTAACTCCGCGCAAACCCTCGCGTTGGTAAATGCGAGCCAGACAGTCCAGCGAGTTTTTGTAGACCTTCCGAGAGGACGACTTCTTCTCGCCCGTTCCTTGCATCTGCATTCGGGTCTTGGCCAGTTCCATTGGGCAGCAGATCACGCACTGGATAGCGCCGGCTGCCGCTCCGGCTAGAAACTGGTTCATGGGTGTATCCTCGCCCAACCTGCGCATGGTGTTACCCTGAACACCAAAGACAATGGCGTTGATGAACGTCAGGCCCATCATGGGCGACCCAATGCCTTTATAAAGGCCAAGCATCTGCGGATGAAGTAAAACAAAGTGATCCAAGGTGCATTTGTTTACTTGCATGTATGTGACCCAGGAGTCATCAGTAGCACAGATATATATGAAGCGATAGCCAACATACACTGCTTTTTTTTTTCTTTTATGCCAAAAAATCATTAGGAAATTACGTAAAGAACATTTTTTGTTGTTTTTTTTTTGCATCAAAAAGATTAAAAAGAAAATCTCAACTGCATCTTATTGCATGTCTCTTAAAATACTCAAGTACAATTAAATGTTTCGCGTGTGTAGGCTTTATTATCTGTACTTAAACTGAAAGTTCCTCAGTACTTTTGACACTCTTGACCACAACCGCAACTGAATGTGACCCAGATTGCAAGTTTTTCCCATGAAATGATCTGGTTTTTAGTGCAAGTGTGTGTAAAAAAACTAGTAATATAATTGGTTATGATTTTACTCAAGTATAAAGAATAATTCTATAGTTAAAACCACTGAAGTTTCTACTCACTGACTCTTGACGTATGATGGACTGGAAACAGTGATAAGTCCCTCTGTAAAGTGGTTTATCCACACTCTGGACCTGAAGACGAACCTATAGGAGAGTCAATCTGGTTACTACAAAACCATGAAGACAAGAGCTAGCTCAGAAACACCGTTGTGGTCTAGTGGTTGAAGACCAGCACTGGCCGCAGCCTAGTTTTAAACCTTACAAGAAGTGATCCAATAACACATTTACAGTAATTCATTTAGAACAAAACAACTATAAAATGTATATACCAGTAAAAAAAAATAAAATAAAATAAATAAATAAATAATAATAATAATAATAATAAGTAGTATATCATTAGAATATAAACATGAACAAAAATGGCATATTAAATATGTATATTAAATGATTAAATCAACTTATTAAATTATATTATTCAATTATATTATTAAAATGAACTATATATATATATATATATATATATATATAGAGAGAGAGAGAGAGAGAGAGAGAGAGAGAGAGAGAGAGAGAGAGAGAGAGAACTGTGAAGCGATTAAACAATTAATCGCATTCCATATTTTTGATGAATATATCTTTATGTATAAATGTATGCATTTTTATTATTAATATATAAATAAACACATACTGTACAATTTATATTGGTATATTTTATAATATATATATATAAATATATTTAATATATAAACATTAAATATTTTTTATAAAAAAATACAAATCATACAAATACAAACTAACTAGTTAATTGCATCACTACTTGTTATTAAGCCTGTAAGCAGAGGAGCAGTATGATTTATTTTCTCAAACTGATGAACTTAGTAACAGAAGTCATTTTAAGTCACAGGGTTCAGCATGAAACAGATAGGATGGAGTAAAGTATCACGACAGATAACAAGCTCCCTGCGTTAAACATCAGCCAAAAATAGCAATGATAACAGTGTCTTCACTCATTTTAAGAGAAATCAACAGCCGGCTCAGGTGACAGATTTGCTCAAATTACGTGCAACGAAAGCACTTGCCCTCGAACAACATGAGTTGATGATTACTAACCTTAACTGTGTCGAAAGGATGTCCGACGAGGACCCCAGCAGCACCTGCCCAGAACAGAGAAGCAAGAGTTTAAAAGGCTGCAATATTGAGTAATACATACATATACAACACTGTTTGCTTGATAAAAATGGTCACTTAATAAAACATTTTTAATTTTTATGCTCAGTTTACATCTCATAATTCTGATAATTTTTTCCCTCTGAAAACATATTGCAATTATGAGTTTACGACTCACAGTTGAGATTCTATCTTTTTCCTCCAAAAACATATTTCAATTTTGCATTTTTCATGACTTTTTTGAGTTTATATTCTTTTATTTTTTTAGAAGTAAATTATTATTATTATTTTTTGTCAATATGCCTACACAGCACTGCCACATCATGACCACATTTAGCACAGAATTTTGTGCAAAACTCTATAAACGCACTGTAAATGTACAACAGTGGATTTGGTTGGATTTAGCCCACAACACAGTCAGTCATTCGCTGGCAATCATTGAAAGATGCTAATGTAGGACTGGAAACCTCACAGGAGATCTATCTCAGTATCTCACAGGGTATTACATATCAGTTACTGCTCCAGTCCAAAGAGACCAATGACGCATCCACATGTGCTCGGGCTGATGGGAGTCAGTCTGGACCGAAGGCGTTGGTCCATCCTGACCAATCAGAACGAGGCCCTTATTACAGACTCAAGTTATCAGACAGGGGCAGGAGCTGACTTGAGACGACAGTGATGTTATGTAAAACCAAAAAACACATACATATAGTAGAGCTACAGAGCAGGGCCAGGTCATATAAAGAATATAATACAGTACTGTATATTTGCTGCTGATACAAAAACAAAAAAGTAATTCTGAGAGTCTCCAGAGAGATGTTTTAATAGCATGTCTGATTTATGTTAAATGTATTTACAATCTGGAACACATACAAACATTCAAATTCATTATTCCTTGAGAAAAGCAGGCAAGGAAAACATGCCTTGAATGTTTAAATTAGACTGTTTTGTTATCGTCATTACAATAATTTGTGGCATGTTTTATATATTAAAAATATATATTTTGATAAAATGGCATGAAAAACATGCCCTGATTGTTTTTTTAATCATTTTAATATGATATATATGCAGAATGCAAATAGTTATCATTGTTTTATATATATGTGTGTGTGTGTGTGTTTATGCATATTAGTATAAGTTGGAAAAAATATTTTTAAAACATTATAGGTCACATAATCTAATTATTCATTTATAAACTTAGTGAAATACAAACTGTGGCTTGTCCCCATGATGCTCTGGGCTCATAAAGACACCTGTGATTCACCTGTGAGTCTGTAATATGAAACACAAGCCATCAGGAGCAGGGAGAGACGTGGCTCGTCCCGAGGTGAGGATTGGCTCCTGCAGGGGTGTGTGGGTCGCCTCTGCGTTTAACGGGACATGGACGGGAGTTTATTCTGGGCTCTTCCGGGAAACACATTTCACAGCAGCTCATGCATGACTGATATTCACACAAGAGAACAGGACGACTCCAACGAGGCTTGTAGGTTACATATCTAATTAAAGTCAGTCATAAGGAATCGATTTGACCACAGCTGAATTATTTCTAACCTATATATCATATTCAAATAATATGTGAGTGAATCTGAATGCATTTAGTAAAACTGATTTTTAAACTTTCCTCTCATTATGGTTACAGACTCGCTATCCGTGAACAAATCTGTCAGGTTAAGTGCTTATTTGACTATAATGTATTTGCATTAGAACAGAATTTATAACTGATGCTGAATAAATAATAAAAAGTAAACTGTATACTGCACATGATACCTTTTAAAAGACGTGTAAATTCTTTACTGTCACAAACAACCCAAAATGTGCTTATATAACTTCTGTGGAAGCTTGTTTCTAGCATACGTTGATGAAAAAAGCAGTTGACTATTTATCTCACCAATTGTGCTTCTAACAAATGCAAGAATTGCAACATTTGAGGAGAAGAAAAGTCAGGATTGTCTGATATAAACACAACTGACATAAAGGAACCTCAGAATTGAGTGATAAAAATGTGCATTTACCTTTTTTATTCGTTCGTTTATTTATTTCATTAAATTTGAGCAACAGAGTCCCATGCATAAGTTTAGATTTTTCCAATTTTGAAGTCAACCATTTAAATAAGAACATTTTTGAGATTAAAAAAAGTTGTGATTTTGTTGCAGCTTTGTGTGCAGTTTTCACCACAAAGAAAAATGTTGACATTGTAACCACATTTGGAACGTCCATCATTCAGCAGCACTGCATCAGTCACAATGTAGCATTCCACACTTCAAAGGTGGCAGATGTGACTCAACTAGCTCAAAAACACACTGATTACACCTACAGAAAACTAACAGCTAAAGAAAAGTTACTGAGATGATAGACAGATAGACATTTAGCTAGATAGAGCATAATATATATATTGCATATAAAATAGATTAATCATGAGATGGCTATTTAAGAGGCTCAATAAACACAAACTCTATCACGTGTCCTGCGTGACGTGGCTTCCTATTCCACTACAAATAATTCAGCATGTGAGGTCTACCAACCGTGTAAATTACACCAACTAACTTCAGAATAAACTCCACGCGTACGAGTATGACTAGTTACCGCACTCCAAGCAGATGGAGTCTCAATTTAAAAAGACAACCTTTATTGATGGAACGTTAGTGGTTAAGCGTTAGACCCTCTTAACGAGCTTAACTAAGTCCTAATCTAGCAGACAGGAGGAGTTTACTGTACTCTACCGTTCTAACGTTAGTAGAAATGCCTTACCTCCTATGCATCCAGCAAGGAAGTCCATCACTGCTGTAGGCTGACAGAAGCAAGCGTTGCTTAAGATGAGCTCTAACCTGTTTCGAAGGGTTTACTGGGTTTCGGTTGCGCTGGTTGGTTAGTTAGTTAGTTAGTCCCTCGGTCCTGAGCTGAAATGCCTTTAATAAGTCTTGTGGTTCAGTGGAGGTTCTCTGAGCCAACAGTAAGTCACTAATCGCGTCGTAGTGGAAAATTTCACCTACTAGCTTGACTACCACCTGCTGGGTTCACTGTCTATTTGTGTAGCGGGTTCTGGATGGATGGGTGTCGGTGAGGAGGTGTGTGTGCGTGCGCCCAATCGCGAGTCTCGGATTTAAAAAGGATTCCTGTTCCTGCTTTCGGTGTCATGCGCGTTCGAGCGGGGTTTCTGGTTTGGAACTTTACTACGGCGAAGGCGCGTTTACAAGGAGGTTCTTCGCTATTATTGGATAGTTACTGAGAACGTCATCGCTAGGTGGTTTAATATTCACTCCTTAATATTCATGATACAGCTTCGCCGTAGTAGCGCTATTCGCCGGAGAGTCTGACTCGTTGGACTGAATCGGTTCGTTCGGACCTACCGATACATTTCAGTTTTTACTCAGTAAATTATCTTAGTTAGATAGACATAATATATTTTATATTTTAACATTTATATTATAGAGTATAACAAGAATAACCTTTAAATAACATTTATAAGTATTTATAACATTTACAATATTAGCCTATGTGCAAATCCTTCTAACCTTGTAAATTACATTACATACATTATTAACATACAAATAATGTATAGTAAAGCTGTACCTTTTTTAGATAAATATTTGATAAAATATCGCTGTCGTCGCTATATTTTCAAGATCATGATTCTGGCACCCTTCGTCTAGTGATTCGCGAATCGACTCGACCGAATCTTTCAAAGGGAATCGGGTCAAAAAAAGATTCATTGCGCTTGTAATTTTTGTTCCGCGTTGCATCAGCGTGTTTATGCTGTCTTGGGGTTCAAACCCGAATACTGCAATGCGTGTGGAGAATAAATTCACTATGTCTGTCATCGATCCGAACTAATTAAATAAAGCTTTATATATCAAATGCGTAACACACAAAATTGCAACTGATCGCCTGCATGAGCGGAAATATAAACATTTTATAAAATTGTATAAATAATTTATAAAAAATTTAACTCACATAGAGAAATATATCTAATATATGCACATCGCGTTTTGTGCACACACAGGTGTCAGTAAAATCAACATGTTAATTATTGCTTTTAAATAAGGACATGCACTAACAAGCTGGTGCAGTTGCAGAGGAACCACGTGAGAATGAAGGGCAGTTACAAAAGCACTAACACAGATTTTAAAAAAAACTACGTTACAACCTTGACATGGCACGACATTTATAAACGTTTAGAATGACTACACGGGATGCATTTCGCAGATTTCCTTGCAGGATCATTTGGAGGTACGGTACAGTAGAAAGTCGCTGTTTGTCCGGTTAAATTGTCGGATTTAAGTCTAATGTTTTGAGAGAGTATGTGTTTTGTGTAAAAACTGTAAAGTGGTAGCGCATTTATTCTTGGATAAAATCAAGTGCACGCTAGGAATCGTCTACATTGTTTGTTCCCAAGAGAAAGGGAGAAATAATAAAACCCATGAGTCCATTTGAACTGGAAATGAAACAGAATAGATTAGTATATATATATGCTGTGTGTGTGTTTGTAATCTAACAATTATTCTCTTCATTTAATTAGAAAAACAGCAATAATACAAGGTATTCCTCATTTGGCACACCTTAAAACATTCATAAAAGTCTATTTTAATTGGAAATTAAAAATAGAATGTAGTATGAAATATATATGCATAAGTAAAACAAGAATTTATTAACAAAAATAAAAGAAATTAAATGATTAAAAAAATAATATCTTATAAAAAAAATAATAAAAAATACTGTTCTCTTGATTTAAATGCAGAAATAATAGATCTCCCAAAGGTATGAGCTTTGAATGAAGCACAATATTTATATGCACTCTCTCCATCAGATTTTTTTTTTTTTTTTATAAACAAAACATTTGTTAAGGCATTTATGTATTTTGGACACATTCTATGATTTGTCCACTATATTTGGAGTTTTTGAGGGCATGTAAATAAAACCAACAGCTGTGTTCATACAATAATAAAATTATTAATTAATTTTAATAATTTGATAAGTGCAGGCTAGAAAGGGAAAGAAAGGATAGGGTTAAGAGATTTTTTTTATTTAATTTTTTTATTATGTATTATTATTTTTATTTTGTATTTTTTATGTATTATGTATATAGCCAGGAACGGTGTAAGAGAATGTTCTGGAAAGAGATTTTGTGCCTCTTAGTGATGGTATAGTGGTCTTAGTGAGGCATCGCCCACTAGCGGATCTCAGAGTTCTGGAGGGAGTGTAGAGTGGAAGCAGTGAGTGGAGGTAAGCGGGAGACGAGCCGGAGATTGTTCCATATGCAAGCATTAGTGTCTTGAATTTGATACGAGCTGCAATTGGGAGCCAGTGCAGGGAGATGAAGAGAGGTGTAACATGGGCCCTTTTGGGCTCGTTGAAGACCAGTCGTGCTGCTGCGTTCTGGATCATTTGTAGAGGTTTGATTGTGCACGAGGGAAGACCGGCTTGAAGACCATTACAGTAGTCCAGCCTGGAGATGACCAGGGCCTGGATCAGAAGTTGTGTGGCTTGTTCTGTAAGAAAGGGCCTGATCTTTCTAATGTTGTGAAGGGCAAACCTGCAAGATCGGGCAGTTTCAGCGATATGGTCTTTGAATGAGAGGCGGTCATCGAAGATAACTCCAAGATTTCTTGCAGAAGTTGATGGGGTAATGGTTAATGAATCCAGATGGATGGTGAAATCATTCTGTAGATTTGGGGTTGCAGGGAAAACGAGGAGTTCGGTTTTTGCCAGGTTGAGCTGTAGATGATGATCTTTCATCCACTCTGAGATGTCTGCCAAACTGCCTGAGATCCGTGCGTTTACTGTTGGGTCATCTGGTTGAAATGAGAGAAAGAGCTGTGTGTCATCAGTATAGCAGTGGTAAGAGAATCCATGTGCCTGTATGATGGGCCCCAGAAATGTAGTGTATATGGAGAAGAGGAGGGGTCCAAGAACTGATCCCTGAGGGACCCCAGTGACCAGACGATGTGATGTAGACACCTCCCCTCCCCATTCTGCCATTCTGAAAGATCTATCTGTGAGATAGGATTCAAACCAGCGAAGTGGAATCCCTGTGATACCAATTGATGAGAGTGTGTACAGAAGGATAACTGTATTTTCTTTACCGGTGTGGGTCTTGAAATGTCTCGTTGACACAATAGCTTTCTCTTGTGTTTAGGATTCTGTCTGTATGAACGAGCAATGGGAATCAAACCCGCATTCCTTACCAGTAACCATAGCGGCAGTGACTGAAGTAATATCAATGATGGCGACGTCCACAAAACTAAGAGTTTTATCACTGTTTGGCATGACAAGAGACCAATTTAGCTGCGAGTACTTTTTTTACATTTTTTAACTTTGAGAAAAAACTGATGGAAAAATAAAACTGTAAGATGAAACACAGCTTATTATTCCTTTACTGTAAGTTACTGAAAACACACATGAAAGCACATAGCATGATAGACCCGCGTTTGTGTGGCAGAGCTGCTCTTTCCCACAGTGAATGATGTGATAGACAACTAGTTGTCCAGTCCTGTTCCATTCACACAACGCCTGTGTTCTGAGAATGTGGTTGTGAATGTGAAATATGTGTGAAAATAACCGTATTAAGGACTGAAAAACAGCATTGACAACACAGGTGTCTCCTGCATCAGACCACTTCATTTGAGGTCTTTTACTTCTACAAACCGGATTCCAAAAAAGTTGGGACACTAAACAAATTGTGAATAAAAACTGAATGCAATGATGTGGAGAT
>JAUYWG010000057.1:18711364-18746201 GCA_034779775.1 Enteromius afrohamiltoni
TGTTGACACCGTGAAATTTGGAATCAACATATTTTTCCTTTAAAATGATACATTTTCTCGGATTAAACTTTTGATCTTTCATCTATGTTCTATTACAAATAAAATATTGACATTTGCCGTCTCCACACCATTGCATTCAGTTTTTATTCACAATTTGTTTAGTGTCCCAACTTTTTTGGAATCCGGTTTGTACTAATTTAATTTTGACTAATCGTAGTAATTTCAGCTCTCTAAATCAAGTGTGTTTGATTGTGAAGAGTTCGAGAACACTGTTGATGTGCCTCAGGAACAGGGTTGGGAAATGTTTCAGCAGCTCCTCCCTAACGTACTGTACATTCAGAACAGTACATTCAAAATGTTTGATTCTGGAATGTGTCCTACTCGAGTGCATGTCATTCATCAAAATGCAGAAACTGTTCTGATGAGCTCTTGTTGTGTTTCAGGAGCGTGTGGTGTAGCGGTTGGTTATCCTCTGGATACTGTCAAAGTACACTTATTCCAGACAAACATGCATTATTATTAAATGCTATATTAAATTTAACATCATCTCCTGACCCTGAATGTTTTGTTTTGACCCCTGCACAGGTCAGAATCCAAACTCAGAAACAGTTCACTGGAATCTGGCACTGCATTGTAACCACCATCAAAAAAGAAGGGGTATGAAACATACATTTGCTTAATGTTTAATGATTAATGCACTTTCAGTAATTAAAGTAATAAAGAAACCCAAAAAACAGCCATTCCTGTGTTATTAAAGTATAATTGAGATACTATTATATATTTAATTTAATTTAATTTTAACTTTAGTTAGTTTAAGCTTAGTAATTTGTTAAAATAAATTAAAAATAAACAAATGTTATATATAGTAATTTTTAATTTCAGTTTAAGTAAAACTAAAACAAAATGAGGAATGTTGCCCTGGCTATATATATATATATATATATATGTGTATGTATATGTTCACATCATAATAACACACTATTTACAGTGTTTCCCAACACTGTTCCTAGCAAACAAAAACCACATATACAGGTTTCTCCTGCATCAGACCAGTTTATTTGAGGTCTAATACTTCTACTAATTTCAATTTGACTAATTACTAATCATTTCAGCTCTCTAAATCAAGTGTGTTTGATTGGGAAAAGTTCAAAAACACTGTTGATATACTTAAACATTAAGTTACCCTTTCAGTCGAATCACTTTGATGTTACAGATGGGAACTCGCCAGAGAGACCTATTGCCTTTGAGCTCTATACTAAAGGCCAATGAACATTGGCGTGCACTGATTGCGCCTCATCACTGTGTGAGTATAAGAGGGCACACTCACAGTGCACCTGCAGCTTTTCGCTTCAGAGCCGTTGTTGTTTTGGAGCTGAAGATCCCCTGGGCTTTTTCGTCTGTGAGAAAAGTGAAGGAAGGATCGTTTGGAGGAGTTCCCACAAAATCTGCTCTCTCGTCTGGGTGTGGAAGTTTCCTCACCTCGTCGGACGGTTATGAGCACTGTCTTGCATGCCTGGGCCGAGAGCACGCTGAGGCAGCATTCATGGATGGTCAATGCCCTCATTGCGAGCGCATGACCATGGTTACGTTGAGGACTTACGTGAGACGGCTCCCCTCGCGTCCTTCCCGTGGAAAGTCGTTGGACCGTAGCAAGTTCACGGCTTCCACGGCGAGGCGCCTGGAGGACCTCCAAGTGACCGTTCAGAATGCTTCGTCCGGTGTAACAGCTGTGCGGACTTCTGCGGTGCCGCGTAACCCAAAGAGGTCGAGTTGTCTGCTCCATCAGAGGGTGAGTCTGATGGATAAAGAGCCTGCTGCGGCGAGCAGCCGCTGCCCTGTAGCCTCTGCCCCGTCAGCCACGGACGTTGAACTGTCGGACATGCTCCTCCACGCCATGGCAGGAATCGGTTTGCAGGTGCCTCGTCCAGACAGACAACACTGCGGCTGTTGCGTACATCAACAAACAAGGTGGTCTATGCTCCCGCTGTATGTCACAGCTCGCCCGCTATCTGCTCCTGTGGAGTCACATGTTCCAGTCCACCCACCCTGGAGGATGGCGGCTCCATCCCCAGGTAGTCCAGCTGATCTGGTATCACTTTGGGGAAGCCAAGATCGATCTCTTTGCTTCCCCCGAGTCAACCCATTGCCCGCTGTTTTATTCCCTGCACTGATGCATTGACATGCAGCTGGCCTCCGGGGCTCAAGTATGCCTTCCCCCAGTGAGCCTCCTTGCGCAGACACTCTGCAAGATCAGGGAGGACGAGTAACAGGTCTTGTTGGTAGCGCCTTACTGGCCCTCTCGGATCTGGTTTGCAGACCTCTCGTTCCTCGCGGCAGGAAGGATGGACCTTCTTTTTGAGGGGTTGGGCACCATATGGCACCCGCATCCTGAGTTCTGGAACCTGCACGTCTGGCTCCTGGACGGAATGCGGCAGACTTCTCCAGCCTCTCCAGTGCTGTCGTAGACACCATCTCTCAAGTACGAGCTCCCTTTATGAGGCAGGCTTACGCTCAGATATGGAACAGAGGGTTGAGAAGGTTACATGCAGATTCAACTGCTAATGAAATGGAAAAGCTAAAAAAGTCTCGCCAGTTGGTAGGGGATCTCCGCGTAGCGCGGCCTTAGAGATGTGGCCATTTCCACAGGTGTTCCCAACTGTAACGTCGAAGTGGTTCGACTGAAAGGGTTACACTCTCTCCTGCCACGACTCTGAGGTCGCGCTGATGCCGGCAACGGCTCTTCAGCGAAAACCTGCAGGTGCACTGTGCTTGTGCCCTCTTATGAGCTCCTGAGCGCAATCAGTGCACGACAATGTTCACTGGCCTTTAATAAAAAGCTCAAAGGCAATAGGTCTCTCTGCCGAGTTCCCATCTGTAACGTCTCCGTTTCCTCCTTCAGAGAATGTGGGTTACGTTTGTAACCTAGATGTTTTGTACTTATGGAAATTACTAAAGTAGTCAAACCTGTTCATTAGAAGGGGGTGCCAATACTTTTGGCAATATATTGTATAGCTTGCACATTGCAAAATAAAGTTGATACAGTAGTAGTAATAATAGAGCCATGTTATCTGTTAGATTTCTGTTATTTTTCATGCCTCTTGTTTTGCTACAGGTTCATGGCTTCTTTAAGGGAATGGCTTTGCCAGTCGCTACTATATCCATGACATCCTCGGTGGTGTTTGGCACTTACCGGAACTGTCTGCAGTGTTTGGTTAAGATCCGTGGGATTGGCGCTCCTAACACCAAGCTCGATGTGTTTCTGTCAGGCCTGGCAGCTGGAGTTGCACAGGTCTGAGATTTCCTTAAACAGATGGATTTTATGAATTTAAAATTTGCCTGTGCTTTACTCAACCTAGACATATTAGGTGTATATGACTTTAATCTTTCAGAGGAATACAACTGGAGTTATATTAAAAAATGTCTTAGCTCTTCCAAACTTTATAATGGGAGTGAATATGTGTTGAGGTTGTAAAGCTCAATAAAGTGTATCCAGCTGTTTTAAAAAAGTGTCCCACATGGCTCCAGAGAGTTAATAAAGGCCGTCTGAAGTAAATCGATGCATTTGTGTAAAAAAATATCCACATTTAAATATGTTTTTTAAAATCTGAACAAACTTTTTTTGTCACAAAGAACCTTTTGTGAAACATAAAGTTTCTTCAGATGTTACACAAAAAACGTTCTTCTATGGCATCGTGAAGCACCATTATTTCTAACAGTGTAAATATACCAAAATCAAGAAACATAAGCCTGAATTTTAATAAAACATACACATGGATTGGTCAAACCCTTCATTATACTGTATATTCTGTGTTCCTAGGTCTGTGTAATGTCACCGGGTGACATGGTAAAGGTTCGTCTTCAGTGTCAGACGGAGAGCAGCAGAAGTGGACTCAAACCTAAATACAGCGGTCCGATCCACTGTCTGCTGAGCATCGTCAGAGATGAGGGTGTTTTAGGACTTTACAGAGGAGCTCTGCCCCTGGCCTTCAGAGATGGGCCATCATTCGCCATCTACTTCTTGACCTACAGCAGTCTGTGTTCACTTCTCACACCTGCAGGACAGAAAGAGCCAGGTGAACACTTCACTTAACTCATTAAGTATGTATATAGGACCCCAATAAAAACAATAATTTTCGACCTATACAATGATTTGAATATCAACATCATTTGCACTTAGAACAACATAAATTACAGCACAGAACACAGGCCAATTAACTACATTTAAAAGTAAGAGGAAAAAAAGATGAGTTGTCTGTAAACTCATTCAATGTAGAGGCAGATCTGATAGAAAGGCTGTTCCAGAGTTTTGGAGCAGCAATAGCAAAGCCTCTTGATTTCAATTTAGCCCGAGGAATATTTAGTCTCTGTTTGGAATAGTCTCTGTTTGAAGACCTAAGAATAGTCTCTGTTTGGAAGACCTAAGAGACCTTCCAGCATTGGGAACAGATAGTAAGTCAGTCAGATATACAGTACAGGAGCTAACCCAATTCAGAGTTTTAAAAACCACCAACAGGACTTTAAAATATAAATAAAAGCATGAATGACCAATGTCCTTAAAAGACAATTATGGTTTAACCTTAGCTAAGGGTGTACTCACACTAGGTGAGAAGAGTTATGTGAGTGCAGGCTAGAGGGGGAGTGGGGAGGGGGGACAATAGTACTCTGGCCCGGTTCACGGCAACCATGGCTAGTGTGAGTACACCCTAAGACTCTGAGATGGTTTTGACTAATGTACTAATCTCTTCATCAAAATAGACCACCCAAATTCTTCACTACTGGTTTCACACAGGAAGACAAATGGTCAAGATGTAAACCAGGAGGACTAGGAACATCTGATGATTCAAAATCAGTAATCTCAGTTTTGCCTTCATTTGGGAGAAGAAAACATTCAGGCCTTAACTCTACACACCAGCACTCCAGGGGCATCATCTGTGTAACAATAGAAAGTGACACCATGTTTCCTAAAAATAGTCCCAAGGGAAAGCATGTACAAAGAAAACAAGATTGGAGTGAGAATAGAGCCTTGAGGGACACCGCACGTATGGGGAGCAGCATCTGATATAAATCACCAATACTAACAGAGTACCTTCTATTGTTAAAACTGGATTTAAACCATTTGAGCGCACTGGATACCCAACCAAGTGCTCCAAACGAAAAATCAAAACAGTGGTCAATTGTATCAAATGCTGCCTTCAGATCTTACAAGCACTAATACAGCAGATTTGACAGCTTCGAGAGTCAGTAACTTTCACCAGTGCTATTTTTGTATAATGTTTTTTTTCCTAAAACCCGATTGGAACACTTTCAAAACCCACTGAAAACTCTGTACTTGGAGAAAAACTGTATTCTGTAAAAATTTAGACATTAAAGAGAGATTTGGCCTATTAGTCAGTGCTGTTGGGTCTATATTAGGCTTTTTTTTAAGTGGATGTACAATGTGTGCTTCATGTCATCTGGAACCATTGCCATTTCCAGGCAGCTGTTAATTTTATAGG
The DNA here is from genome assembly GCA_034779775.1 of Enteromius afrohamiltoni. Taxonomy (NCBI): domain Eukaryota; kingdom Metazoa; phylum Chordata; class Actinopteri; order Cypriniformes; family Cyprinidae; genus Enteromius; species Enteromius afrohamiltoni. The sequence goes on from JAUYWG010000057.1 coordinate 18,716,860, forward strand.
ATTAGTACACCCAAAAATGAAAATTCTGTTATGATTTACTCACCCTCGAGTGAGTAGATCTGTAAATCTCTAAACCTGTATGAATTTCTTTGTCTGCTGAACACAAAGGAAGATATTTTGAAAAAGTTCGTAATCAAGTTCGTAATCAGGCTGTTCTGGGTCACCATTGAATTCCATAGTATTTAAAAGCCTGGTTTGAACTTTCTTCAAGATATTTTCTCTTGTGATAAAAGAATTAAAAGTCAAAATTGGGCATAATTCCCACTTAAAACTCAGCTTAGATGCTTAGTAACAGATCTTTCAAATAGTAGAGCAGATACCGACATAAAATTATTTAAACATTACTCTGTATCTCCAGTAATATGTTTAGTAAGATGAGGTTGAAATTATCCAAACATATAATGCAATGCTGATTGAGAGCTGAAGAAATAAAGGCTCCTTAAAATGTGTGTGCGAATGTCTCTGTATATGTGTGTGTGTGTGTGTGTGTGTGTGTGTCTTTTTCTCTTTATGTGTGTGTCAGAGTGGTCAGCGGTGCTGTTGTCTGGTGGATTAGCAGGAATGACCGGTTGGTTTGTCGGGACGCCTATGGACGTGATCAAAGCTCGTCTGCAGATGGACGGAGTCCGAGGAGAGAGGAGATACCGAGGACTTCTTCACTGCCTGAGCGAGACTGTCCGGCGCGAAGGGCCAGGGATCTTCTTCAGAAGTCTGGGAATAAACTGCCTGCGAGCATTTCCTGTTAACATGGTGGTGTTTGCCGTGTACGAACTTGCTGTCCGGGTCCTCCGGTCAGCACCTGTGGACCGGCTCTAACAATTCAGACTGTCTTTGTGTTGGAAATGTGTATTTTATTTGCCTGGTTAATATTTCTCATAAACCTCCTAAGAACACATTCCCATACATATTTTACCCAACAACATATTATTTTGTACTGCCTTTAAATTAATAACACAATAATACATTTATTAGCATTAATAAAGGTATATTAAAATCACAAAAAAGTTTCAACACTAAAATTTCAGTCTTCCTGGTTTAAAATTTCACATTAATAAACTAATTTTCTAATATCTAATAAACTGTTATAATAAATAAACTATTTGCTATTGCTATATTTAAAAAAAAAACTATACGTTTGTGATTTCATAGAAATTAATTTAAAAAAATTAACTTTTAAGGAAAAGTGTAAAGTTTTGGTTAGTAATCCCCCTGTCAGTGCAGTCACTTTTCTAAAAAACAGGTTAAGAAACGGCAAGTAACGTGAAATGTTTAAGTAGAAAGACTGAAACTATGTTTTTTTATATTTTATATTTCAAAACTTTTAGTTGTGTTTACAAATAAAAGAAAATGTTTAGGACACAGTGTGAAATTCTCGATCTTTATCTGTTATAAAACTTAAGGTCTGTGCAAAATGTCCGATGAATGTTACTGAATTAAATATGTGATGAAATGTGTTAGTATTGTTTTGAATGTTCCATCCAGAATTATTTATAGTGCACTTATTCTCTGATGGGTCATGAATGTACCTTGCTTAATAATAAATGGTTAAATATAAATATTGCTGACTGTTTGACTGCTGTAGAGTTATTGATTATTTATTACAGTTTTCATGTGTCATTCACTTTGAGTTACTGAAGTCAAACAAACCCAAGTATATTCTTCTAATTCAACATTAAATAAAAGTGGGCATTATTTACAGGCTTTTCTTCTCACTTTAAGAAAGCAAATCAAACTATCCATATTCAAACACTGAAATTCTATAAAAAAAAAGTTCACATCAGGGCTATTATAAAACCACAACAGCTTGAAACTAGGTAACTGCAATAAAATAAAAATAAAACCCAAATATTTTAGCTGTTTGCCAGAGCAACATTTCTTAATGTTTTAATGTTCTAAAATAACTTAAAACTAAAGTGAAAATGAATAAAAATGATATAAACATATTTATAATTAATTAAATGATTTATTTGTAATAAACTGAAAATAGAAAAATAATATTTAATATGGTATCTTAATAATACTAAAATAACACTGGTTTACATACTGTGTAGTACAGATAAAATGTGTTGGACATGCCTACTTAAAAAAATTTGTAGTTATAAAGAAAAGTAATGTTAATAATTTTAATGCAAATAATCCAATTAAAATCTGTTTAATAAAAATATTATTTATTAATAAATAAATAATAATATGTGTGTGATGTTAAAAAGCTGAAAGTATATTTATATTTATATTGTAATATAATATTACTGGTTAATCTTAATATTAAATAAAATTATCTTATAAAATAAAACGATTATAAGAAAATTATACTATAAAAAAGTATACAAATTATAAAGTAGTGATTTTATGGCAAATCAAATAAAAAGTTTATAATATTAAAGGTAATAGCACTATTTCTTTTTCATCTCTTCAGTCTTCATAAGTTGTTGCGTATTAATCTGTCAGCTGCAGGTTACTGGCTCCATCTAGCGGCAGCGGCAGAAAAGCCCGCGCTGCAGCACATTATTGAAGTCGTCACATGAAAGGTTTTGATGTTCTTAACTGGTGTTTGTGTGAAACACACTTACTTCATCACTGGACTCATTCAAGTGTTGCTGAAAGTAGCTTTAGTTGAGCTACGGTCAGGAATCAGACAGAACATCTAGATCAGAGCTAAGCCCAGGCGATTAATACATTCTACACACAACAAGAAAGAAATTACAGCACTACATACACTTTTGAGACATAATTGTAAAAAAAAAACATTATTTCTAATATATATTTATGAAAACACATTTGTGCTCATAAGTGTTATTTGTTATCATTCATTTTTCACTTTTAGTTCAGTTTGTCAGTTTCAAATACAAGAGAGCGTTTATTTGAAAAAAACTGTTTTTTTTTTAACAATTTTCAAAAGTCATGTTTTTTCATTGTCTATTCCAATTAATCTCCCTCAAACTACAGTTTGGTTATTTTGATAAGGTTAAAAAACAAACAGATAACACAACAAAACATGACAACATAGTTATTAAAGTTATCTGTTTTTGCAAATATATATATTTTTTATTTACATTAATCTAAATTCATATATTTTATATATTTTAATTATTAACTGTATTTAATAATCATCTTGTTAATTAAATTAGCTTGTTTGATTATTTTTAGAAGTTTTTGTTTATATTAATTAGCCTTTTTAAATATGAATTATTTATATGTTATTCATTTTATTCATAATTTACATGATTATATATATATATATAGAGAGAGAGAGAGAGAGAGAGAGATTGAGAGAGTTTTAATATATTTTATTCTTTAATTTATGCAAACACGCAGACACAAAATACAATGTAGCCTATATTTAATATTTTTTCATTTATTCTGCTCTATAAATCTTTATCTAACCAGGAGTGCAAATTTCAATATAACATTCAAATAATAAAAAAAAAAGACTGCTTTTAGATGTTAATTGCAAATGCCAGTTTAGTAAGGAGCTTTACTGCAAGAATGGAGAACTGCTACAAGCAAAACATGCAGAGAATGTGTTGAACAGGTCTGGTATGAAGCCAGATCATCAGTTATGACAATAATTGCACGAGGAGCTTGTTTAATGGAAGCTCTGCATAATCATAATCACTTTCACACGAAGCCTTTTTGCTTTCTGCCGCAAACATTAAACGCATGTAGCTTCTATTCTTATTTAGCTTCTATTCGTGAAGAAACAATCAGTTCTAGGAATTAGCAACTCCAGAATAACACCTCAATGCTTCCTTTGTTCCTTCTCTTCTGGTAATTAAAGCCAGCGTGTCTTTGTGCCTCCGCTTCTCCTTCCTTACGCAACCAAACGCCGGGCAATTACACAAACATCTGAAGCTTACGCTCGGGAAACAAAGACGCCTAATTTACTTTTTTTTCATGCATACATTTCTGAATCCATAAAAATATCCCATTGCAGTGGCTTTAGGCCCTGAAGCGCTGGTCAGTCATTGTTCAGCAGCCTTGCGTTAAGACTAATAATAGCTTTAACAGCGAGGCTGTAAATAAGAGTGGATTAAAACCACTGCAAACGCTGTCATTAAAACTCACCGCTGAGGTTTCAGCTTGGCAAAACTTACAGCAATCTACAAAACCAAGCACATTCACCTTTCATCTTGACTGGAAAGTTATGATTAATATACTGTGAATGCATTATTATTACAAATGAATGCATGTGTGTGTTTTGCAAATAATTCAGGCCACACTTTCAACACATACTATGGTCAAAATCATAAAAAGGGAGGTTAAAAGCATTTAGATTTCTGTGTCCACAAATTGCTGTTCTTTTGAACTTTCTATTTATCTGTGAATCCTGAAAAATAAAATGCATCACAGTTTCTATAAAAATATAGAGCAGCATATCTGTTCGACACTGATAATAATCAGAAATTCTAAAATGTAAAATAAAATAAACACCTAACAAAAATATATAGCTTAAATTTAAAATTAAATAAACACCTAAAAATAAATATAGCTAAAATTTAAAATAAAATTAACAACTAAAAATAAATATAGCTAAAATTTTAAATAAACATTGTGAAAAAAAATTATTTAAAGGAACAGTTCACCCAAAATTTAAAATTCTGCTCTCAGTTACTCATCCTCATGTAGCTCCAAATCTGTATGAATTTATTTGTTCTGCCGAACAAAGAGAGAGATATTTTGAAAAAAGTTTGTAACCAGACTGTTTTGGTCACCATTGACTTACGTAGTAGGAAAAACAAAGTCCATTGTTACCTAAAACAGCCTGGATACAAACTTTCTTTAAAATATCTTCCTTTTCTTTTTTGGGTGAACTATTCCTTTAAAAGCCATGCAAATGAAATGCTGTTTTGACACACGCTGCACTTTCTGCTGAATTAATTCCATTCTTTGCTAACATGTGAAGTCAAAGTTAAGGTGATTCCTACAGAACGTCTAAGGTTACGTAGGTAACCCACGTTCCCTGAAGGAGGGAACAGAGACGTTACATATGGGATCTCGCATGAGAGACCAATTGTCTTTGAGTCTTTGAAAAAAGGCTAATGAATATTGGCGTGCAATAATCACAGCCAGGTGCCCCTTAAGAGGGCACAGCTGGATTGCGCTTGCTGGTTTTTGCTGAGGAGCTGAGTCGGCGTCAGTGAGACCCAGGTTCGTGGCAAGGGGATGTAATGTCTCGGTTCCCTCCTTCAGGGAACGTGGGTTACCTACGTAACCTTAGACGTTCCCCTTCAGTCGAGATCACTCCGACGTTACATATGGGAACAGACCCATGGAAAAGGCCACGACCCTGAGGCTGCGTTACACAGAGACATTGGTGCCGACAGGCGTGCAAGCGTGTCGACAGGAGAATCTGTACCTAACCTTCCCAACGCCCTGGGGGCCAGCTAGGGGCCCCACCGGGATGCCAATGAACCAGTGTCGGCTTGCACGGCAGCAAGCCGACAACGCCAGTCTTCAAGCTACCTGCTTGTCTGATGAAAGACACGGGAAGACACAGCCTCTTTACGGAGGTCATAAAACCTGGCGAAGGTGTTGGGTGTCGCCCAGCCCGCAGCTCTACAAATATCTGCTGGAGAGGCACCGTGCACCAACGCTGAGGTGGAGGCAATATTCCTTGTGGAGTGGGCTCTCAGACCTACGGTCAACGTAGAGGCGCAGTGCACAGCGACTCTAAAGCTGGGTCTGCCTACTCCTTGGGCAGAGCTTGCAGGTTCACTACCTGATCTCAGAAGGTAGGAACCTTGGGCACGTAGCCAGGCTGAGGTCTCAGTGTTAAGTGAGAGTCAGGTACTCTAGGTACTCTTCGTCAACAGAGAAAGCTTGGAGGTCCGCAACCCTCTTGATGGAGGCCAGAGCAATCAGGAGCGCTGTCTTTAATGACAGATATTTCAGCTCGACTGATGCCAAGGGCTCAAAAGGAGCTTGACGCAGGCCGGTTAGGGCGTGAGCAAGGTCCCAAGAGGGTACCGAGGACATGCTGCGGGAGCGTAGACCACCCTGATGGTTTATGTACGCAACGGCTGCAGTGTTGTCCATCCAGACGAGCACGTGCTTGTGGAGCAACACCGATCGGAAGGGCCAGAAGCATGGCCAGCATCTCGAGGCAATTGATATGCCACAGCAGTCACCTGTCCAGGTACCCGAGGCTGCTTGCCTGTTTCATAAAGCACCCCAACCCGTGGTGGAGGCATCCGTGTGCACCACAACATGCCTGGACACTTGTCCTAGGGATATTCCAGCCCGTAGGAAGTCCGACCACAGGCTGAACATGTGGTGGCACTCCGGGGAAACGCCAAACCGGAGAGTACCGTGGTGCCATACCCATCTCGGGACTCGGTCGTGTAACCAATGCTGAAGCGGTCTCATAAGGAGCAGCCCCAGCGGCGTAACTGTGGCTGCGGCTGCCATATGCCCCAGGAGCCTCTGAAAAGACTTGAGAGGAACCGCTGTTTTGTGCCTGAATGATTTCAGACACGTCAGCATGGCATGCGTATGCTCCCCCATGAGGCGGGCAGTCATTTTGACCGAGTCCAGCTCCATGCCGAGATAAGAGATCCTCTGCACTGGACAGAGTTTGCACTTCTCTCGGTTGACCTGAAGCCTCAGATGGCTGAGGTCCCTGTGCTGACACAACAACTCCTGCAAGTGAGCCATTATCAGCCAGTCGAGGTAGTTGAGGGTGCGAATGGCCATCTGCCATAAGGCAGACAGAGACCCCTCCATGAGCTTGGTAAAGACTCGGGAAGACAATGAAAGGCCAAACGGGAGAACCTTGTACTGATACACTCGACCCTCAAACGCAAACCACAGAAGGGGTCTGTGGTGAGGCAAAATCGAGACGTGAAAGTACGCATCCTTCAGGTTGATGGCTGCGAACCAATCCTGGGGTCGAATGCATGTTAGTATGCGCTTCGGCGTGAGCATGCTGAACGGCAGCCTGAGAAGGGACCGGTTCAGGGATCTGAGGTCCAGGGTGGGTCTCAACCCGCCGCTCTTTTTGGGCACGATGAAGTAAGGACTGTAAAACCCTGACCTCATCTCGCCTGGAGGGACAGGCTCGATTGCGTCCTTCGCCAGTAGGACTGCAACCTCCGCACGGAGGACAGCGGCATCTGTGTCTGACCGGACACGGGTATAGAGAATGCCTCTGTACCTGGATGGGCGTCTGGCGAACTGAATCACATAGTAGAGGTGTACCGTCCGTATCAACCACCGCGACGGGTTGGGGAGCTGTAACCAGGCCTCCAAACGGGTCGCCAGGGGTATCAAGGGTACAGTGACAGCTGTGCAGCCTGGTTGGGGCAGCCTGGTGGGGAACCAGGGAGGGGACCGGCCCCAGAAGGATGAACATAATGGGGGCGAGTCTGACTGCTTTAGGCAGCCCTTACCTTGTCCACTGGGGACGTCGGGGCACTGGGCCCAGAGGTGAGGAAATTTGCTCTTTCTGTGAAAATTTGGGCAGCTGAATGCACAGATACCGCTCCCGGTCCTCCACTGTGGGTGGGGGCGCCGATGTTGTCGTCCCCCGAAGAGCAACTTCCATCACCTCTGGGCTGCCCATCTCAGGGGAGTTTTTTCTTAGCACGGGTGTTCCTAGCCAGGCCCTGAGGAGTGGGTGGCATGGTCGTGCAGCCAGACTTGCATCATGTGCTTTGGCCGGGGACAGAGCAGGTGTTGCTGCTTTGGGTGGCGTGGGGGGGAACGCATTTGGCGAGGCGGGGCACTTGGGAGCTTGGCATACTCCCGGCGCGGTAGTACGTGACTAATGGCCTCAGCTTGTTGCTTGAGATGTTCTGCACAGTCACCATGAGGTCCCCTAAGCGGCTTGCCCATAGTAGTGGAGAACCCTTTATGGCTCACCAGACCACAGGGAGGACGCACAGGGAGCCGTCTCACGAATGAGAGGCGCAACCTCAAAGTAGCGATGGTCATGCCTCCACAATGAATGCATGATTCATCCACAAGCGCTGCCTCAGCTTGCACCCAGCCCAGGCACGAAAGACAGCGCTCATGCCCGTCTGAGGAGGTGAGGAAACTCCCACTCCGGAAAATGGCTATGAAACCGTGCTTGAAAATTGCTCTTTTGTGCAGCCCGGTTGCACTTCGTGGACTCAGAGGGAGGTCTCTCTTCAGAGTTTTAACGTTCCACCCGGACTCTTTTTACACTTGTTTGCTGTTGTTTGACCCTGTCTGCCTGTTTTGATAATAAAGAGCTTGCTAATGGATCCAACACCCTCTGAGTCATTAAAACTACAAGCAGTTTTTTATTCGAATATTTCCCATTTTCATTGAGTTCTTAGTTTATTGTAATGTTAGTTTGGTTGTTATCATGATTTTGATTTAATTTTGTTTAAAATTTTCATGGTTAGTGTAAATTTTATTTATCATCAATTATTTATGTTTAAATGTATCTTTTATTCATTTTAGTGATTTTTTTATGCAATATGTCTATTTTATTCCAGCTTTATTTTATAAACAACATTTTTAGTTTTTATTAATATACTGTGACAGATTTTATTATCATTGTAAAACAGTTTTTATCATAACATTTTTAGCTTAAATGTAATTGAATTTTTATTTTTATTAATTAAAAAAAAAGTTGTCACTACCAGTTTTTTACTTATTTTTACATTTTTAATTCGTTTTTCTTACTCCTTACTCTTTATATGTAATTAATTTTTATTTTAAAAAAATTATTCATTTCTATTTTATTGTTTCCGATAATTACATCACATTATCCTTCAGAAATCATTCTAGTATGACGATTTTCTGCTCGAGAAACATTTCTAATTATTATTAATGTTAAAAACAGTTCTGATGGATATACTTTATTATTTGAGATCAATAGAAAGTTCAAAAGAACAGCATAAACACAAATGAAACATTCTAACAGTCTTCGCTTTTGATTAAATAATTGCATCCTTGATGAATAAAAGAAGTCATTTATCTTGTGTATGTAGTTAGTTGTTTGCTAGTTTGATCTCTACAGTATCATTTTACACTCTTAAAAATAAAGGTGCTTCAGGGTATCAGAAGAAGCTGTTAAAACCTTTAACATCTGAAGAACCTTTCTGTTCCACAAAAACTTCTTTAAAAGGTTCTTATTCTCAGATTTTACAAAGCTAAGAAAGAGATGGTTCTTTGACTGAATGGTTCTTTGTGGAACCAAAAATGGCTCCTTTATAGCAAGAACCTTTTAAGCACCTTTATTTTTAAGCGTCCAGTCTCTGGTTTGTCTCTCTCTCTTTAAGTATCTCTATGTCTCTCTCTCTCTCTCAGTGTCTCTGGGCTGGCTCAGATAAGCAGCAGTGTGTGTGTGTGTGGGTGGGTGTGTGTGTGTGGTGAAGCGTGTGAGTTCAGCTGAGGACAAACTAACCCGGATCGCCTCAGATCTTCTCACAGACGCACATCAGCTCTGCTCTCGTTGGCTCGGGATGGTTTCTCACATGTCTTCTCTCTCTCCGTGCATTTATTTTGATGTAATTCTGTTTTAATTCTGCTGCGAGCAAAGAACAAACCTGGCTTTCTGCAGCTAACAGAGAAAACAACAACAACAAGCCCGATGCCTTTCACTCTTCCTCCTCGAACATCTACTAATCCTGAATACAAAACAAAGACATCACCGCGATTTTCTCTATAAATCATGTAAAATAATCAAATATTGATCCGCTGCAGTGGTTTTGACAGAAACAGTGTGCTTAAAGCTCAGAAGCAGATCATCATTTTAGCCGTTCCCATGGTGATGAACCTTACCATCACTTTCCTCACATTATACGTTAGCAGAAAATCAGAATATGTGAATATGAATTCAATTCACTAATGTTAAAATACAGCTTTGGTCAGATCATTCAGTAACTGCGCATATATGTGAGTGGAGTGAGTTTAAAAACTAGTTTGTATAAAGCTGAAATAAAATAATTACTAATTCAAAATGACTAATTTTAATAAAAAACATAATAGTAGATAATAATACTAAAATAAATTAAATGAATATATATTGTTTAACTGAAATAAAGTAGAAGTAGAAAATTAATATTATATGGGGAAAATGTAACTTTAATTAAAATGTTTGCTTATAATATAGGTGTATAAAAACTAACAGTAAACTAAAATATATCAAACAAAATAATATAATTTAAAAAATACAGAAATAGCCAACATATTACATAATATTAAAAAACTGCATATAACAGATATAAACCACACACATAGAAATAGAAATAGAAATATTAATGTAATAAAATTAAATGCAAAATGAAAGCTCTAGAAAATTGTAAATTTTGCACAGAATGTTTTTGTTTTTTTTGTTTAGGTTTAAGTACTTAAAATTACTGGAAATAAATAAACAATAAAACTGAAACATTTCAACTAAATAACAACATATAAAGAAAAAAACTATAAAACAACATCTAAACAGTAATAAATGGTAATTAAAAACACAAATTAAGATTAAAAGGCTTTGTTATGTGGTTGCTAAGGTATTTTAAATGGTTGTTTGAGTATTCAGGGTAAATCAAGGACATTGCTGAAATAATAGTGGTGGAAAATAAAACAAATACAATTTTAATCTCATAATAACTTTATTTTATTGCATATACTTGTCTGAATCCTCCCCCTCGTTCTCTGAGTGCAGAGTAATTAGTGATTCTCGTTAGCAGCAGAATATCCGTCAATGACCCGCATCAGATAAACTCACTCTAAAGCTGATCTCTGATTCTTTTCATCCTGACGCATGAGAAACATCCGCCTGAGCTCAGAGAACAAATCCACAGCAATATTTGCTTCAGATCATCATCATTTATATATTCCTGATCTCTGTTTTCAAAACACACTATATTCTGCTCTAGCTGCTATTTTCACGGAGACAATATCATAGTTTTTGTTAATATGTTAACATGTATTTTTTTTTCTGTTTTAATTTTAAGTGTAGTAAAACGCTTTTAATTTAGTCTGTTTTTATCATTATTATAACTAATATTACTATAAATGTCTATAAATAAGTACAAATATTTTTAATACAATTGATTCTTTTAGTTATTTTTAGTGCATCATGTTAAGCTACAGTAAATATGACAAATAGAAATAAAATGACAAAATAATATCTAAATATTAGTTTAAAAAAATACAAATGAGAAAAATGAGAAATGTTGTCTTTGCAAATAATTAAAATCACTTTCAGCTTAAGCAGTTCAATTACTAACTTGAAAAAAAAATAAAACAATAAAATAAATAATAAAAAAGTAAACAGTAATAAATTAAATAGAACTGTAAAAAAACAAAAAACTTGAGAAACTCTAAAATCTCTTGAAACTGGTGGCTTTAAGCTTTTAAGTTTTGTCAGCTTTTGATTTTTTACAGTGAAGTTACAATTTTGGTTTATTTCAATTAGTAAGGAAGGAACATGTTTTGTTACAATTTTAGTTAACTATGATAACGTTGAGAACTACATTACATGGAGTAATGTACATTTGGAACACACTCAGATATTTTATGATATGTCCAAATATACAGAATATAATATACAGTAATGTTTATATGGCGCGTCATGAATCTTTAACATGATGTAATAACTGTAGCTTTGGTGCTGTGGTCAATACTGTGGGTCATTCACTTAGAATACACACCAAGTGTCCTCTTCACCGGGTTAAAGTCAGCTTTGATTCAAACGACGAGGACAAACGAGGACAGAGTCATCTGCTTCTATACGTGACTGATGAACGTATGTAGAAAAACACATTGGTTACTGTTTAACCACAACTTTTCAAACACATGTCCTCAGAAATATATGTGTGTGTGTGTACTGTGTGTATTTATTATATAAACACATATGTATATATGTCAGTAAAATGTTATTATATATATGTATATACGGTATATAATTAGAATATAAAATTGACTATAAAAATACATCTAAAACACATGTAAATATTTTCAAAATATATATACTGTATATATAATTAATTTTATATCCAACAATTATTAATATAATTTGAATTTCAAATATGAATTCTATTATGAATAGAAATTAAATAATAGAAATTTATTTTGTTTGTAATACATTTTACAATACCTTTATTTTGCTGTTTATTAATGTAAACATGCTTAGAAATAATATGTAATATTTAATAATAATAATACTTGCAATAAACTAACTTAAATCAAATGCCAATAAATAATGTTTAATAAATAAATAAATAAAAATATAATAAAAGACAACATAATAAAAATCCTCATTACTTTCTGAAATCAAAGAGAAAAGAAAAATCTAAACACTGTATGAATAAAAACTGTAATATATCAGTATATTTTATATATTAATTTCATGACAAGTTATTAAATAAGTATCATGACACAGTATTTAAACGGTAAAATGTATTAGTATTATAAATTGTCATTTATTGTAGTGCATAAACTGCTGTTGCTGGTAAAAGTAAGCAAGTATTTCCATTAAATCTTGCACAAATGCCCCGAACAGAAATGGATCAATTTAACCCATTTGTGTTTTTTTAACCCATGAACCTGTAAAGTGCACTGACAGCAGATCTGCTGAGTTTAGTTTGTGACCCGCTCTGACCTAAGAGAAAACAACTGATGGTTAATGACTATCAGTATCTCACATGTATCTGTTCATTACATCGAGCGGTTAATGTATATGATGTTAGCCTTTGCTCAGAACACACCATTCTCTGGCTTTCATAACAGCATAAAAACCACAGATAGACGCTCACAACTATGAAGATTACCTACTAACTAAATATGTGTGTCGGAATCTGAGCTCAATGTATGCTTTACAAACAAAGCAATGTTATTCATATTTACACATTAATTATTTTACCAAAGAAAAAAAAAAGTTAGAAGGGAAAATGTATATTTAATAATTTTAATAAAGAAAATAGAAAATTTCAGTTGGAGCAATTTTGTTCATTAAATTTCAACCCCTGCAAAAATCTATTATTGTGTATTTTGCATATTTTTGTTTTATTATTAGAAATTAACTTAAACTAAAATAAAATAACTGAATAAAATTAAATATAATAGAATAGATTAAAAATGAAAAATATTTATTTAGCTGGCTGCCACACACAATTTTTTATTTCTGTTTATTTTTGCTTTAAGTAATAAAATATTTCAAAATGGAAAAAAAAACCTACACAGACATATAATGTAATTAAATTTAAATTTAATTTAATTTAAAGCATTAATAAAAAGTACATTCATGTAATTTGGGGGCAAAAATAAATATATATATTAAATATATTGTGTGTGTATATTTTATGAATTAATTTATAAATTCATGGTAAAGCACACAACAAAAAAAAAATGTTTACTTAAAATAACACCAGAAAATATCAACATGAAATCCAATTCAAAATATGAATGAACAATAACAATAGCGTACTAGTGATACTACGTAATATGTTTTTGTTTTTTTTGTACTTCAAATGATAGATTAAGTTGAAGTTAAAAAAAAATATTTATTTAACTTAAGCTAGATGCTTAGTGCTTCACTTCTCATTTTTATTCAGCTGCATTTTAAGTAATTAACCAAAAAACAACAAAGTAGAAATAAACAACAAATATTAACTGAAGAAAATATATATACACATCAATAAAAACATTAATAAAACATTAATAAAAAGTACAATAGCATATTATTAATGTGAAAAAAGTCAGCATCATAGATATATTGTATGTTCTAAAAAAGAGTTAAAAAGAGTTTAAAAAGCAGTCACTAATAACCCATATTAACTGAGAATAAATGCTAGAAGAACAAATGTCTACATATAAATACCACAGAATAAAGCTGAAATACTGACTCTGTCCTGTAGTCGTCATGAGATTGGTGTAAGAAGAGACTGTTTACAGTAACTAAAAACAGAGTTCCGTAATAACGGAATAGTATTTCTTTTCACCTTCAAGGTAAACAGTTATTAAAGAAGTTATTCTGCTCTCTGAAGCCTACAGGTAAGACAGATCAGATGTCAAAGAGAAAACACTTCACACACACACACACACACACACACACATATTACTGAAACTGATACACACACATCAAGAGCTGATATGAATTGTTTTGGATTTCTATAAGAGAATTAATCATGTTTATGCCATTGATTATGGCAGAGACGGATGTACATGCTGCAATATGAAATATTATTATTTCAAATTATATTTATTAATGAATTATTATATTAAATTATACGCACGTCTCTTCAGCTAAAACCTGCATGTGCACTCTGCTCGTGCCCTCTTATACTCACACAGTGATGAGGGGTACCTGAGCGCAATCAGGTATAAAATATAATAAAATAATAAAATATAATATAATTTTTTTTTAATATATTAATTAAATTACAAAAAATGCTTAAAATAAAAGTATAAAAGTTCTATTATATTTTGATGTTTCTTGTCTGCTTTTTCTGTATTTTCTAAAGTGCTGTACGAATAAATATGGAGTGCATTACATGTCACTCAGAAGCTGGAAATCAGTACATTTTATTACGTTTTGCATTTCTGGAGAAAAATAAACTATTTGAGATTGTGTTAATTATGGCATTTTATTTCTCCTTTAAAATCCATAATTAATATAATTGCTGTTACCCGGAATATTACTTTACAGAAAATATTAAAATAAGTAATATGCAAACAAAAAAACAAAAAAAACATACACAATACAGATTGATATTTATTTTATTTTACAATTAAAGTAAACTAAATTAGTTTACATTTACAGTTAGAATGTATTTATTTTTGTCAACATTAACTGTTATTTTCCTGTTTATTAACATAAATCTGTAATACAGAGATCTTAGATGAACCTGAATCAAAAATGCAATCAAATATCCTAATTAAGATTCACATTATTCTGGATATTGTTTGAAACAAAAGGTTTATGATGGCTATGATAGTGCAAAAAACCCCTCAAAACATCATCCACAACCAAACACACACACACACACAAAAGCCCTTGTGTTGGCTTCGGCCGATAAATGCATCATCCACAGCCTTTGTAACGCAGTAATGTAGAGCGACAATAACTGAAAACCAGAGAGAGCCTGTCCTCCTTCCAAACACACACGAGTCGTGACTCAAATCATCAGTTTGAGAGAGACTCTCCTTTCATCATGTGAAGAGAAACACGGACGAGCTGCTGTCCTCGTTTGCCTTCGCTGGCTAATAATAGCAGTGGACTCGCATTTACATTCGTTCCAGGAGAAACTCACAGAAACAGAAAAGCAAGTCCTGGAGACCTGTGAGAAATGCACACGCTTGTCTGAGTGCAATACTGATATCAGAGTTATTAGTTTTAACACACACTCATATATATATATATATATATATATACTCAGTGCTGTTTAAACATTTGGGGTCAGCAAGAAAGAAACAAATGCTTTCATTTGCATTAAATTAATGAAAAGTGATTTCTATTTCAAATGCATCTCTTTCTATTCATCTGTGAACCCTGAATATGAAATGCATCATGTTTCCCACAAAATATTAATGTTCAACATTGCCCAGCATATGCTGGTTAGGTATGTTCTGAAGATGGGATGCTGGTTTAAGGTGGTCCTTTGCTGGTTTACGCTGGTCACTTGCCGGTTTTTGCTAGCTCCTTGCTGGTCCTTTTCTGGTTTATGCTGGCCCCTTGCTGGTCCTTTGTTGGTTTAACGTGGTCCAAGACCAGCCCCTGGCTGGTCCTTTGTTGGTTTACTGGTTTATGCTGACCCCTTGCTGGTCCTTTGCTGGTTTATGCTGGTCCCTTGCTTGTCCTTTGCTGGTTTATGCTGGTCCCTTGCTGGTCCTTGTTGGTTTAAGGTGGTCCAAGACCAGCAAATGACCTGCTTAAAACCGTTCAAACCAAAGAAACCAGTTATGAAAATTAAAACTATTTTATATTAATATTATATAAGAATATTAATGAATTGTCTGATTTTTTTAGAAGCACACAAAAATTTACATCAGTAGGAATACTGAGGGGGTTTTTAACCAGTAAAAGCTCTTTTAGTGTAATTGTAGAATCTCTGCTCGTGTCAAATCTGTACTGATTTTGATCAAGTAAGCATCAGAATAATTGCAGTCATATTTCCAGATGAATGCTTACTGGACTGAAACAGCTCAGCTTTACCTGACTCTCCATCAATTCTCCATTTTCTAGAAGAATCAGTGCGTCCCAGCAGTGTTTGTTTCCAGATGCTTTACTTTCACTGTTCCTGTTCAGCCGAGCAATGATCTTCACAAGATCATTATTCTTCAGAGATATTCTTCAGAGGAGCCTTTATTTCTTCAGCTCTTGATCAGCATTTGGACCATTTCAATCTCTTCTTACTTAGACAAATTATTGTATATAAAATAACGGTGCTTCACGATGCTATAGAAGACTAAATTAATAAAAAAAAGACTAAAAGACTAAAAAAAAAAAAAATACCTTTTTGTCTAAATGCTTGCATAAAGAACATCTGAAGATACAGCTCAGAAACAATTGCGAAACTCAAGCCTGACACATTCTTAATCCTGGTTTATAATGAAATGAAACAAAGAAAGCAGATGTATTCTCAGTCTTGCGTCACAATTATGAGGATTAGATGAGCTTGTTCCTCTCACACATTCATTCATGACCCCTCAAGCTGCTTTGTTAGGTGATCGATCTCAGACGCTGTAAGCAGAGAGCATTTGCAGATGCATGCTGGAAAGGATGCAATCTGTATTTAAACGTCAGATATTACTCAAAGTGCCATTGGGCGACGTTGTTGCGCAAGCACCAGCATAAACGACTTTAAAACATTTCTATGCAAGTGACGAAAATCCAGGCCACATAAATAAATAAAGCCCCATCTGATGTCTATCTAATAACTCCAAAGCCCATTTTTAAACTCGGTTAAACATAAATATGACACGCTGGGGTCTGAGGAGCTAAACAAGGACAACTTTGAAGTTTCCAAAGTTAAAGATGGTGTCCCAAATGAGTCTGGTCATTAAGCATGGCTAATTACGCTGCTTTCTGGACATCAGAGATCATGAGAGATATACACAGGTGAACACTAACCAGATCCATTTGTCTCAAAACATGATGTTACAAAGAATCCAAGGCATGGATCTTCTGGTATAAAAATGTTACAAAGCCTTTATTCACATTCTGGCCATTTTAAGAAACAGTAAAAAACGCTTAAACTCTCAACACTGATGCTTTTCAGCTGCACATTATGCATTCACATAACACATTTATACTGAAATAGTAATTGTGGTATTTAATTAGGATTGTACGATAATTAAGTCAATAGTAAAAAAAGAAAAAATATATATATATATTTATAAATGTTTATTTATATATGTTTATATTTTGTTATTAATTATTACGTATTGTAAGAAATTTTGAAACATTATATAAATAGATTATAGAATATAATTTATATAATATTTATTTTCTCTCAAACAAATGAAAAAGGCACTTTTTTCACCCTCTTAATATTTGCTATTAATTGCAAAGAAGATACAAAATATTTACTAAATAAAAATAATACAACAGTAATAACGTTGTGAACAAAATAAATAACATTCAAAATCAAACTGGTACCTAAAGTCATTGTGTAAAATTAAATAAATAAACATAAGAAAATATAAATCTAATATAATTAGTTCAAATAAAAAAATACATTAAAAAACAATAAAATGTCAAATGTAAAGAAAGAGAATGAAAAAAAAAGTAAATGTTTTGCTTAAAAAACTTATTTGTATGAATCTGTGAAGGAATAAATCAATAATATTAATAAATATTAATTACTGTTGTGATTAGATATCAATATGACTGCAAATAATATTATTATTTATTATTACTATTACTACTACTAAATTTACTAAAATGATTACTGGCTGACGCTAGAAGTGAACTGTTTCTGCTGGCATAAATTGAAATCTTTGCGTGCTTTCAGTTGCATTTAGAACATTTTGTCCATGTAATGCTTTGATGTCAAAACCAATGTATGATCTTCAGTCATCTCTTCCTCACTGATGATGCAAATGTTCTATCAGGATGAACGATGCAACGCACAATTGAGCGAAACCAATGGGAAGTATGAAAACAGCTCAATGCATGATGAAAAGCACGTGAGCTTGAGCACAAATCAGGTCAAGAGAGGTAAACACAAAGCAAATCTGTGCGCTCTTTGTTTCATTGACCTCCTGGAATGTTCTCTCTTCAGTCACTTCCATGCTCGCTTTGCTCCAGTTATTAGGCTTTTATTAGCACTCAGAGCAGCTTGAATTCAATGGATTTCTCCATTCAAGAAAGCGCTGGACGTGATCAAATTCTTTTCTTGCTTAATATTTTTATCTTCTTTTTTTATATCTAAACATTCTTGCATCAACATGTAACATGTCTGGCAACAATTACTTGACAAGTAAAATTATTTAAGATATTAAATAAAATAAAAAAAGTTAGTTTTTGCTTAAAACAAACAAACAAAAATGCTAATGGGATAAGAGAAATAATATTAATTAAGGCTAAACAATCCTGTATACACATGTAAAGACGGGTATGAGGAATTCGGATCCATTTGCAAGCTTTTATTACTTGAATGATCAAGAAAGCTACACTGATAGCAAGCAATGCAAAGATTGACAAACCAGTTCTCAATAATAGTACAGTCAGAGATCAAACAAGGCAGAGTAATCAAAGGTAATCCGAATCAGAGTGATAGTCCAGGCAGATTTCAAGCAACGGGAGACAGGGTAATCAAAGGTAATCCGAATCAGAGTGATAGTCCAGGCAGATTTCAGGGCAGGCGGCAGGAATCGTAAACGTAGAAACAAAGCACGGTCAAACAATATTCATTAATTAATTAATTATAAGCCTAATTAATTAATTAATATTGTTTGACCGTTCTTTGTTTCTACGTTTACGTGAAGTGAAGTGAATTGGGTTCCCCGATCAGATACAATGTCATCTGGTATGCCAAAGAAATGGAAAACCTGGTCCACAAGTACTTTGGCAGTCTCCCAAGCTGTTGGTAGTTTGCGGAGTGGGATGAATCGACAGGTTTTGGAGAATCTATCCACGATGTTGAGTATTGTGGTGAAGTGATTAGAGGGAGGCAGATCGGTTATAAAGTCCATTGCTATATGGGACCATGGCCGTTGGGGTATTGGCAGAGGCTGTAGCAAACCTGCTGGACACTGACGGGGAGACTTAAACATGTTACAGGTAGGACAGGCACTGACGAACTGGCAGACATCATGAGTGAGTGAAGGCCACCAATACCGATTAGTGAGGAGTTCGGCTGTGGCAGTCATGCCGGGATGTCCAGAACCGGGATAATCGTGCACCAGATGGAGTAGTTTATCCCGTAGGGTTTCAGGCACAAAGAGGCATCTCTCCGGACAGTCCCTTGGTGGTGGATGAGTGGCATGAGCTTTCTCAATCTCTGTGGTAATGTCCCAATGGACCGGTGCGATGAGGATAGAGGCAGGTAGAATGGGTTCTGGTTTCAAGTTTTCGGTAGGAGATTTGTGGATTCGTGAGAGAGCCTCCGCCTTCCCGTTCTTAGATCCAGGACTGTAGATTGAACTGTTTTGAACTGAAAGCGGTTGAAAAACAGAGACCAGCGAGCCTGACGAGCATTTAACCTTTTGACAGTTCGAAGATATTCCAAGTTTCTGTGGTCGGTCAGCACCAGAAATGGTTCCTTCACCCCCTCTAGCCAGTGCCTTCATTCCTCGAGAGCTGCCTTGAGAGCTAGCAATTCTCGGTCACCCACATTGTAATTTCTTTCAGCGGAGTTTAATTTACGGGAATAAAAGGCACAGGGATATAGAGAAGAATGAATATCGCAGAGAATATCGCAGACCCCGCTGCTTGAGGCGTTGACCTCCACCACGAACTCTTTACTTGGATCTGGGTGCTTTAGGATCGGGGCTGACGTGAATCTTTGCTTGAGCTCCTGAAAAGCATCTAAGGCCTCAGGTGTCCAGCGGAGAGTGGGTAGACCCTTCTGTGTCAGGGCGGTGAGAGGGGCAGCCACCTTACTGAAACCTTGTATGAAACGGCGGTAAAGGTTTGCAAAACCCAAGAAGTGTTGTAATTCCTTAATGGTCTTGGGTCGTGGCCAATTTATAACTGCCTGAACTTTCTGATCGTCCATAGTAACCCCCTGCTGGCTAATGATGTATCTCAGAAAAGCCACTTTGCTTTGATGAAATTCACATTTTTGAAGCATGGCATACAGCTGGTTCTTGATCAGACGTTTGAGAACGGGCCTCACTTGGTACTCGTAGTGCCCTGATGTGGTTGAAAAGGCCGTCTTCCACTCATCTCCCTTTCTAATCCGAATCAAATTATAAGCACTGCGCAGGTCTAGCTTTGTGAAATACTTGGCCTGCTGAAGGGATTCTAGTGCAGATGGGACCAGAGGGAGTGGATATTTGTATTTCACTGTGATAACATTCAAACTTCTATAGTCTATGCAGAGGCGGAGGGAGTCCTTCTTTAAAATAAAGAACCTGGCTGAGGCAGGTGAGCTGGATGGCCAAATAAATCCCTTAGCGAGTTCCTCTGATATATAGTTATTCATGGCTTCAGTCTTTGGTTGAGATAGAGGGAACACACACCCCCTGGTGGGCATGGTTCCTGGATGAAGCTCGATGGCACAGTCGTTGGTGCAGTGAGGTGGTAACTGGGTTGCTTTATCCTTGCTAAAAGCCTCCTGCAGGTCGTGATATTCCAGCGGTGTTTGTGGTCCTCTGTGGTCGGTGCTTGGTGCGTGCTAGCAGGCTTGTAAGGTGTGGGGTGTCTGAGGCAATTCTTTTGACAGTGATTAGAACAGTGAGTTATCTCTTTAGTGCTTCAGGAAATGGTGGGGTTGTGGATTTCCAGCCATGGCAGACCGAGGATCAACTGGTGCGTAGGTGAGTGTATGGTGAAGAATCGTATTTTCTCCAGGTGTAAGGTGCCCACTTGAAGTTGCAGATCCTCAGTGGTGGTGATTACGCTGCCAGAGCCGAGGGGTCGGCCGTCTAGGGCTTCCACTGCCACCAGGGATTCACATGTAATGAGAGAAATATGATTTGTCTTAGCAAAACATTCATCCACGAAATTGTCTGCTGCGCCTGAGTCTATGAAAGCCCTGGCTGCAACACTATTACCACCAGAAGACAAAGAAACTGTTCTTTCAAAGGTTTGACTAGAAAAGCCAGCACTCACCCGTTGATTCTCATTGCGTGGTGGTCGAATGGGACAGCCAGATCGAATATGTCCGGATTGACCGCAGTACAGACACAGATGTTCTCTGATCTGTCGATTACGCTCTTCCAGGGTCAAGTGGGTGAATCCGATTTGCATAACCTCGGTTGAGCTGGGCGATGGAGCAGACATGGGGAAATGTGCGGGTCTCTGGATGCGGCGTGATCGCATCAGATTATCTATTGAGATGACCAAGTTCATGAATTCATCCAATGTACAGCCCTCATCCTTGCAAGCCAGTTCCGACTGTAATTCAACAGATAGTCCATGGCGGTAGATCGTTCTTAATGGTCTTGTGTCCCAGCCTGTCTGAGCTGCCAGTGTTCTGAAGGCTAGCGTGTACTTGGCTGCAGTAAAATTTCCCTGTTTTAAAGACATGATTTCGTCCTCCGGCGCGATACCGCCAACTGAGTGTTTAAAAACATCTCTAAAGCGATGAAGGAAATCCTGAAACGAGGGATATGTCATCTGGTGTCCTTCCCATGTTGCTGTAGCCCAGTTCAGTGCTTTGCCAGTTAACAATGAACAAACAAATGCGACCTTACTATCGTCAGTAGGATAACAGTAAGGCAGCTGCCTAATGAAGTTTGTGCATGGCATTAGAAAGCCCTTGCACCGACCTGTTGTCCCGTCAAATTTTTCCGGTAGTGAGAGACGGGTTGTAATGGTGGTGGCTGGAAAGATGGTGGGTGCTGGCGGTGGCGATGCGCTCATAGCCCCGGCAGAAGCGCTTGGTGAGGCGGCCACGCTGGCGCGGAGATCCCACATGGAATGGACCAGCTCCTCGGTCAGGGTGGTTAGCTTCTCCAGCTGTTGATGATGAGTGAGAAACACGCTAGCTTGGTGAGTAACTTCCTGAGCGATCTGTACAACAGCTGCTGGATCCTGTTCTGGCGAAGTCTTCTGTAAAGACGGGTCTGAGGCATTCAGATACATTTGCAAGCTTTTATTACTTGAATGATCAAGAAAGCTACGCTGATAGCAAACAATGCAAAGATTGACAAACCAGTTCTCAATAATAGTCCAGTCAGAGATCAAACAACGGCAGACAGGGTAATCAAAGGTAATCCGAATCAGAGTGATAGTCCAGGCAGATTTCAGGGAAGGCGGCAGGAATCTTAAACGTAGAAACAAAGCACGGTCAAACACGGTAAATCCAATGGAGGGTTTTAGAAACATTTGGAATTGCTGCATTCGGCAAACAAGACTTCGCGACGAGTGTAAATCCACAGAGAGTATTTATAGTGTCTGAAACGAGAAACACCTGAAGCTGATCTTAGGGTACATGGGAGGGAAAAAGGTCAGAGTGAAACTAAAACTCAGGCGAGAGTTCCCGCTGGTGCCGTTCAGGTTGAGCCACAGAGGTGCAGCTCGTAACAACACGCTGCAAAAATTATTTTCTTAGTATTTTTTAGCTTTTTTCTAGTACAAATATCTAAACATTCTTGAATTAAGATGCATTTACTTGACAAGTGAAATGATTAAAGATTTTTTGTCAAAAACAAAGATTAAACAAGATTTAATTTTTTTTATTCATTTATTTTTTTATAAATATAAAATATATAAATATTATATATTATAAATATTATATATTTTAGCTTGTTTTAATAAAAAAAACTTTTTTTAACAGAAAAAAAGACATAATATCCTAAAGCCTACTGCATACACACACTGCAAAAATGATTTTCTTCTTTTTTTTGTATAAATATCTTCAATTAACGTGCATTTAAAATAAAATAACATGCAAGTAAAATAGACAAATATTTATTTAAAAAATGTAAAGAATTTAAAATAAAATGAAAAAAATCTTAATTTCATATGCTAAGCAAAAAAAAAAATTCTTGCCCCACTGGCAAAATGTTTTGCTTATTTTAACAAAAAATAAGAAAGCATTTATTAAGTACTGTAGTTTTACTTGTAAAGTACATGCATCTCCATTGAATGTATCTTAGATATTTATACTAGAAAACAAGACAAAAATCCTAAGCAAGAGAGATTTGTAGTGATCTCTTGGGCCTCAGCATCGATTGAGCGAATATTTGCTCTGTACAGTTTTTTAGGGCCAATGGACAAGAGAGCTTGACCTGAACAGACCTCTTTCTCTCCACCTGCTTGGCTTTGTTTTGTCAACAGACAGTTTCACCAGAAATTGGTGTTTTTAAAGAAAGAGGAGCTATTTTAGCTCATTATACAGAAATGCAACTGAATAATGCAGGATTTTCAGTTCCTTGAATGCTTCCATGTAATTTTATACAGCGCCAGTAAAAAAATGGCTACATGAGAGATATTACTGTAAAAGTAGCGACTGTTGTGCAATTTGTCTTGCATTGTTTTACTTGTTCGGAGAAATAACTCCATTGTTTAGAGTAACAGCAGGCAATTATTTTCTTTTTTCTAACAACTATTAACTTTAATGGCACTGAAGACTTATAATGCAATGTGCCTTCGGCTATGGTGGCATTTTCTTTCTTTGAAAAGAAAAATCAGAGTGACAGAATGGCTTTCTTTGTACACAACGGTCGCCGTGTTGTCTGCACAAACCAGCACGTGCTTGCCCTGAACGTTTACTGACGTGAAGCACATTACTTTAAGCGACTGATTTGATAACATCTGCCTTTCTGTAATTTTGGTTTTATTTTGATCGATGTCACACATGATAAACTGTAATACTTTAATACTTTTGATACTCAGCTGAAGCCATTTCATCACACTATGAAATGAATCATTGGCTTTGTAGTCAAAACACAATTACATTTAACAGTTTCCTGCAAAATTTCCCCTGGGTATTTCACAATGGTGGTTTTTCGATGAGTACGGTTTATGATTAACATTAAATTGAAAAAAAAAAAGCTGTAAGGAGTATGACAGCTTGGCATATGCTGCAACTAACCTCCTAAAACCATCTGAGGTCTGACTGTAATTTATACAGAAGACATGAAAGTGTCTTCCAGTAATGTTGACCACAGACCTTATTTTACTAATAAAACATAAACCGCTATTCTAAAATCAGAGAAAATTCGCAAAAGACTGAGAAAGATTTGCCAAAGAAAAATGTCTAGGTTACAAAGGTAAACCTTGTTCTTTGAAGGACGACACGGAAATGTTACATATGGGTACTCGCATGAGAGACCAATTGCCTTTGAGCTTTAAGAAAAGGCCACTCAAAATTAGCGTGCACAGATTGCATCCAGGTGCACCTTTAAGACGGCATGGATGCAGTGCACTTGCAAGTTTTCGCTGAAAAGCCGAGCCGGCATCAGCGCGACCCAGGGTCATGGCAAGTGGATTTAATGTCTTCTATTTCCTCCTTCAGGGAACGAGGGTTACCTTCATAACCTATACGTTGCCCTTAAGTCGACGTTACATATGAGAACAGACCCATGGAAAAGGCCATGACACTGAGGTTGCTTTACGCGGAGACCCCTGTGCCAACAGGAAAGCGTGATAGCAGAGGAGTCTTCACATAACCTTCCCAATGCCCTGGGGGCCAAATAGGGGACCCCACGGGGCTGCCAGTTGTTACTGAAGTAGTTGATTGGGGACGCAGAGCACATGTTTCTAACTTGCCCTTACTACATGTGGAATTTTTTAACAATTCATTATATCAATTAGATTATGGATATATATGAAGGGAAACACAGCCTTTTGACTGTGTAATATTGAGATTTGTAGCCACAACCTACTGGGCGAAGGGGACCCAGTAGGAACACAGTTAGGAGCAACTCTGCTCTAGTTCTGACTGTGGGGCAGGAGGACTCAGGTTCGCCTTATTAGGGGAACAACTGAGAAAAGTGCACGGATCCCATGGGAATGGCACAACAAGGCGACACCAGCCGGCCTCCTGCTCACCTGCTTTTTCTTCTTACTGAAGGGCACGGCTTAGATAAGCCGGGGAGAAGGCATCTACCACCCAATGGGCCAACCTCAGTTTGGAAGACATAGAAGACAAGAGCTGCTGAGAGTATCTGAAGCTCCGAGTGCGCTCTATGTAGAGGCACAATGCAGTGGTCACAACAACTCTAAGGTGGGGTCTGCCTTCTCCTGGGGCAGAGCTTGCAGGTTCACTACCTGGTTGCAGAAGGGCGTGGTAGGAACCTTGGCATGTAGCCTTTATGTAGGTTTTTATGAAGTGAGAATCAGCTGGACCGAACTCAAGATTCAAGATTCTTTATTTGTCACATGTATAGCTGGTACAACATACAGTGAAAGTTTTTTCTGGCTGAAATGTACTTCCCAACTGTGCTAAAGAAATATACATATATATAAACGGGTATTGCACTGTAACGGTATATGTGAAAAACTAAATTGAATAAATATTTACTCATACATTTTGGAAAAAGTACAATTTGGAAAAAGTAACTGTGGTAATAAATAAATATTATTATATATAATAAATAAATAAATATAATATACTTTAGGCACTCTTCGTCGACAGAGAAGGCTTTTAGGTCCCCTATCCTCTATTGCAATCGGGTATCTCTGTGGGTCCTCTCCGCGAGAGGAGCACCAGTCGATGAACAGACCCCATCTCAGTGCCTAGGCCTGCCTCGTAGAGGTAGCTCTAGATTGAATGATAGTATCAATCTCGGCCGATAAGAGACCAGAGAGGTCTGATACGGCCCGTCCAGGAGCCAGATGTGCAGGTTCCAAAGATCGGGGCAAGGGTAAAGAGGTCCTTCCTCACAGAGATTTTCCAGGGAGGGACTGCCGCGAGGAGCACTAGGTCGGCAAACCAGGTCCATGAGGGCCAGTATGGCGCTACCAGCAGAACCTGCTCCTCGTCCTCCCTGATCTTGCACAGGGTCTGTTAGGATGTGCTTCGGGTTGAGCATCCAGATTGGCAGCCTGTTTAGAAGGGGCCGATTCAGAGAGCTGTTCAGCGATTCAGAGGACCTCTCTGCCGTGCACTCAGTAGTTCTCTAAAGGAGAGCAAAATTTGGCTTGCCACCAGCCTCTAGAACCCGCTACCAGCCGCCCAGTCGTTTGCTGTTAGAGGGGGAGAGAGCATGAACTCACAGGAATATTTTTTTCTTAGATCTCTTCGGCGAGCCACCCATGCCCTATTATACTCACGTGCACCACGTACTCCAATCTGTGCACGGCAATGTTCATTGGCCTTTTCTTAAAGCTCAAAGGCGATTGGTCCCATATTAAACGTCGGAGTGACTTGACTGAAGGGGAACAAAATTTTATACTTAAATTTAGTGTATTATTAATTTTATCTTAACATTATATTTTATCTTTATTTTATATTTTAATTATATATATATATATATATATATATATATGTGTGTGTGTGTGTAATTTTGTAATTCCCTGGGTTCTTTGAAAGGTACTATAAAAATGTATCTATGTGTATATATTCATATTGTCATGTTCGGCTGGAAATGCCAGTCTGCTGATGACACTCCAGCTCCAGCAAACTGTTTTATGTCTGTTTTCACCCGTTGGACTAATCATCAATGAACTCATGTCTCCGCCCCTCTTGTTTTTTGTCAAGGTGTTTCATTGTTTCTCCGCCTTATGTCACATGTATAAATACCTTGGATATCCTTTTGTTAGTTGCTCGTCAATGTTGTTGGATGTACGTTTGTTTTCCCCATTGTCAAGCCACCCATGTTTTCCCGTGTTCCTAGTCTTTTTCTGTGTTTCTCTGCCTTCCTGGACCTAGACCCTAGCCTGCTCTCAGACTCTCGCTCTTGCCACGCTCCTCTGGACACTGTTTGCCTTATCGACTGGCTTACGCCACATACTTTGGATTATTCTATTTGCCGTTGTCTCTGATGTCCCCGTTTGCCCCTGATTGACTCTGCCTGTAACTCCGACTCTGTGAGTGTTTTAATAAATGTCTGCTAATGGATCCGCACATTTGCCGTGGTCTCAATCGTGACACAATATATAAATATATGTAATATATAAGCGTAACATATTTGTCTTAAAAATATACATACACACACAAATCTTCTTTTTGCAATTAATATTTTGACAACACAAATATATATTAATTATATATTAAGCAGTTCTACAAAACAACACTAAACAGCACTCCAAAACCTAATCCTATCCCAAACGTTTTTTTTAAGGATTTATTAATGAATACTTATGCACATGGAAGCTTTTAAAAATTCCAAAACCGGATGGTGTTTAGTAAGTGAAAAACAAGCATGATGAGGTGAACATTTAAAAACCCACACAAACACCATGCACTATTTCTCATGTTAAACAATCCTGTCCTTTAACAAATAATTTTCTGCACATGTGGAAATAATAGAGTCTGTGGGCAAAGTTCACGCCGCATGAGCTTTCTACCCTGCCTGTATGTTGCAGCGAAATTCAGCATCAATCCTTTTGATTTATTAGACCTTATAGCAGTCACAGAGCCCTATTTACACAACTTATGTAAGCTGATATCTATATATACAGCAGTGCAAACATTAATACGGCATGCTGGATGTGTTCCAGATGTCCTCAAACAGCACCACATCATAAAAAGCCTGTATTTCCAGATCTCAGACCTGGAGGCTTTTACAACCCTAATTACATCCACTTGATGGTGTTGATAACAAAGTCAGCCAATGATATCCTTTAATACGCTGCAGTTTTATTATACATGAGGGACTCGGACTTGAAAAATTCCAGCACTGTTTTAAGACCTGAATATTCCCAAAGAGATGGAGACCAGTTCATGCAATTCCTGAAAAGAAAAGCCTGCTGCAGTTGCTCCGTTTTTAATGTTTACAGTTATGCATCACATAAATCTTTTATCCAAAGCGTTCACAGTGCATTTATAAGTTATGTGTTTTATAAGCACGTGTTTTTCCTAGAAATTAAACCCGAGACCTCAAACATTTGTGCTAAAGACTGAAGACACTCGGATTTGCATCACAGAAATAAATGATATTTTACAATAAATTATCTCTTATTTAGATTTTTATAGTAATGTATTTTTGATCAAATAAAGGGAACTTATTTAGTTCAAAATGCATTCGAGGTACAGTATACATTTTTATTGAGTCATTATGATCACACAATCCCAAAAGCTTACTACACATTTTCCAGTTTTAGGGCCTTTTGAGTCACAAACATTACGAAAATGCAAATTACTTGAAATTAGGGTTATTGCAGTTAACTAAAACTAAAATTGTAAAAACAAAACCAAAACCAAAAGCAACTTTTTATTATATCTCAAATAAGTTAATAACACTGAAATTCTAACTATATATTAAGAATAATACCAAAAATGACAAAACAAATATATAAAATAGTGATTAATCGCATCTAAAATAAATTTTTGCTTACATAGTGTGACACCCGTCCTGTGTCTCATGCCTGTGTTCATGTTGTCTGGTCCATGTGCTGTTTGTTTGTTTACATACCTGTTTCCTCATGTCTCTGCCTCGTTTGTAACTCCGCCTCTGTCATTAGTGTTCACTCCCTGCCAGCCGTGTGTCCAGGTGTTCCCCATTATCCTTTGATTGTGTCTTGTATTTAAACCGTGTCTTTTGGAATGTTCAGTGTCTGTCATTAACGTTTCATGTCAGCTTGTGTGTCTTTGCATTGCTCGTTGCATTTTCTGTTTTGTGGTTACATTTATTAAATGTCCAAGTTTGATTGCACTTCTGCCTCCGAATCCTGCCTGCCCGTGTGGAAGCAAGAGCGTGAGCTCACATCAGCTGGTATCGTTACACATAGTATATATGTGTGTACTGTGTGTTTTTATTAATATACACAAGCATTTATATATTTAAGAAAACATGCTTATGTATTAAAGGAGACCAAAAACAGGCAGGTTTGGTCAGTTAATTTTAAATTAATCAAAAAAAATTTTTTGTCAATGTATTTGTTTGTTTTTAAAGATTATTTAAAGTAACAAAGTTTTTTGTTTTAGTTTACTATAATAACCCTGATTCAAACTAAATACAGGTCCTTTTAGCAAAATGTGATAAAGTTCATTTTTTTTCTGTAATGTACTGATAAACATTAGACTTTCATATATTTTAGATTCATTACACACAACTGAAGTGGTTTCAAGCTTTTTATTGTTTTAATATTGATGATTTTGGCATACAGCTCATGAAAACCCAAAATTCCTATCTCAAAAAATTAGCAT